>JACEFZ010009417.1:75000-207500 GCA_014155875.1 Cepaea nemoralis
CGCCACACATGGCATAGGTAGGCGCAGAGAAGCACGATCGTTGAGATTGAATGAGAGAGAGATTGCGAGAGAGAAAGAGAGAGAGAGAGGGGGCAGAGAGAGATTAGAAAAGAGCCTATGACACGCCACACATGGCATAGGTAGGCACAGAGAAGCACGATTGTTGAGAGAGAGAGAGAGAGAGAGAGAGAGAGAGAGAGAGAGAGGAGAGATTGAGACCGAGAAAGAGAGAAAGAGAGAGTGAAGATTGGAACAGGGCCTACGACCCGTCCACCCATGGCATAGGTAGGCACAGAGAAGCACGATTGTTGAGGGAGAATGAGAGAGAGAGAGATTGAGAGAGAGAGAGAGAGAGAGAGAGAGAGATTGAGAGAGAGATTAGAAAAAAGTCTACGACACTCCACCCATGGCATAGGTAGGTACAGAGAAGCACGATTATTGAGGGAGAATGAGAGAGAGAGATTGAGAGAGATAGAGAGAGAGATAGGAAAAGAGCCTACGACACGCCACACATGGCATAGGGGCGACACGCCACACATGGCATAGGTAGTCGCAGGGAAGCACAATCGTTGAGATTGAATGAGAGAGAGATTGAGAGAGAGAACGAGAGAGAGAGGGGGAGAGAGAGATTGGAAGAGAGCCTACGACACGCCACACATGGCATAGGTAATGTCCACAGAGGAGCCCGATTGGTGAGAGAGAGAATGAGAGAGAGAGAGAAAGATTGAGACCGAGAAAGAGAGAAAGAGAGAGAGAAGATTGGAAAAGGGCCTACGACCCGTCACATATGGCATAGGTGGGCACAGAGAAGCACGATTGTTGAGAGAAAGTGAGAGAGAGAGAGAGAGAGATTGAGAGAGAGAGAGATTGAGAGAGATAGATTGGAAAACAGCCTATGACACTCCACCCATGGCATAGGTAGGCACAGAGAAGCACGATTGTTGAGGGAGAATGAGAGAGAGAGAGATTGAGAGAGAGACACAGAGAGAGATTGTAAAAGAGCCTACTACACGCCACACATGGCATAGGGGACAGAGTAGAGGATAAGTTGGAGGCCGGACAAGGGTGATATCAGGAGGGTGTGGAAGCAACAGAGTGGGGAGGGGAAATGACTACGATTAGATGAAACTATGTTGGGTGTTGAGGCCGTGTGGTGTTAGACACCCCATAGTGAATATGAGCCGGTTTTCTGTATTCTTGCGATGTTGCTGACCAGAGGAGCAGGACTGGATGCCAGTGACCTGGACATCGGAAGCACCTTGATGGTTGGCGCTATTGAAGTGGGTGGAGACAGGCTTGCTCTCGTTGGTGTTGATGTCCATCAGATGTTGGCGGAATCTGTCGGCTAGCATGAGACCCGTCTCCCCAATGTACTTCATATCACACCTTTTGCATATTATGGCGTAAATGATGTTGCGACTGGTGCAGGAAAATTCTTCTGTGATGCGTAAATTGCCTTTGGGGAATCGCACTACTGGAGTGTGGATCACATATGGGCAGGTCTTGCATCGAGATCTCAGGCAAGCCTTATGACTAGCAACCATACTGACTATTTCGTAGGTTACAATATACCCCATGTGGTAGGTCGCAGGCACTTTTCCTCTCTCTGTCTCTCTCTGTCTGTCTCTCTCTCTCGCTCTCCTCTCTCTCTCTCTCTCTCTCTCTCTCTCTCTCTCTCTCTTCTTGCATGTCCACATACACTAGCATTTTGTCTGTTGAAGTGTGTCTATGTAGTACGCGTGTTCCTGCACACCAGTCCACCCAGACCAACAACACAATGGGGCCGTGGTCAATCTTACACGCCTCCTACCCCGCCCCCTTCTTTCTATGTGTTCACTGTACCGTAACATCCAGCACCGTTATAAAAATACACCTGAGATTTCCGTAAACATTCACAGGTCCGTACGTGAGGTGAGTATACAGTTTGTTTTTTTCTCTATAAACAGTTTTTCTATTAAACATTTTCTTCGACTAACATTCTTTTCAATTAACATTTTGTCAATTCTCATTTCCTCTTCATTGCTTCCATTTTTCCATGCATTTGTTCCTCTCGTCCTGTCATCACCTTCTAATGTAGTCACAGGAGTTCTCCTTGACTGTATGTTGTGTTTGTGAATGTGTTTGTTTGCTGATGAAGGCTAACCGCCGCAACGTTCTGTATGTGTCGTAACTCTGTTATGTAAAGCTGCACTACTTTGTGTCATTTTATATTGTTTACACTTTCACAGCTTTACCGCAGTTCCACCAAATTTTATGCATCCTCAGAAAATACAGCACGACTGCCATTAGACGTTCCCCAACTTGTACAGGATGTATTTTTAATGACTGTACTGTGTTTGAAAATATTGCCGATCCAAGTTTGTATTCACCTTCTGTAATGTTCATGCAACATAATAGGTAAATACAAAACTTGGACCGACAAAACTGTCAAACACTGCACATTCATACAAAATACACCCTTTGCCTGTTTGTCCATGTTTCACATGCTAACAAAAGGCACGTTTGTGAAGTTTCCAGGAGGCTGTCGGACGAGAATTCGATGCCCTAAGTCATTATACACAGACGCGGCTGGTCACGCGACGTTTACTATCGCTTATACATTCGAGGAATACAAACTGGCATATGGTGGGTGGTCAGTGCATGTATTATTTACCAATACACACATATAACAGAAGACACTAATATAATAAGAAGGTAAGCAAGTGCTGTTGTGTATTGTATTTATTGACATACAGAATCATATAATCGAATACGTTGTCGATCACTTCCGGTTGAGTGTGTGGTGGACTGCCAGACCGATCGATGGATGTAATACATGTTTCAGGGCCCCGTCTATGAATAACGTATCCCTTCGACGTCTGCGTTCTTCGTTCGCTAAA
Organism: Cepaea nemoralis; assembly: GCA_014155875.1. Taxonomy (NCBI): domain Eukaryota; kingdom Metazoa; phylum Mollusca; class Gastropoda; order Stylommatophora; family Helicidae; genus Cepaea; species Cepaea nemoralis. Next base: position 77,880 of record JACEFZ010009417.1, read on the forward strand.
CGAAAAGTCTAGCCACCTATTTCCTCGTGCATTCAGGCCTATAAAATTAGTACGTATTGTCCTAGTACGTAGAGACTCTAACAGGATCCTGGTTTAGGACTTCTTTCGTTCTCTCACATGCATACAGCTGTATTAGCTCTATGCGCGTCTTCTTCTGAGATCATGTTACTTTTATGATTTCCAAATGCTCAAAGGCTACATTTGACAAGAAGTGACAGAGCCCTGGTAGTGTAGTAGCTAGAAGTTCACCTACTTATCAGGTGGACCAGGGTCCCATCCGCATAAGACGGATTTGATTGTTAAAAGTGACTCTACTCTCAGCCTCAACTAAGTACCACCAAAGGTGTTGGGAAGTAAAGGTGGTCGGCTATACACTGACCATATCACCCACCGGGTGCTGATTGGTTTATGCAAATATGGGTTTAGCACAGTAGGCCCAATGGGCATGAAAGCATGCAAAAAAGCCCCTTACGTGGCTTCATCACTAACAAGGTCTGTAAAGGGGTCTGCGTGGCGAAGTGGTCAAGCCGTCTGACTAGGGTTCCGAAGGTTGTGGGTTCGATTCTGGGCCGCGTTCACGAGTGAATTTTTTTCGGAGACTCTTGGGATTCGTCGCTGGAGCTACGGAGTTCGTGCTTTGTGCGACGCTTTCAGCATTTCGCTGCGGAAAGAGACTGAGCCATATGGGATAAAAATCCAGTGCAATAAAACCGACCCTTTCGACTTTAAAGCGACTTTTTTAAAGGTCGGTATTCAATTTCCGATACATGCCGATACTCTGTCTTCTTGTCCCCTAGCACAGGACCTCAATCAACTCACGCCAAGCTGTAAATTCTTGTGCTATCTCCTGCACCGTCCCCTCTTCCTCCCCCCGTCCCTCCATTGTATTAATCTTTGTCTCCAATCCGTTCTCAATGTGATTTAAGTCTCCCTTTTTATCGTTTGCCTTCTTTGTTCCAGAGAAAGAACTTTCTACTTATCCTATTATCAAGTCTTTTCAATGTCTCCCATCTTGCGCTTGCATCTTTGATCACCACTTGATTCAATGATATTTATTGGGTTCTCTTCACCAGCTCTACGTTGATGAATCTGTCGCACTATTTTAGTTACTGTCTATGCAGGCATTAATCAATTAATGATTTTAGTTTAGTAGTGATTGTTTTCGTCGTACTTCGTGTTTCTTATTCATATAGAAATACTGATTTAACTTTAGACTTATATTTTATAATTTAGGTGATAAGTGTAATTTCTTTTCACTTCCGCTAATTTTCTTTTGCTGTTAAAGCTCTTCGTATCCTTATTTTAATATCTTTATGTGTTCCAGAAATATTGGTGTTACCTTTCCTCTAGAGCAGTGGTTCCCAAGCTTTTCAAGCAGAGGGCCATATCTACTATTTTCGGCAGTTAAGCGGGCCACAACGTTATAAAATTATAAAAGTCGTGCAATATCATTCTTTCCTTTCTTAACTTTCATCAACAAAATTCTAAAACTTTAAAGGCAGTCAGTGCCAGTACTACACTGCGGTCATTTTGTGGTTTAAGATCAAAAGTTCATTTAACAATAAATTTTAAATCAGTTTCAAAAATCGCTATTAATGTAATTAATTTACAATTGTAACTGTTCTTCATAATCAGTTACTTAAGTTAAGATGCCAGTTTATCAATGTCTGGGCACAAAGCTGAAGGTTGCGAACTGAACAGGCGCATTCGATAATATCTGAACATAACAACCACGAGCAGAGTAAATTATCACACGGTGACGAGGCGCTCGGAGTGCATTTTTTGAAATTATTAAAATACATTATTTTAAATAACGAGGCCTCGCGTGCCACTTACTAACAGCTGGCCCGCGGGCCGTTATTTGGTAACCTCTGCTCTAGAGTAAACTAGACCGGGGGGGGGGGGGAGACAGGGAGGGAGAGAGAGATATTATACTGCTTGTTCTACATATGACAATTCAGCCCAGTCTTTGTGCTATAGAGATGTATATATACCTCCATCCATGGTCTGGTTGTAGTTTTGCCTTTTGTAAAGCACAATGTAAGAAACTGTCAAGACAACAAGGTGCCATTACAGTATAGGAGGTGTTCCGACATCTTTGTCTACATATCAACCCAAAATAGGTGTATGACTCTACCTCTTGGAGTGAGATTTCACGACAGGAGGAATAATGTTATTATTTGCTTGGATTATATTTATGATCGTGGTCTATCACATGTGAGAATGTAATGGCAAACTACTGAACGGTAATTTGCAAAGTAAATCACAAACAGTCAAAAAAGTGGTAGCATAAGAATTGTAGTAGAAGTGTAGTTGTTGTAGTAGCAGTAGTAGTAAAACACTAGTAGAAGCATCTACGGTGGTACTAACAGTAGTAGCAGTATCAGCAGCAGCAGCAGCAGCAGCAGTAGCAGTAGCATTAACAATACTTTGGGTTCAATAACAACTTAAAGAATACTATTGCATAGCCATGTACCAGCCAATTCCGGGGATTATCCATACAGAGCCGAATGTCAAAGTGAATGGTCACAGGTGTTTAGGACAAATTCACCTATCTTGGCAGCACTGTGTCACAAGCTGCCACAACTGATGACGAAGTTAATGCAAGAATCTCCAACCTTTGGCAGACTGTACAAAAATTTATGGGTATGGGACAGAAATGGAATAAGCCTGCAAACAAAGCTGAAAGTTTACAAAGCAGTCGTATCATCCACACTGCTATATGCTTGTGAAACCTGGACTGTTTACCAGCGACACGCCAGGAAAGTAAACAACATCGACACAGTCTGCCTTAAGAAGCTATTGAAGATTAAATGGCAAGACAAGATCCCAGACACTGAAGTCCTAGAAAGAGCGTCCATGCCCAGTATCCATACTCTGCTAGTGAAGAATCAGCTTCGCTGGGCTGATAAATTGACATGCATGCCAGATCACAGGCTCCCTAAATGAATTATTTTGCGGCTAGCTGCGCTGTGGTAAACGCTCCCAAGGCGGCCAGAGGAAACGATTTAAAGACACTCTGAAGATCTCACTAAAAGCTTTTGGAATTAATCACGACACTTGGAAAACCGCTGCCAAAGACTTAAATTCGTGGCGTACATCATTAGCGCAAGGGCGTAGTCACTTGTGAGCAACTAGGACTGCAAGAGCTGTGAAAAACAACAACAAACAAACAAACAAAGACTGGACAGAAAAACTACTGCAAGAGATCCTCCTCCCGAAACGTCAAACATTCTTTGCCCACATTGTCAAAGAATATTTCGAGCCAAAGTAGGCCTTACCAGCCATCTTAGAACTCACAGCTGCAAACTTTCAACCCCACTCGATGAAATGAATGGTCATCATCATTCTTGATGGACAAACACCAACAATAGTAGTAGTAGTAGTAGTAGTAGTAGTAGTAGTAGTAGTAGTAGTAGTAGTAGTATTAGTATAAGTAGTAGTAGTAGTAGTAGTAGTAGTAGTAGTAGTAGTAGTAGTAGTAGTAGTTAGTAGTTGTAGTAGTAGTAGTAGTAGTAGTAGTAGTAGTAGTATAAGTAGTAGTAGTAGTAGTTAGTAGTAGTAGTAGTAGTAGTAGTAGTAGTAGTATAAGTAGTAGTAGTTAGTAGTAGTAGTAGTAGTAGTAGTAGTAGTAGTAGTAGTAGTAGTAGTAGTAGTATAGGTAGTAGTAGCAGCAGCAGAAACAGTAGTAGTAGTAGAAACAGTAGTAGTAGTAGTAGTAGTAGTAGTAGTAGTAGTAGTAGTAGTAGTAGTAGTAGTAGCAGTTGTAGTAGTAGTAGCAGCAGTAGTAGTAGTAGTAGTAGTAGTAGTAGTAGTAGTAGTAGTAGTAGTAGTAGTAGTAGTAGTAACAGCAGCAGCAGCTCGAGTTCAAAGTGAACAAACGCAATAACTACAAAAGATATTCCTGTGTATCACATTTTATTAGAAGGTGAAACATTCTGAGGGTTACACGTTTAACACGTCGTGCATCAAAATGGTAAATCCATAATTTGTTCAAGAAGGTGAGTCAAACAATGTGAATCATATTCACGTGTAACTAATCAAATTAGGGAGAAATAAGTCTCTTGTGATACAAATAAACATGTTGACAAACAAGAAAGCATGCAAGGTGATCAGAGAAATAACATTGGAAAATTATTCATATGATTGAACAAGCATTGTTTTTCTTAATTTGAAAATGTAAAGATTATGTACAGTAAATTGATAGAGGCGTATGATAATTTTCCCAGATTGTCATCAAATTTGAAACACTTGTTTTATTTTTTGTTTTCTCTCCTTGTTCAACAATTTGATGTATTTATAAAATGGTTAAACGTTGCAATTTAATTTTAATGTTACATTTCTTAATAAATAGCAATAACAAGACATAACTTTAATATTTTGGTTATATTTATAACTTTAATAACAAAGACAGGATTTACTTACTTAAAGTACCAACTTATATTATTTCATTCATAGAAAGAGAAATAGAGAATAGTGGAATAAACATATACAAAGATTGGAGGATTAAAGGAACATAATTGTAAGATAATAGAAAGATATAGAAAAAGAACATACAACAATTATATTTGTAAAGCTTTGCTTTCGTTAAAATGTATTTATTTGTTAGAACAGCATTATATTTATGAATGTACTATACAGGGGCCAGCTCCGTGGCGAAGAGGTTACGGTGCAGTTCGTAATCTCGCATACCCGCGTTCGAAACACAGCTGAGGGCGATTTGGCAGCAGACCTCCTTGCGTTGAGTTTTTACGACATGGTATGGGTGCCGGTCGTTCAGAAAGCAATGGCAAACTACTGAACGTAAACTTGCCAAGGTATCTCAAGAGCAAAAAAATGCTGATGTTGACTGCGACGTCCTATAAAGAATATGCAACTAACTTAACTATACAGGGTGTATTTTAAATGACTGTGGGTGTTTGAAAATGTTGCCGTTCCAAGTTTTATATTCACCGTGTATTACGTCATGGTTCAAGCGCCATTTAAACGTTCATCTCATCTCATCTCATTATGTTCCTCTTGTACCCTGCGGTGTCGAGGTGAAGTATAAACATTGTGAGAGTGCCCGATTATGGTCTTCATGTATCGATATTCCCAAGGACTCTGCTATTCCCTCCGTCCAACGTTTACGTGGTCGGCCTCTTCCTCTGTTTCCATTTGCTCTGTACATCATTGCTTGTTGTGGCATGCTGTTGACTGGTAACCTACTTGCATGGCCAAACCATTTGTCTTTCTGCTTTCAAATAAAATCTAATGCTGCTTTAACCCCCACTTTAGTCCAGATTTCTTCATTTCTGATCTGATCTCTTCTTGATACGTTGAGTATTCTTCTCAGGAATCTCATTTCTGTTGCTATGATTTTTCTTTTCTCTTTTTCTGTCATTATCCAGGTTTGGTAGTATAGAGTTGGTAGGAAGATTGTGTTGTAAAGTGCTTTCTTAGTAGTTACTGATACATGTTTATTCTTTAGTATTGGTGACATTTGTCCAATAAGTTGTTTGCCTTACTGCATCCATTTTCGATCTCGTCTTCTGATCTGCCATTTGATGATATTATACACTTCCTCGGAACTTGAAACTTGTTTGCCATTTAAACGGTAGTTCAGAATATAACTGCTACATGCAGATGTTTTAATAATTGATCTCAGCTACAATGGTGTTAACTACTTAAGAAAGAGTATTTTTAGTGGAACACGAGAAATCGTATCCACACTTGCCAACTAAACCGTGATGGATATTTCCAACACTTTTTTTGTGAATACAGTTGTAAGTGGAAAACTTTACCGAAAATAAGACGCACTATAGCAGTACATGTTGCATGAACCCCACAGACAGTGAATACAAAACTTGGAACGGCAATACTTTCAACATTTTTAGTCGTTGTAGTCGTTGGATCAACATCACAGCACACGGTTTAACCCATAAGTGCTCCGTTTTCCTCCTAACTCAAACCTGAGTTTGGAGAAAGTCAGCTCAATGCACGAACTCCGTTGCATCGGCGAGGATCCTGAAGTGCTTTGGGTAGATTTTTAACTCCAAATTTTGCCGGGCAGCGCCGTTAGGCTACTCTTTTTCGATTTCCAACTGCCAAGGGATGTTTTACGTGCGCAACAATACACACGGGCGTCCGATCTCACTACCCAGAGACCAGGGGAAATTACTGGAAGTCCAGGTGGATTTTTAAAAATAAATCCTGGTCCTAACCGGGGCCTGAACCCGGGACCTCCAGAACTCGAGGCGGACACCATACCTCGAGACCACTCAGCCCCCATTTTCAAAATGTATGCTGCCATTAAAAATAAACCCCGTTCTATAAGGTTTAATAATCTCCTGACATACTGAGTCGAGGGTATGAAATCAGCCGCTGGCGATTCGGAATCAGACCACTTAGCATCGATTTCGATGTTGTGAGGTGTCCTCATTTCATAAAGCCATGGCTACTGAACTAAACTTACCTAGTTAATCACAGGGATCCAATAAAAGCGTTGAATAATTGTGACGCCCTGTAAAGAACACGAGATTAACTTCCAACTATATTACATACATTGTTTCATATATCTAGGATTATTATAAAAGATAAAGTATGATGTCTGAATGTTGTATAAGCAACATTCTAAAGCCATGAAACCAATCGGCACATCAATTAAACGGCAGAAGTATCAAGATAAGCATGTTGTGTGTACAATTTCACGGACAGAAAGAGAAAAACCACTGTGACAAGCAATATGACCAACGCTGTGAACAACAACGGCACTCATACCATTGTAGGGATACGAACGCAAAGCGGCCTGCTTCCTAATCGCCCACAGCTGTGTCGAACAAAGTATGCATTAGTAAAGCCTGCGCCAGAGAACACGGCAGGTTCGTACAGATAATGGTAAGTTAAGTTCCATTTTATGCGCGACGAGGCAAATTGGGACTATGATGCCAGTTATATATTTTGTATAGACCAGACTAAATGGGCCACGTGGTTAATATCATGTAGGCAGACGTTACTACAACATGACTTGACTTCAACATGACTTGACTTCAACATGACTTGACTTAAACAAGATTTTACTTCAACTTGACTTGACTTGAACAAGATTTTACTTTAACGTGACTGTACTTCAACAAGAGCTTACTGCAACGTGACTTTACTTCAACAAGAGCTTACTGCAACGTGACTTTACTACAACGTGACTTTACTTCAACATGACTTGACTTCAATATGACTTGACTTCAACAAGATTTTACTTCAACGTGACTTTACTTCAATAAGATTTTACTTCAACGTGACTTTACTACAACGTGACGTTACTTCAACATGACTTTACTACAACGTGACTTTACTACAACGTGACTTTACTTCAACATGACTTGACTTCAACATTACTAGCTTAAACAAGATTTTACTTCAACGTGACTAGCTTAAACAAGATTTTACTTCAACGTGACTTTACTTCAACAAGAGCTTACTTCAACGTGACTTTACTTCAACATGACTTTACTTCAACATGACTTTACTTCAATATCACTTGACTTCAACATGACTTGACTTACATATGACTTGACTTCAACATGACTTGACTTCAACATGACTTGACTTAAATATGACTTGACTTCAACATGACTTGACTTCAACAAGATTTTACTTCACCATGACTTTACTTCAACAAGATTTTACTTTAACGTGACCTTACTTCAACAAGAGTTTAGTTCAACGTTACTTTACTTCAACAAGAGTTTACCTCAAAGTGACTTTACTTCAACAAGATTTTACTTCAGCGTGACTTTACTTTAACATGACTTTACTTCAACATGAATTTACTTCAACATGAATTTACTTCAACATGAATTTAATTCAACACAATTTACTTCAACATGACTTTACCTCAGCATGATTTTACTGCAACATAACTTTATTTCAACGTAATTTTACTCTAACACGACTTTACTTCAACATGACTTTACGTCAACATAACTGTACTTCAACATGACTTAACATCAATATGACATTACATCAACATGGCTTTACATCATCATAACTTTACTTCAAAATGATTTTACGTCAATATGACTTTACTTCAACATGACTTTACATCAACATAGCTGTACTTCAACATGACCTTACGTCAATATGACTTTACATCAATATGGCTTTACATCAATATAACTTTGCTTCAACATTGCTTTACGTCAACGCACGCATGACGCAGGGGTCATGAGAGCTCTCAGCGAAACCACACGCTGCCCCGAACACATCACACACCTGAACCCTCTCCTGAAGACCTGGGAAACCACACGCTGTCCCGAACACGCCACACACCTGAACCCTCTCCTGAAGACCTGGGAAACCACACGCTGTCCCGAACACGTCACACACCTGAACCCTCTCCTGAAGACCTGGGAAACCACACGCTGTCCCGAACACGTTACACACCTGAACCCTCTCCTGAAGACCTGGTGGTCATGGTATCGAATCCACATAGGCGCGGGTTTCAACTCTGACCCGGACTCGCAGGTCAGTCCAGCGTCATGTGGCTACGATGACATGTTTTGGGAAGTAAAGCAGGACGATTGGTCTATTACAGTGGTTCTCAACCGGTGGGGAATCCACACCCCCCCCACCCAGGGGGGAATTTTAGGGTTTCCGGGGGGGGGGGGGGATTAAGACTATTTCAAGATTTCGTTAGTAAAAGAACCGATTACTTGATTTTGTTTTTCCCATCATACTTTACGGTTCTGTACGTCATTTTATAAAGTAAGTTGACCCCCACACACACACGTTTTATGTGGACATCTAGACTTGTATTAGTATGTGCTATTAAATTTAGCTTCCATTATTACGTATACTGTGTAGGGGCGGAAGGGGGGGGGGGGAGTTTAGGTAGGAAATACAAAGTGGGGAGGGCATGACGTTCTGAAAATAATGTGAAGGAGGGAACGGGCAAAATTTTTAGGTAGGAAATATGAAAGGGGGGAATGATGTTCTGAAAATATGGTGAAGGGAGACACGGGCAAAAAAAATATGACCAATCACCACATGCCCAATACGCCTTAAAGTCGGTAAAATGGCCCTTTGCTTAAACTCACCAACATGAACAGAACTACTTGCTCAAAGCCCACAGTCTTGAATTCCAGAAATGAAATTTAATGCACTACTCTGAAACAGTAGCTTAATGATCTGGCTTCACTGACAACATTGCCCTCCTGTCTCACATACGAAATCTGATGCAAGATCAACTATCAACACTAGATGGGAGGTCACAACTACTAGGTTTAAACATCCATAGGGTAACGACAAAGGTAATGAGAAAACAATCAAGCAAATGATAATCTGATCTCTTCTCATCTCATCGTGTTCCTCTTGTACCTTGAGGTGTCTTTTAAAGTTAGTTGCACATCCTTTACGGACATAGCAGTCAACCTCATCATTTTTATGGCTGTTCGTGACTCCTGGGCAAGTTTACGTTCAGTAGTTTGCCATTTATTTCTGAACGACCGGCACCCATGTTATTTCATAAAAAAACCAACGCAGCTGTGTTTCGAACGCGGTATGCGGGATTATAAACGTGAGGCATAAACAGCGGTAGAGAGTCCGTTTATGGGTTACATGTATCGAGATTCCCATGGACTCTGCTCTTCCCCTTGTCCATAGTTTATTTGGCCTGTTGCTTACCATGCATGTCGTAAGAGGAGACTAAGGAGGATATGGTTCCGTCGCCCTGCTACTGAGTGAGTGCGTGGCGCGACACTGTGAGTTTCGCTTGAAATGCTTTTACATCTGTCCGCGGTTGTGTGTAGCGGGAACTGCATGGTCAGAACGATGGCGGCCGGCTGTTGCTGGATTGACTGGTTTGCCTATTCGGCTGCAGAGTGCATTTTTCAGGAGACTCCTGTGAGTCGCCGCTGGAGCTACGGAGTTCGTGCTTTGTGCGGCGTTTTCGGCGGGTCGTCCTGTGGAAAGTGACCGAGCCATATAGAATAAAACCTGGGTCAATGAAGTCTTTCTGGTGACTGCCATTTCCATCAACGATGAACTGTATTTTTCATGGAGGACTTTTGTGTTGGCATTCTGGCGGCGGCATTATGCACAGTGTACCTGTGCGGACTGTTGGCTTGCCGATACTCCTGTCTGTTCCATTGTTCACTTTTGGCAGTGAGGAGCATTTTGTGTGATATTCACTGGCACAGGAATGGAGCAATATAGGGACAACCCGTTGCCGTGAAGTTGGAACCACGACTAACTAACTAACTAACTAACTAACTAACTAACTAACTAACTAACTAACTAACTAACTGTTTGGCCTCCTCTTCTTCTTCTTCCATTTAGTGTGTACATTGTTGCTTGTCATGGCATCCTGTTAGTTAATCAGTCCGAATATGCTTCTTTATTTTTTATTATTTCTTCGAGCAGAAAAAAAAATCCCTTGCCAGCTTGCTAGACCAGTGGTAGGTTTAGGACATTAAAATCTAACAAAGGGGAGTCCGTCCCCCTCTGGCGAGCCAGAGCCCCGTTGGCCCATGACCTCGCGGTCATGGTTTCCCGGTCTGCACCACTGGGATGTGAGGTTGACTTGTGTAGTCTGCGGGCTATCGGCAGACTACTTTTAAATTTTCACCAGGGAGAGACTAGCCAATCCTAACCCTACAGGCTGCATGGCCAGGTATTGTTCACATCTTGTAGACAATCTGATCATCCTGGTGAAAGTTCACTTCAAGAGACGGAATCATACACCTATTAAGTTAGGAATGTAGACAAAGAGGTGGAACAGATAAAGATATCAGAATAAGAATACAGAAGGCTGAATGAGCTTTCATAGCAACAGGGAATATGTGAAAGGAAAAGTAAATTAAGCTAAGCATCACACTGAGAATATTCAATTCAAACTTTAAATCAACACTGCTGTATGGATCAGAAATATGTGGAACAACTAAAGCGATTACAAATAAACTACAACATTCAATAACTGGTGCCAGTGCAAAAAAAAAATAAATAAAAAATAAAAATAAATTAAAACGGCATGACAGAATGACCAATGTTGAGCTCATGGAGAGAACCAGACAAATACTAGTGAACCAACAGTTAAAGAAAACACACTGGGGCAGAATCGGACGCAGTGAGAAACCCAGGGAATAGTGTAACTAGAAAGGTCTTTGTCTGGAACGGACGGAGCTGTATAGGATAGCTAAGGATAGGGGAGCTTGGAGTGAATTGGTTGGTGGGAAATGCCCCAATAGGGGAATCATCATCATCATCATCATCATCATCATCATCATCATCATCATCATCATCATCATCATCATCATCATCATCATCATCATCATCATCATCATCAAGTGCCATGCCGGCTGACGTAGACATTCATGCCTTTCCACAGATCTCTGTCTTTGGTTGTCTAGATCAACTCTGCTGATGATATTCCTCCATGCCACCGTCTCAACCCGTCCAGCATCACTCCTCTTAGTCTGCCTCTGCCTCTCTTCCCCTCGATCTTTCCAGTTGTAACGAAGTTCTCCAAAGCCTCTCTTCTCATCACATGACCAAAGAAAGCTGCTTGTCTGTTTCTTATTGTTGTGTATAATGTTCTAGTTTCATTAGCCTCTTTCAGACAGTCGTTGTTAGTTACTTTGGCACTCCAAGGAAGGAATTCGCAATATTCGTCTCAGGAACCACATAACTATTGTTTCCAAATTCTTCCTAATTTGTTACTTTGCATTCCAAGATTCATTGCCATACAGCAATACAAGTTCTTTATAGCATTATATCACTCTCGTGCTTACATTCAATGATAGTGACATATTGCATATGATACTCTTCATTTTCTGAAATGTAACTTTTGCTTACCCTATTATTGTCTTAATCTCTGTTGTGCATCTTCCATCTGATGTTATAAATACTTTTAGGTATTTAAAACTATCCATTTGGTTAAGAAGTTTCCCTTCTATTTCTATTGCACATTTTGGTGTCACCTTTTTCTTTGATATCACCATTGTTACTGTTTTCTTGATTTTCAAGGAGAGTCCTTTCTTTGCACTCTCCGTTACTACAATATTCAATAATTGTTGTAGATCTGATGAATTATCCGCAACCAATACTGTGTCATTTGCATAGCGTATATTGTTTATATTATAACCTCCAATTAGTATTACTTGCTTCTCTTCGATCTCTCTCATTATTATTTCGCTATAGAGGGAAACCGGTCTCTAAGGCTAAGGGCTTGCGAATGCGGTTTGTGAGCCCGTATACCCGGGTTCGAAACACAGCGGTTCTGGTTTTTTCGAAAAAGGTGTAGGAGCCGGTCGTTCAGAAAGCAATGGCAAACTACTGAACGTAAAAATTTGCCCGGGAATCACGAAAAGCGAAAACGCTGGGGTTGACTGCTACGTCCTGTGAAGGAAATGCAACTTAATTATTATATTTTATATAGAGGGAAAATAGATCTGGTGACAAGACACATCCCTGACGTACTCCTAGCTTCATTTGTTTATAATTGCTCTCTTTATTTTCCATTTTAATTGCTGCTTCTTGGTTGCAGTAAATATTCTTTATTATTCTGAGATCTTTCCCATCAATGTTGATATCTTCAAAGATTTTAATAAGTTCTTCATGTTTTATTGTAACAAATTCCTTATTATAATTTATAAAGCACAAATATATGTCTTTCTGTGTCTCTATAGATTTTTCTACTAATGTGACCGTAATGTATATATTGCATTGTTTGTACCCTTTCCTTTCACAAATCTATACTGGTCTTCACCGATTTCTATTTTTATTTTCTTTCTTGTTCTTCTCATTATAATTCTGAGTAGAAGCTTAGTGGCATGGTTTATGAGGTTAATTATACGAAAATCTTCGCATTCAATTGCGCCTGGTCATTTTAGTATAGCTATAAATACCGATTTCAGAATATCATTCGGTAGATAGATATCCACTTCTGTAAATATCATTCAACATTTTAGTTAACGTATCTACTTCAAATTCTCCTACTTTTAATTCTCATATCGTGATTCCATCAGGCCAGCTGTTTTTTCTTTCTTCACATGTTTAATGGCGTCAGCGATTTCTTCTTTTAGAATAGGTGGAACTTCTAAGTTACTTTCTTCTGTTAATTCTTCCCTTTCTTCATCATATAATTCTCTTATATACTCTTCTTTATAGTATCTTCCTCCAATAATATCTTTCTTGTTTTTGATTTTAAACACCCTGTATTTAGGCTTATTTTTCTTCCTGTCAACCCAAAGATTTATCTTTTGACATTTTGTGTATCTTTAATATAATTTAATTCAATTTTCTTGCACTGCTGGTTTAACAAACTTTCTTTTGACTTCACACATTTATCTCTTATTTCTATATTTATCTTAGCATGTTCTTGTTTGTCATTTTTACTCTGTTTCCTGTTGGCCAACAACTTTAATATTTCTTCAGTCAACCATTTTTCTTAGCTTTCTGGCTTCTCTCCGGTAATATTTTTTTGCTCGTTTGATGAATGGAGTCCCTTAACATTTCCCATTGTTTATTTATACTCTGTATTTTATCTATTGCATTGTACCAATTTTTTCAATGGGGGATAAAAGGTGAAAACAGAAGAAGATGAAGTCTGGAATTACTGTACCTATTTCATTGAAGTCTATAGTCTAGTACTGAACCGCGGACATGCATTTTAGTTGTCAAATGTGCAGTCGCACCACTACACTGCACAGTGTCACTAGCAAGCAACATGTCCTTTGTAGAAGTCGGCTCTCATAAAATAAAAAATAAAAAAGGGTAACGAACGCCTTTGTAAGCCATTAGCGTTGTAGGTATATGGTGCAATCTCCATATGTTTAGACCAGTAAGAACTTGTTGGGTAGGGTGGATAATATTACGTCAGTTCCATCACAGAACTCCGGAACAAAAGAGCTCTTGTTCCTTCGTCAATTCCTGTGCCTCGTGCATTGCAAGCCAACGGTGTCTTTAATGTCCGGTGTTGTCCGTCGTGTTGTCCACTTCTGCCTCTTGTTCCAGGCACTATGCCTTACATTATTCTGCGGTAAAGTCTACACCGGTCTCGCTGGCGAAGGATTTAACGACTTTCTGCGTAATCCTGAATATCCACGTGAGGAACACCGCTGAGCGAGATTTGGCAGCGGACTGCGTCGCGTTGGTTACTTACGGGGTATGAGAGCCGGTCGCTCAGAAAGCAATGGCAAACTACTGAACGTAATCTTGCCAAGAGCATCAACAACAGCTGAAAAATGCTGGTGTTGACTGCAACGTCATGTAAGGGATGTGCAACTTTAAAAAAAATGTCTACTGTGTATACAGTATGGCAAGTGTTTCAATGTCCGAGACATGCCAGCATTTTCCCGATGTTTAGATCATGTAGATTGTCAGTATTTGTCTTCTTGAAAACATTCATGTCCCTCCACAGATCTCGGTCTTTGTTGCTCTGGATCAACTCCGTTATTGGTATTCCTCCAGGCCACTTTGTCAGTCTACAAAACATCATCAATACTAGTCTGCCTCTTTTCCCACTGATATTTCAAGTACTCAAATGCTTCGATTCTCATCACGTTATCGAAATAAGCCGTTTGTCTATGTGAATATATATGTATATATATGTGAAAATAATGTGCGTTTGTTGTGAATATATTTTGAAAAAGTAAAGAACAAATGTTTATTTTTTTTTATGCAGTTACCACAGCGTTCGATGCAATTCTTCCAGCACCGATAAAGTGCTTGGATTCCTGTAGACAAAAAATGATATATTGGGCGCGTTTGTAACCCCTCTGTTGTCACCATTCGGTTTGCTGGACTCGGTCGTGAAGAGTCTGCAACAGAAGTCACGCCGTTTTAAAACTTCCTACTCCGCTCATACATTTGCTAGTCTGATAGGCATGCAGCACCATATTAAACCTTCATTCGCCGATGAATTGCTATAGGTTTCACCCCTTTCCGAAAAAAAAACGGATAACAGAACACTGTTTCCATTTGCTGCTTGTCAAAAGTGGGGTGGCCATCTTTATTCTGTCATTATGACGTCACAGTGTGCGTCTGCACCGTGATGCCACGTGATTAACATTCTTGTCATCCTTAACGACAATATTGACATGTTACAAGACAACGGCATGGTTATTGTAATTTCTATCACACTTTTAAGGTTTTCATTTGAAGCCCCCTATTATATAAACATTATTATTTTAACTATATAATCAAGTACCAACTGATAATGCCAGTATGGTTCGAAATTGTCCCTGTTTGGTAAAAAAAATCTGCATTTAACGTATTATAGTTTCCTTTATTTAGTAGAATTATTTCTGTAGGTCTTTTCTTTGAATAAGACACATTTCGAGACTTTTCCTGTAAAGTTACACATAATTTTGCTACATTCTCTCAAAATAAAGCCGTCAGTTTAAATAGCGGAAATTCGAAGCAAAGGATATCATAAAGAAAAGAAGTCATCGATAATTCAGCATCATAGTTAACTGAAGAATTCTACAGCAAGTCAACGATTTGAGGAATCTGTTATTTAGCTAATCGTTCGATTATCTTCACTGCACATTGAACACCTCAGCTCATAAGTGCTCGAAATCCCGTTCTCAATATCTCTCTCAGCGTGCATCGCTCAACGAGATATGTTCTGTTTATTTTACTGACTATTTTACGTTGCCCCTTATTCTTGTGTGACCTTGGCCCTTATCACTGGATATTTTTGCAGTCTGGTGAAGGTTGTAGATCCACAGCCATCATCTGATTCGTTTAGTCGTCCTGCCTCTCTGATGGCTTTCTTCGCTTTCCTTCATGGTCCCGGTATTACAAGGGTGGAGACCTTCATTGCCGTCTCTTACGACATGCTTGGCAGTTTGCAGAGTTATTCGTGTCTTTCCCTTTGGGTCTTGGTACACACTGGCGAAATAGGAGCCTGCGACAATAGACACATCGGAGAAGCAGTGCTTGCTTGCTTGCTTGTGTTCGTTGGCTGGAGCCCCAGCGTGAAGTCTTGTATGTCGGATGAAGACATCCTGTTGTCCAACATCAGTGTGATGTCATACAGGATCTGAGGTTTGCGTGAGTATCCGTTGTCCCATGTCTGGCTTATTGGTGTGCAGACTGGTGGTTCCTCACCGTACAGGCAGACACTCACCGACGTCGGAGGAATCGCCGATCCTAGTGACTTTAGCCAAGACCCCGAAGGGACCTGTTGCCCAGGACGCTCGACGAGGACGTGTTAGTAGGTCTTTGCCAGTATATAACCCGGCCCTGGTGCCTTGGAAACACTTCTGCGTCCCGGAGAAGCAATGAGAGTAAGGGAAGAACTATAGGCAAGATACGTTGTGGCCTGGAGATACGACTGTAATACTCAAGACAGGAAGCTGTCAACATACATCGAAACCAATGCCTTACAGCATGGTCATCATCATCATCATCATCATCATCATCATCATCATCATCATCATCATCATCATCATCATCATCATCATCATCATCATCATCATACATCATCATCATCATTATTCAGTGGCTTGTCAAGTGTATAAAGCTCCCCCATACATCTTTCGAAATGTATCCTTGTCATAAGCTGAATGACTTTCTTATGTTATTGTCGTGTGCAAATTATCTTCCAAATATTAAATCTATCTACGACATTGTCTCTGTCTTCTCCGCTTCCTTGACCTGCCTCACTCCATAATGAGCTTTTCTAGGCATTCACGTCTCCTTTCTCTTCTTCTTACAGCCCATGCCTTTGACGTTAGTGATTATGTTCTGTCCACATCCATTTCTCTTAATAAGCTCAGAAAATTATGTTCTCCTCAATTTGATTTGTCTTAATAACATATATTTTTTAATAGTAAGTTCTCACTGACGTACCCCTGCACACCGCGTTCGAAACACAGCTGTGGTCGATTTGGCAACAGACCGCCTTACATTGGTTTTGTTATGAAATGGTATGAGTGCCGGTCGTTCAGAAAGCAATATCAAACTACCGAACTGAAACTTGCCCAGGAATCACAAACAGCACAAAAATGTTGGGGTTGACTTCTAAGTAATGTAAAGGATATGCAACTTTGTGTCCAATGAATTGTTAATACTCTTCTTCAACACCTATATTAAAAGGCGCATGTGTGAGTATCAGCGGATTGATTAAATGTTCGAGTGTCATACCCCCATGTTCCCACAGTACACACATGCTCATTCTCCTCAATTTTACTTGTCTCAATAACCTTTAATGTTAATACGCTTCTCTAAGACCAATATGTAAACTGATTAGAGAAATTAGACGTAGACAGTCAACATTTTTAGGACACGTTATGAGAAGAAATAAATTGGAGAACTTAGTGACAACTGGCAAGATTGAGAGGAACAGAACAAGAGGAAGGCAGAGAAGTAAATACCTGGATGGCTTGCCCTTATGGTATGGTGGAGACAAGAACACAAAACTAATTCACGACACTGGTGATCGTGTGAGATGGCGAAACATGACATCCCATGATGATGATGATGAATACCTATATTGAAAGTTGATGTATGGAGTGTCCCACTTCTATGTTGCCACAGCAAGCAAGCATGTTCTCGGTGCTCTGATTTATTTGTTCTTTCTGTTTCAATTCATACACATTATGTCCTGTAACATGTGACCAAACTATAGATAGGACATATTGATTAAACCAACTGCGGAAATGGTCAAATGCCACCTAAACATGTGCTGCAGGAGTGTCCAAAATATGCATCACATTAGTGTGACTGTTTGCCTACATTTGAAGGCAAACACTAAAGGGATGTCAAAAACCTCAAGATGACTGGTTAAGATTCCCACACGTGCCACAAAGATCGTGGGTTTCCGTGGCTAAGTGGTTATGGCGCCTGCACGCGCTTCAAAGATCGTGGTTTCCATGGCGACGTGGTTAAGGCGCCTGCTTAGCTCTCCAAAGACAGTGGATTTCCGTGGCAAAGTGGTTAGGTAAGATGCCTGCCTCGCGCCCTAAGATCGTTCGATTCCGTGGCGAAGTAGTTAAGAAGCCTGCATGCGCTTCACAGATCATATGTTTCCTTGGCGGAGTGGATAAGACGCCTGTTTAGCTCTCCAAAGATTGTGGGTTTCCGTGGCGAAGTGGTTAAGACACCTGCTTAGCTCCCCAAAGATCGTGGGTTTCCGTGGCGAAATGGCTAAGACGTCTGCTTAGCTCCCAAAAGATCGTGGGTTTCCGTTGAGACGTGGTTAAGACGCCTGCTTAGCTCTCCAAAGATCGTGGGTTTCCGTGGCGAAGTATTTAAGACGCCTGCTTAGCTCTCCAAAGATCGTGGGTTTTTGTGGCGAAGTGGTGAAGACGCCTGCACATGCCAAAAAGATCGTGGGTTTTTGTGGCGAAGTGGTTAAGACGCCTGTCTTGCGCCCCAAGATTATGGGTTTCCGTGGCGAATGGGTAAAACGCCTGCTTAGCTCTCCAAAGATCGTGGGTTTGCGTGGCAAAGTGGTTAAGATGTCTGTCTCGCGCACCAAAGATCGTGGGTTTCCGTGGCAAAGTGATTAAGATGCCTGTCTTACGCCCCAAAGATTATTGGTTTCCGTGGCGAATGGTTAAAACGCCTGCTTAGCTCCCCAAAGATCGTGTGTTTCCATGGCGAAGTAGTTAAAACGCCTTATTCGCTCTCTAAAGATGGTGGATTTCCGTGGCGAAGTGATTAAGACGCCTGCTTAGCTCCCCAAAGATCGTGGGTTTCCGTGGCGAAATGGTTAAAACGCCTGCTTAGCTCTCCAAAGATCGTGGGTTTGCGTAGCAAAGTGGTTAAGATGTCTGTCTCGCGCCCCAGATAGTGGGTTTCCGTGGCTAAGTCGCCTGCCTCGCGCCCCAAAGATAGTGGGTTTCCGTGGCGAAGTAGTTAATATGCCTGCCTCGCGCCCCAAAGATCGTGGGTTTCCGTGGCGAAGTGGTTAATATGCCTGCCTCGCGCCCCAAAGATCGTGGGTTTCCGTGACGAAGTGGTTAATATGCCTGCCTCGCGCCCCAAAGATCGTGGGTTTCCGTGGCGAAGTGGTTAATATGCCTGCCTCGCGCCCCAAAGATAGTGGGTTTCCGTGGCGAAGTGGTTAATATGCCTGCCTCGCGCCCCAAAGATCGTGGGTTTCCGTGGCGAAGTGGTTAATATGCCTGCCTCGCGCCCCAAAGATCGTTGGTTTCTGTGACGAAGTGGTTAAGACGCCTGCCTCGCGCCCCAAAGATCGTGGGTTTCCGTGACGAAGTGTTTAAGACGCCTGCCTCGCGCCCCAAAGATCGTGGGTTTCTGTGGCTAAGTGATTAAGACGCCTGCTTAGCTCCCCAAAGATTGTGGGTTTCCGTGGCGAAATGGTTAAGACGCCTGATTAGCTCCCCAAAGATCGTGGGTTTCCGTGGCGAAGTGGTTAAGACGCCTGCATGCGCTCCAAAGATCGTGGGCTTTAGTGGCGATGTGGTTAAGGCGCCTTACTTGCTGTCCAGAGATCGCGGGTTCATTTCATACCCCTATCATTATGTTCACGACTGTAATTATCTCGGAGACTCCTTGGGGGTCGTCGCTGTAAAAGAAGTACGTGCTAGGTGCGACGTTTTGGCAGGACGCTCTGCGGAAAGAGACAGCCTTACTGTATAAAATCCAGTGCAATGAAATCGACACTTTTACCGTTAACTTCCCAATAAACCTTTCGTTAGATACATTCATGCTGGAGTCTGAAGATGTACGAAAAAGAACAGGCTAATTTATACACTCTCAGTACCCTGAAAGTGACAACATCACAGAATATTTCTTTGATTCTTCCAGGTAATGTCCCGTCAACCAGGTGGATTTCTTCAGATAAACATAAACCAGACATAATTACTCAATGATAACCACGTACTTTACATTCTTTTAATGTTTAAACAGACTTTGGTTTGAAACGTTACTGCAATTAGTCTCTTCAATTGCCAACATTAACAATCAAACTCTGATCTTCGTCGGGTGATGCCATGTAAATACCCATAAAACTGTTTGTATTGTTTGTCAGGGGATAGTCTTCAAGATGTCCCCTCAGTCCCCTGGTAGAACTGGAACTAGGATGAATGACTTTCGACAAAGGACGTCCTGAGGTTTTCATCTGCAATTTCATGACCAGCTACAAGACGTGGTTTTTGCACCAGAAGTACACACTCGCGAGGCATGCTTAACACACCAGAAGTACACATTCGCGAGGCATGCTTAACACACCAGAAGACACACTCGCGAGGCATGCTTAACAGACCAGAAGACACACTCGCGAGGCATGCTTAACACACCAGAAGACACACTCGCGAGGCATGCTTAACACACCAGAAGACACACTCGCGAGGCATGCTTAACACACCAGAAGACACACTCGCGAGGCATGCTTAACACACCAGAAGACACACTCGCGAGGCATGCTTAACACACCAGAAGACACACTCGCGAGGCATGCTTAACACACCAGAAGACACACTCGCGAGGCATGCTTAACACACCAGAAGACACACTCGCGAGGCATGCTTAACAAAGTCAGAAATGTACACAGCATGGAAAGGGTCGTTTTTTTTTTCTTTCCGCCTTGAGACGTAACGAGTGTGTGGCGCTTGATCCATATGTGTGAACGTCAACAGGCACTCGATGAGTGATGTGGACAACTGAAGCCGGCCCCCTTCACTTTCTAGAACAGTTGCTGATATCTATTTCAAGCTAGGTCGACCCGAGAGCACGGGTCAATTACAGCAACAACAACAAAAATGTCCTGTCTTGACTGTAATCTGGTCCCGACACCACCACACCGAAGGCAAGCGTGCTAGCAACTCCACCAGCGGGACTCCTCAAAGCCACATAACAGCCATTAAATGCAAGTCTGGATCCACATGGCTACAAGGCCATGTTGTAACAATCCTAGGTGAACGAGGCTCCTGGAATGCACAAATTTAGATTCAAAACAAACAGCAATGTTCAGATAGACACAGCAACAATCAGGTACGAAACTCACTGTCAAACTTGTCGTCAGAGTGAGAATGGTGTGCGCGAGTTCCATAACAACTTGTTCCGTTTTCCGTCACTTCCGATATTTTGCTAAGTTCTGGAATGTACTCAGCGTCCTTGACAACCGGTTTTTCCTTAAGTTGTTGGTCAGTGAACAGGGCAGTTTCGCATTTGCGAGGACCATCACAGAAACTGGCCGTAAACTCCACCATTTGCGTTGACGAATGTCGGCGACTGGACATATTATTTCCCGAGCTATTCCCAAACCGCGAGAAAAAGCGTTTACTTCCAAACGAAGCAGTTGATTCCTTTCTGCCACTCCCGAACAAGAAAAACACGGTGGATCGAAGGCTATGGAAAATGGAGATGTAGCCGTCTCTAAACTTGGGGTTCATCCACCAGTAGATGAAGGGGTTGTAGACGCAGCTACTCATGGCAAGCCAATGGGCAGCGATCCAGACCACACGCATGTAGCGCGGTATGAATGTTGTTTCATCGACGTCTCCGGCGATAGTGATGGCGTGCAGTGGCAGCCAACAGATGCTGTAGATACCGACAACTGTAATCATCATCTTGATGACCTGCAAGAGAAGATGTGACAAAACAGGTATTAGCGTTAAATATATAACACAGTTCAGAAAGCAATGGCAAACTACTGAACGTAAACTTATCCAGGAATCACGAACAGCCAAAATTTATGGAGTTGACTGCTACGTCCTGTAAAGGATATGCAACTAATTTTAACATAACATATGCAAAACAAATGTTTTTCCGGGGTGAATATGGCCTTTGATATAATGGTGTAATAATGTGATGATGTAATGGTGTACTGTGTACTGCAGTGTGATGTGATGGTGTCCTGGTATAATGCTACAATCGTGTAATGATGTAATGATGTACTTTGTAATGATGTAATAGTGTATTGATATAACGACACAATGGTGTAATAGTGTTATGATGTAATGGTGTACTGATGTAATGATTTTATGGTGTGCTGTGTACTGCTGTGTGATGTAATGGCGTACAGGTGTAATGGTGTAATCGTATACTGGTGCAATGGTGAAATGGTGTACTGGTATAGTTGTGTAATGATGTAATGGTGTAATGACACAGTGCTTACTGATTTAATTGTGTATTGATGTAATGCTTAATAATGTACTGATGTAATGGTGTACTGATGTAATGATAATGGTGTAATGGTATACTGTTGTAATGGTGTAGTGCACAATGTTGTAATAGTATAATGATGTAATGATGTAATGTTGTCGTGATACAATGAACTAATTGTGTAATGACACAATGATGTGCTGATGTATTGGTGTAATGATGTAATGGTCTAATGGCACAATGGTGTAATAATATAACGATGTAATGGTCTAATGATGTAAAGATGTAATTGCGTCATGCCGTAATTATCTAATGCTGTAATAGTATAACGATGTAATGATGTAAGGATATACAGGTGTAATGATGTATTGATGTAATGTTGTAATGAAATAACGGTGTAATAATGTGATTGTGTAATGACATAAGGTTATAATGGTATAAAAGTGTATTGATGTAATGCTGTGATGATGTAACGATGTAATGATATAAAGTTGTAATGCTGTAATGAGGTAATGACGTAACGCTGAAATGACCTAACGATGAAATGGTGTAATGATATACAATTGTAATGATGTAATGATATAATTATGTAATGTGTAATAATGTAATGATGTAATGGTGAAATGACGTAATGGCGTTATATTGTAATGGTGTATTGATAGAATGGTGTAGCGTGTGGAAACTGGAGATAGAGGAGATGTTTTTCCCAACAAAGAAATTGATGGAAATTTAGAAAGGATAGAAAACAAAGACAGAAGTTTAACGGCTGCACACTGTTACAGATATTTCGTCAAAACAACAAAGAAAATACATATGAAATGTGCAAAATGTCAACAGAAGATTACCAGATATAAATTAGTTATATACCAAAAAATTGTTCGATAACAGACACAAAGTAAAAAGAAAGGGAGAGGAGAGAGAGAGAGAGAGAGAGAGAGAGAGAGAGAGAGAGAGAGAGAGAGAGAGAGAGAGAGAGAGAGAGAGCGAGAGAGAGAGCGAGAGAGAGACCGAGAGAGAGACCGAGAGAGACCGAGAGAGAGAGAGAAAGAGAAAGAGATACCGAGAGAGAGAGAGAGACCGGGAAAAAGAGAGTCGGAGAGAGAGAGAGGGAGAGAGAGAGAGGGAGAGAGAAGAGAGAGAGAGAGAGAGAGAGAGAGAGAGAGAGAGAGAGAGAGAGAGAGAGAGACTTATATTTCCACAGGTTGGCAAATGAGCAACAAAAAATAGTAGAAACCTTAATGTCAATAAAATACGAGATGTCAGAGAAATTCGAGGATTAGATCACAATTCTGTCACTCAAACAAGACTCATTATCAGTCTGCAAACCACGGTATATATATATATATATATATATATATATATATATATATATATATATATATATATATATATATATATATATATATATATATATATATATATATATATATATATATATATTGGTGTCTTAGATAAATTATCTATATCATTCTCGTTTCCTTATTGTTTCTTCTTCTTCTTCTTCTTCTTCTTCTTCTTCTTCTTCTTCTTCTTCTTCTTCTTCTTCTTCTTCTTCTTCTTCTTCTTCTTCTTCTTCTTCTACTTCTTCTATAATACATGTGTCACAGGAAGCAAATGGTAATGAATACATAATAAAACATAATAAAGTAAGAGCGTTGGTATAATAATTTATAATTTATTCTGAAAATGGCACGAGAACAGTCGGACAATGGTTGCTTGCACTCGCCGTTCGCTACACGAGGAACAGACTGACCATCTATGTCTTCGTGTACTCGTGTCTAAAACATGTAATGGTCCTAAAGCACGTCATACACCTACAACATATTACTGTTACTGGATATAAAACATATAATGGTCCTAGCACTTCACACAACTAAAACATATTACTGCTACTGGATATAAAACATATAATGGTCCTAGCACGTCACACAGCTAAAACATATTACTGCTACTGGATATAAAACATGTAATGGTCCTAGCACGTCACACAGCTAAAACATATTACTGCTACTGGATATAAAACATGTAATGGTCCTAGCACGTCACACAGCTAAAACATATTACTGCTACTGGATATAAAACATGTAATGGTCCTAAAGCACGTCATACACCTACAACATATTACTGCTACTGGATATAAAACATGTAATGGTCCTAGCCCGTCACACAGGTAAAACATATTACTGTTACTGGATATAAATCATGTAATGGTCCTAAAGCACGTCATACACCTACAACATATTACTGCTACTGGATATACAACATATAATGGTCCTAGCACGTCACATGCCTAAAAAAGATTACTGGTCTGGATAAAAAAAAAAGAAAGAAAAGAAAACAACAATATGATAATCGTAAAATGATTAACACAAGTATGTTTTGTGGAAATGCAAGAATATCGAAAACAAAGGATCTTCCGACAACTGTGGTAATCTTTGTTTAAATTTGCGTCTGTCAGAAAAACGAACCTTAGTCCGGCTACGCTGTCGCAAGGCGAGATGAGAAAACGTGAAGACGCACGGAGACAATGACAGAGAAGACACAAGAATGGGGGAAGAATGTGGGAAGATAAGAAATGATTAGAAGAGAAACATTGTAAGAGCTACATTGCGTTCAAAATGTAAATTGAAAGAAGACAAATTAGTTCTGGCAGTTCGCATCTCGCTATACAAGCATATCTTTGCCCGTCTGGTATTGACAGCAGATTTTGTCATTGAGCAAGAATATATATATATGCCGGCTTCCTGGCCTAGAGGTTAGCGACTTTTCTCCGTAATCTCGTATACTCTCGTAAGTAACGTGACGACGGTGAGAATCAGCAGTGGTTCGAATCTCGTCGGTAACTTACGGGGGATGTGAGCCGGCCTCTCAGGAAGCAATGGCAAACTACTGAGCGTAATCTTGCCAAGAAATCAACAATCAGCTGAAAGATGCTGATGTTAACAGCAATGTCCTGTAAAGGATATGCAAACAAACAACAACAATATATATAATAGTCAGTCGCGGTTCCAACCTCAGAGCAACGGGTCGTCCCCATTATGGTCCGTTCCTGTGCCAGTGAATATCACACAAAATGCTCCTCACTGCCCAATGTGAAAAGTGGAACAGACAGGAGTCTCGGCAAGCCAACAGCCCGCACAGGTGCTTAATGCCGCCGGCAGAATGCCATCACAAAAGTTCTCCACGACAAATACAGTTCATAATCAATGGAATCGGCAGTCACCAGAAAGACTTCGTTGGCCCGGGTTTTTACCACCAATGTTCGGTCTCTTTCCGCAGGCCGGACAAAGCACGAACTCCGTAGCTCCAGTGACGACTCCCAGGAGTCTTCTGAAAAATGCACTCGTAAACCGAAAATTCAAACCAGTCAATTCAACGACAGTCGGCCATTGTTTCGAACATGCAGTTCACTGTGTAAACAACAGCGGACAGATGTAAAAGCATTCCACACGATTCTCGCAGCTCACAGTGTCACGCCACGCACTTACTCAGTAGCAGGGCGACGGAACCATGTACAACCAGTCCAACATGAGAAAATGCGAATGTAAACTGTAGCTACAAGCATAAACACATCAGAGGACTTAACGGTTCAATACCTAACCGCCATGGTGGGGACCGAAAGTATCACATATATACACAATTTTAAGTGACTTATATATATATAAGCTCATATATATATATGAGCGTATTTGAGCCTGAGCGTAATCTAGCCTATATGTATATATAGTAATGGTAGATAGGATATATATATATATATATATATATATATATATATATATATATATATATATATATATATATATATATATATATATATTCTCGTGAGTAACTGAGTAACTTAACTTGCGCGAGAATTGGTAGCGGTTCTCGCCGGGTTGGTAACTTACGGGTATGATAGCCGGTCGCTCAGAAAGCAATGGCAAACTACTGAGCGTAATCTAGCCTATGTTGTTTGTCCATCAAGAATTATGATGACCATTCATTTCATCCAGTGGGGTTAAAAGTATGGAGACGTGAGTTCTAAGATGGCTGATAAGGCCTATTCTGGCTCGAAATGATCTTTGACATTGCGGGCGAATGACTTGCACGATGAATTGGATTAAAATGAGGAAGAGTTGCGCAATTAGTCGACCTCACTCTCTCGCCTGAGTCCTTCTGAGTCCAGTGGCAAGGCAAGTCAAGACGATTGGAGACGAATACAGTGCAGTGGATGACCAGGGCGCTCTACGTGCCTTGCCGTGCTAATTAAGTTCCACAACGCTTTGCAGGTAAACGTCGTCTTACCCGTTGAATCATCAGTGATTTCATCCGTGCAGTCTGCCGAATCCAGTCTTCACATGCTGGGTAGGCATACCCTAGTTCACCGCTTGGTTTGACACCAAATTGGCTACCCACGCTTGGTTTAGCCAGTCTCTCACAGCTGTTGCCCGGGGGGGGGGGGGGGGGTGGCCACTGTCGCATGCTGACAGCTACTAATCTTGCCTAGTACATCAATAGCAGCTGAAAAATGTTGATCTTGACGCAACGTCCTGTAATATATATATATATATATATTATATATATATATATATATATATATATATATATATATATATATATATATATATATATATATATATGCCTGTCTGTCTATCTAATCTATCTATGTACAGTATATAGTAATAAATGGCCATTTTACAAGAAGAAGAAGAAGAAGAAAGATGAATAAGAAGAAAGAAGAAGAAGAAGAAGAAGAAGAAGAAGAAGAAGAAGAAGAAGAAGAAGAAGAAGAAGAAGAAGAAGAAGAAGAAGAAGAAGAAGAAGAAGAGAAGAAAAAGAAGCAGAAGAAGAAGAAGAAGAAGAAGAAGAAGAAGAAGAAGAAGAAGAAGAAGAAGAAGAAGAAGAAAGAGAAGAAGAGAAGAAGAAGAAGAAGAAGAAGTAGAAGAAGAGAAGAAGAAGAAAGAAGAGCAGAAGCAGAAGGAGAAGGAGAAGAATGAAGAAGAAGAAGAAGAGAAGAAGAAGAAGAAGAAGAAGAAGAAGAAGAAGAAGAAGAAGAAGAAGAAGATAAGAAGAAGAAGAAGAAGAAGAAGAAAAAGAAGAAGAAGAACTTCTGACGTCTCTAGCTTGAGATAACAGTTACCTTACGTCGTCTTTCCCGCTGATTGAGTGCTCTTATCCGGTCTTCATTCCCTGCTTACAGTACAATTCGTGAATACTTTATGGGGCAAGGACGTCTGCCACATTCAGTAATTAACAGTGGTATCGAACTATTGTGCTTCTTTTCTCTTTCACGGCATACTGTTGTAGACTGATGAGATAAACCACAACAGGGATCAATCTCTCACGTCTGGGACGTAGTGTCAGTGTCCTACCAGGGAACCAATTACCAAGTTCAGCTGATTAAAGAGGAGATAGTAAGCCCTGGCACTGCTACGATCATGATTAGTTCTGGATTTTTTTTTTTGGGTTTAATTTGAAAACGACTTCTAAAGTCATGAGGCATATTTGGTGTATATTGCTAGGTCCATCATTTTAGACCTGACGACAGTCGCTGATGTTTAGGTCAGTATCACACAAACTACCTTTACTTTCGCGATAATTTCTTGGTAATCAATTTAGGATGGGTTAACCCGGGAGACTAGCCCAGAGAAAAATGAATTCGCGCCTCGAAGAGGATTCGAAACCCACCGGAAAGCAAGTGTGCTAACCAGTGCCCTACCGTGGTAATTGTTAATTATCAGGTGACCTGATTAACGACGTGTTTAGAAGTCCCGGAACTAATGAGATCGTGTATTCTACTTCACATACAATAGAAAAGTAGCGTTCAAAAAAATGGTTCTCAATTAAATCTGAACAAGACTATGTTACTTATAGAATAGTACGACGAAATGCCAAACGAACAATTATAACATCTAAAGATGAATCCTGAAGAATATACGGTGAACAGATGGTGGCTTTTAGCAAAGACTACCCAAGATTAATTTTATAAACGTATCAATAAAATGAGAAACAGAGATGCATGCTACAACCCAACAACCATCGCAAACAGCAAAAGAGGTATACCATTATTTAATCCACAATAAAGACTAGCAAGGTGGGCAGAATACTTTCGAGAACTACTTAAATCCACACTAAATAACATATAAAACCTCACTTTTGTGCCTAAAAGCCATGAACAACAAGAACCAAACTTCATCGCAGCAGAAGACAAATCAGTTATACAGAAAATTCCTATAAATAAATCATCAGGTCCAGGTGGAATAACCACAGAAGCTATTCAGGGCTGTGGGAAAACATGGCTGACACGAATTTTTAATATAGCATGGGAAGAAAAATAAAAAGTCCCAGACGATTGGCAACAGGCAATAATAGTACCAATATGGAAACAGAAAGGCAATATGAGATAGTGCGAAAACATACAGGGGTATATCACTGCTGAGCCATTTAGGAAAAAAAATGTACGCAAAACTATTGGAACAAAGAGCTAGACTCATAGTTGAACAACACTTAAGCAAAGTAAAATTCTGTTTTTGGAATGTTGCACTGATGCACTATTTACACTTAGACAAATATGTGAAGAAACTATCGAATATAGTGACCAGCAGAATATTGTGTTTCTAGATCAAGAAAAAGCTTTCGATAGAGTAGACAAACACAAATTATGGACTATCCTTGAATACTACGGGATCGAATGTGACATGTACCCATGTAACATATGTAGTCTTATTCTTATAGTCCATGCCGTATGGCGCTGGTGATCATGTCTGTCCACGAGGACTGCCAATTATGTGTGATGTAAATGTTCCTCCATGCCTTGATGTTAAACCATCCAGAACCTTCGTTAATGGCCTCCCCTGCTTCTTATCCCCTCCATTTTCCCCGTTATTGCAACACACTACCATCTTTCTCTTTCTCATAACGTGCCCACAAAATGTGGTTAGTCTTCTTATAATGTGAGTAAACAGCTCTTTTCGTGAGTTAACTTCTTTCAAGTTATTTCATTTCTCTTTCTATCACTCCACGATGTTCTCATTAAACTACATCTACCCAGCACTGTCATATTCTGCACTTGTCTACTAATTGTCCGTGATTTGCTTCCGTGCTTCAGGATTGGCTCAATATAGCTCTTAAGAATTCTTTTCATTACGACGATTGATACAGAAAAACTGCAGAGAATATTCTTAATCTTGTGCAATGTTGCCTTTACTTGTGCTATTCTATATGTACATTCCTTACTAAATCTTCCAGCTGATGTTATTAAGCACCCAGATACACCCATATGTTTCAGATTGGTTTAATTCACTTTGATCTTACATATTTCTGTCCGACCGACCGTCCGTCCGTCCGTCCGTCCGCCCGCCCGTCCGCCCGTCTGTCTGTCTGTCTGTCTGTCTGTCTGTCTGTCTGTCTGTCTGTCTGTCTAGATGGATGGATGGATGGATGGATTGAGTGAGGAAGGGAGGGAGGGAGGGAGTGATGGATGGATGCATGGGTGCATGTATGCATGGATCCCATCCATCATGTGCCATGATGCGCCATAAGCGTCGGCGGTCATGTTCTGCCATCTCACTCGATCATCAGAGTCGTGGATCAGCTCAGTGTTCCTGTCTCGACCATGCCATGTGGCCAAGCCATCCAGGTATTTACTTCTCGGTCTTCCCCTTGGTCTCTTCCTTCGATCTTGCCAGTTGTCACCAAGTTCTCCAAGTCATTTCTTCTCATAACATGCCCAAAAAATTTAGATTGTCTACGTCTAATGACTCTAATCAGTTTACGATCTTCATTTGTTTCTTGAAGGACTTGTTCATTGGTTTTTCTGTCTGTCCATGGTATTCTTTGCATTTTCCTCAGAAACCACATTTCCACAGCCATCAGCTGTTTTTCAGCTTGACTGCTTATTGTCCACGCTTCACATCCATACAAAAGTATAGGTTCTATGTAGCACTTCAACACTCTTTTTCTCGTTTCAATTGATATCTTTTTATTGGTCAGTATGTTTTTCATCTTGCAAAAGGCTACCTTCGCAATGGCAATTCTTGTTCTAATCTCTTCAAGGCATCTCCCATCAGATGTTATGACTGTGCCGAGATAACAGTATCGATTCACTTGCTTAAGAATATGCCCATTTACTTCGTATATCACATTGTGGTATTTCCTTCTTCCCAGTGACGACCATAATCTGTGTCTTCTTAATATTCAGTTCTAACCCTAGTTGTTCACTGTGTGCAACAACCGCATCTACTAAATTTTGCAGGTCTTGTTCATTGTCTGCAATCAAGACTGTATCATCTGCATATCTAATGTTATTGATGTATCGTCCCCCAATGTTGATTCCTTCCATATCTTCTATATTTCTGAAAATATTTTCACTGTACAGGGAAAAAAAGATCTGGAGACATTACACATCCCTGTCTCACACCTCTCTTAATAGGCTGATATTGACCTACTTCATTATCAATTCTGATGGCAGCTTGTTGTTTCCAATATATGTTTTTTACAAGTCTAAGGTCTTTTCCATCAATTTGTAGATCTTCAAGCATCCTTATCATGTCGACATGTCTCACTTTATCGAAAGCCTTTGTGTAGTCAATAAAGCAAAGATATAGATCTTTGTTTACTTCTATAGAACGTTCAATTACTGTTCTCAGTATATACACAGCATTTACTGTGCCCTTGCCTTCTACAAACCCACATTGTTCATCTCCTATTTCGGGTTGTATTTTCTTCCTAACTCTTTGCATGATAATTCTCAGCAGAATCTTCGTGATGTGGCTCATTATACTAATTGTTCGATGTTGATCGCATTCCAAGGCTCCTGATTTCTTCGGGATTGCAATAAATATAGAATTACATAATTCAGGAGGTATATCTCCAGTATCGTATATTGCGTTCAGCAGTCTGGTGACTTGGTCTATTCCATATTCTTCTAAGGCATTGATCATTTCTATTGTGATGTTATCTGTACCTGGGGTCTTGCCAGTTTTCATATGGTTAAGAGCATTCTGAACTTCCATCTTCAAAATTGATGGTCCTTCATTATTATTCCGATGATGATATTGTTTTTCTCTTGTATCATCATAAGGTCTCTCACACAATCTGACCACGCGTGTAAAATCTGATCTTTTTCTATTATGAATTTGCCATCTTTGGTTTTTAGGCAACCCGTTGATGTGTGTGTTCTTTTGTTAGTGATGTCATTAATTCTTTTGTGCATTAATTTGGTATTCCGGGTGTTGTGTTGGTTTTCAATTTCCTTGCAATTTTCATCAAGCCATGTTTCTTTTGCCTCTTTGCATAGCTTCCTAATTTTCCTGTGAATCTCTTCATATTTTTCCTTGTTATTTTTGTTATTTCTTCTTACTTCCATGAGTTTTAAGATGTCTTCCGTCATCCATTTCTTGCGTCCTATTATCTTTATTTTTGGGATGGTTGTTTCTGCAGCTTGGTTGATTGATTTCTTTACTATTCCCCATTGGTCACTGACGTCTTGAAATAATATTTCCATATCGGACAATGCATCGAATCTGTTCTTTACCTCTACATTGAATTTATTTTTTATTTCCTCACTCTTCAGTGCCTGTAGATCAAATTTTGTGTTTCTTTGTGAATATTTGACTTTCTTTAATTTTATATGTAAATTGCTTAAGATTAATCTATGGTCGCTGTAGCAGTCTGCGCTTGGTATAGTTTTTGCGACTTTTAAAGGCATTTCGAAATCTTCTGTTGATGAGAATGTAATCAATCTGATTTCTGATCTTATGATCAGGACTCCTCCATGTCCATAATCTCCTTGGGTGCTGTTGATACCAGGTGTTTCCAATAATCAAATCATGCTCTTTTGCCCACTGTACAAGTCTGCAACCTCTTTCATTCTGTTCCCCTAGTCCATACTTGCCTACTATGCATCCGTCCTGTTGATTTCCAACTTTGGCATTCAAGTCACCCATTATGATATTTACTTCAGAATTCTTGCATTTCTTGAAGGCTTTCTCTAAATCATTATAAAATTCATCAATGCTGTCATCACTACTGTCTGCTGTTGGTGCATAAACTTGTATGACGTTGACATCAAAAGGTCTTCCACTCAACTTCACCAGTAACACTCTGTCTGATACAGTCCAATATCCTTTGATCGATTTTGCTCTCTGTTATCCATTATAATTGCTACTCCTCGCTGTTGTTTCTCTCCACCAAAATAGATTATTCTATATTCCTCAGATGTTATAATGCCCATTCCTGTCCATCTGGTCTCACATATACCTAACATGTTAATATTTAATCTTCTCATTTCATTCTTAATGTTATCAAATTTTCCATCCCCACTCATAGTTCTTACATTCCAAGTTCCTACTTTCAATGTTGATATTCTTTTGCACTCAGTTGCCTGATGGCGGTCTGGAGTCACCTGGTGCACATGACTACCCCTACCGGGCGAGGTTGCTCCTATGGAGCACCCATTTACGCCGTTTCTCTGATTATCGATAAGATGCATGGATGCATGCAATTAATTTTCTCAGAAACCACATGTCCACTGCAATTAGATGTTTTTCAGATTCTGCTCATTGTCCTCGTCTCACATCCATACAAAATTCTACGTAGGACTTTAACAGTCTTTTTCTGGTTGTTATTGACATAACTTTATTGATCATTATATTTTCCATCTTGCAAAAGGTGATCTTTGCCATTGTGATTCTTGTTCTAATCTCCTCAAAGTACCTCCCATCAGATGTTATGGCTGTTCCAAGATAGTTGTGCCGTTTCACTTTGTTAAGAATATTCTCTTTTACCAGCATATTTCACTGTGGTATTTCATTTTTCTTAGAGAAGACCATAATCCCTCTCTTCTTACAATTTAATTTTAACTATAGGTTTTAACTATATTGTGTGCAATAATCGCATCTACTAAATGTTGCAGATTATGTTTTCTGTCTGCAAGCAATAATGTAGCTCTTAGTTTACTTCTATCGAACGCTCCATTAATGTTCTCAGCAAATACACAGATTTACTGTACTCTTGCTTCATACAAACCCACAATTGTACTTCCCCTATTTCGGTTGTGTTGTCTTTGAAATGCTTTGTATGTTGATTGTTTTTCACAAAATCTTCGTGATGTGGTTCATTATGCTGATTTTTCAAGGCTCTTGAGTTCTTCAGGATTGCAATAAAAATAGAATTACATAATATACAAGATATATCACCAGCATCATATATTGTGTTCAGCAGTCTGGTGACCTCGGCTATTCCATTTTCGTCTAGGTATTGACAATTTCTGTTGTGATATTGGTTGGACCCGAGGTTTTGCCAGTTTTCAAATGGCTAAGAGCATTCTGAACTTCCAACCTCAAAAATAATGGTCCTTCATTATTATTCCGACAATCTTACTGTTCCTCTCTTGTATCGTTATAAATGGCTTTCACATAACCTGACCGCGCATTTAAAATCTTAATTTTTTATTAGGATTTTCCCATCTTTGGTTTTTTGGCAACCTGCTGATGTGTGTGTTTTCTTAGTGATGTCATTAATTATTTTGTGTATTAATTTGGTACTCCGAGTTTGCTTTTTTTCTTTTTTCAATTTCCCTGCAATTTTCATCAATCCACCATTCTTTTGCTTCTTCTTTCCTGTGTGTGTCTTCATATTTGTCATGGTTATTTTTGTTATTTCTTCTTATCTCCATGAATTTTAACATGGCTTACGTCATCCATTTCCTACGTCCCATCGTCTTCTTTATTTTGGGGGGATAGTTGTGCAGTCTTCCCCTAGTTCTTCAATAGTTCCCATTGGTCACTAACATCTTTAAATAGAATTTCCAGATCGGACAATGCATCGATATTGTTCTTTACTTCTACATTGAATGTATCTTCAATCTCCTCACTATTCAGTGCACATAAATTAAACTTTGTGTTTCTTGCTGCATATTGGACTACCAACAATTGTATATGCATATTACTTTTAACTAGCCTATGGTCGCTGCATCAGTCTGTAGTTGATATAGTCTTTTTGCGACTTTTAA
Organism: Cepaea nemoralis; assembly: GCA_014155875.1. NCBI lineage: Eukaryota > Metazoa > Mollusca > Gastropoda > Stylommatophora > Helicidae > Cepaea > Cepaea nemoralis. The sequence goes on from JACEFZ010009417.1 coordinate 111,928, forward strand.
GGCATTCCAAAATCTACTGTTGATGAGGATGTAATAAATCAGGTTTCTAATCTTATTGTCAGGACTCTTCCATGTTCATAATCTCCTTGGATGTTGTTAACAGGTATGTAAAATAGTCATATCATGCTCTGTTGCCCACTGTACAAGTCTACAACCTCTTTCATTATTCTCCCATAGTTCATACATGCCTACTTTGAATCGAGACACACATACACACACACACACACACACTCACTCACGCACGCACGCACACACACGTACACGAGGGTTGTTCAGAAAGTAATGCACCACATTATTTTTCTCAGCTAATAATGAAGATAGAAGCATGACATGTTAAACACTTCAAATATGGCGTATTCAGATTGTGCGCAGCAAATTGTAACCCAGCCGGCCAAATAATATGGCTGCCCTAAATTGTTGAAATTGAGCGTGTTAGCAACTTGCGATATAAGCAGCGAAGTGTGATATAATTTCTCGGTGCAGAGAAGGAAAGTGCCGTGAACATTCAGTAGCGTCTATGTGATGTGTATGAACGGTTTGCAGTCGACAGGAGTACACTCAGTGGCTGGGTTCAGAGAATCAAAGAAACAGGAATTGGAGATACGGAGCTGCTTGATTGGTCGCGCCGTGGAAGCCCTGCCACAACCACCAATGTATAAATTTTGAAATGCGCTGAGGGCATTATTCTTACCGACTTGGCACCCTCTTATATTCATCTGTTTGGTAGACTTAAAGATGCACTCCGTGGGACAAGGTTTGAAGATGGTAAAGGAATGCTTCATGGAGCGAAGAAATGGCTATATGATCAAGACAAAATCTGGCACGGGCAAGGAATACTTGCGATGATATAAAGCCGTATACGTTGATGGGGATTATCTTGAATAATATAGATGTTTATATATATATATATATATATATATATATATATATATATATATATATATATATATATATATATATATATATATATATATATGTATATTTTGTCGTTGCATATCCCTTACAGGACGTTGCAGTCAACATTTCAGCTGCTGGTGATGTACTAGGCAAGATTATGCTCAATTGTTTGCCATTGATTTCTGGGCGGCAGGTTACGTTACTCACGAGAATATAAGGGATTACGGAGAAAGAAGTTTAACTCTAGGCCAGGGAGACCCATAGCTATGTATGTTGTTAAAAATTTCATGCCTATTGAAGAAACAGCGCATGAGAAAGAAAAACAAACACGATTTAGTGCATTACGTGTTGAATGCCCTTCGTAGACAGACAGACAGACAGACAGACGGGCGGGCGGGCGGGCGGTGCGGACAGATAGATAGATAGAAAGGTAGGTAGGTAGGTATGTAGATAGATAGATAGATAGATAGATAGATATGGAGAGAGGTAGGTAGGTAGGTAGGTAGGTAAATAGATAGATAGATAGATAGATAGATAGATAGATAGATAGATAGATAGATAGATAGATAGATAGATAGATAGATAGATAGATATATAGATATGGAGAGAGAGGGAGAGAGAGAGAGATAAAGAGAGAGAGAGAGAGCGAGAGAGAGAGAGAGAGAGAGAGAGAGAGAGAGAGAGAGAGAGAGAGAGAGAGAGAGATTGTAGGAAAGAGAGTAACTTAATTCCGTTAATTATGTTCAATATTTACGAAAAGAAAATACAAAATCTTACTAATCACTATTTGGAAACGGTGAAATTGGGAATCCATCCGCACACAGTCTCTCTCAGGTATTAATTGATCACTCTTATACAAATAATCTTTTTACGATACATTATTGATCAGTTTTGATCTTGCTAGCCTGATCTAAGCGACACATCGGTCCCTGGAAAGTGAAATGTCATGTTTTTTTTATAAGCAGCGTTAGTTTGAAATGTATCATTCAAATATCATAGATCTGGAAAGAACACTAGATGTCATATGAAAGGCTACTGAAAGCAGTTCTCGTCATACTCTGATCCCGAGTTTATATGCATTCCCCTTGAAGCGGTACATATTTAAGACGGAAAGTCATCATCATCATCATCATCATCATCATCATCATCATCATCATCATCATCATCATCATCATCATCATAATCATCATCATCATCCACATTGGTCGCCAAGCGTCTTGGAGATGAATAATTGACGCTCCAGATTCCCATGCCTGGCACTGGAAGGTGAGTGTCATTCCGTGTGATTGTAAATATCTTTGGTGTCGTTAATCCATGTTCTTCTCGGGCGTCCTATTCCTCTCGTAACATATGTTCTTTGATGTAGCGCCAGCGCTGGTAGTTCATGGTCTTGCAAACAAGATGGCCAAACAATTTGATCTTCTGCCTTTCAATAAATGTGGTACAAGTGTTGATCCCACTGTCTGTCTGATAACATAATTTCTTATTCGGTCTCAGATAGTTAAGTTGGAAGCAAACAATGATGATGATGATGATGATGATTTCGTAGAATATGACATTCAGCAAGCGAAAAGTTAAAAAGCTACCCCTTTGATTGACTTGACCTCTATCGGTACAGACCACTGAGGTGTTAATCATTGCAGTAAGCAAGCAAATGTTGCGTGAAGTGGATCCATAAAACCCACACAATCTCTGATAATTTAAAATGATACGTTGTTGCTAGTAAAATGTAGCAGTAATCTTACGGCGATAGTGCCATAGTTTCATAAAACACTAGACCAGTGGTTCTCAACGCTTTTTGGTCCGTGCGCCCCCCCCCCCCCCCCCCCTCACCATATTTTCAGACCGTCATTCCCCCTTTCGTATTTCCTACCTAAAAATCCCTCCTCGCCCCTACACAGTATACGTAATGTTTAAATGTTTGCATATCCTTTACAGGACATCGCTGACAACATCAGCATCTTTCAGCTGAATGTTGATTTCTTAGGTTGGCAAGATTACACTCAGTAGTGTGACATTGCTTTCTGAGCGGCCGGCTCACATACCCCGTAAGTTACCGACGCGATTCGAACCATTGCTGATTCTCACTGTCGTCACCTTACTTACGAGAGTATACGAGATTACGGAAAAAAGTCGCTAACCTATAGGCAGGAAGCCTGCGTATATGTAATAATGGAAGCTAAATTTAATAGCACATACTAAAACAAGTCTAGACGTCAACATAAAACATGATTTGTGGGTCTGCTTACTTTATAAATTGAATTTTAGAAGGGTGTGACGTACAGAACAGTACAGTATGAAGGGAAAAACAATATCAAGTAATCGGTTCTTGTATTAACACGATCTTGAAATAATCTTAACCCCCCCCCCCCCCCCCCTCTGGAAACCCTAAAATTCCCTCCAGGGTGGAGGTGGGGGGATTCCCCACCGGTTGAGAACCACTGCACTAGACCAATTGATCCTCAAACATGTTATTTCCCGGTACTGCACATTTTAAATGAGGGTTTGCCTGCAATATATCGTATTTTATTATTGACAAGAAATCGTCATGGTTATATCTGGTACCAAATACGTTGGCGTTTATGTCTCTGTATATATCTTGTTTCTTTGTGTTCTTTGTCTTTTACCTTTTATCCTCTATTGGGGTACAAATACCCCCTGTCTCCAAACAACCCACCCCAAGCCCTTCCATACTTGGCTATACCATGCAGCTCCGTCTATTTCGTCCCCATATTTTACATTTCTGTTTCTGCTTTTCTTCTCCGTGTGTTTTAGGCTTTCCTCTATTTGATTTTTTTTAATTCTGTGAATTCAAGACATAAACCTGTCTAGTTCACTATTCCCAGGTTTTCTCAGTGTGTGTCCCATCCATCAATAGCATCTTTTCTTCACTTCGTTGTCTTCATTGGTATGTGTCCAGTTTTCTCCACGAACTCCACGATGGTGAGTCTGCCACACCATGTTTGTTCTGGATCATTTACATTACCGCCATTCACTCATATCACCGTTTAAAACCATCACGCATCATATCTGTCGTTCTGCTGCTGCCTCTTCTGCAGCTAATCTGTCCAGTCGTCAGTGTTCTCCAGTTCCTCTCTTCTCATTATATTTCCAAAGAGCACATCCCCCCCTCCCCCCTGTTTTATTGTTGCATGAGTGATCTACTTTCATTAGCTTTTTACAGTCTATCATTGGCGGATTCTCTGATAGTTCAAGAGGATTGGCAACACACGTCTCAGGAGCCACATCACCGTTGCCTTTACTTAAACTTATATCAAGAAATAGACACGCAACTACTTAAACTTATATTACGGAATAGACACGCAACCATTAAAACTTTTATCAAGAAACAGCCATAAAGCTACATAAAATAAAAACTGAGGGATCTATTCACCACAAGTCAGCCGGCTCTGTGGAGCATGTAATTCGTAATACCGCATACCGCGTTCGAAACATAGCTGCAGGCGATATGAAAGCAAACCTCCTTGCGTTGATTTCCATACAATGGTATTAGTACAGGTGGTTTAGAAAGCCATGGCAAATTACTTAAAGTAAACTTGCCCTAGAATCAAAAACAGCAAAATTTGCTGGAGTTGACAGCTACGTCCTGTAAAGGATAAGCAACTAACTAACCCAGAAATTCCTGATTTACGTTATTCCCGTGCCAACAACTAATACTTTACCAAAGACGTTTTTGCTCGTTTATTACCGGGACTCATAAAGATAACAACAAATGTTAAAAATATAACCTACTGTGCATGTCGTAAGATTGGCAAAGGAGGGTTGGACTCAAGATGGTTACGTCATCCGGTAGAAACAAATTAGCAGCAAAATCCTAGTATAAGGGCTTCGAAGAGCTTTTCATGAGTGGGTTGAATGCTTAAGCTCTATGGGCAAATGTTAGGCAATAAGAGAAGGATTACAATTCACACACACAGCTCTGTATCTCATTACACATCTATTGCTACACATTTCTTCTATGCTATAACACCTCAGTACTCGTAAACATACGAGGGTAAGTTAATAAGTAATTCCCAAATGGCTGTAGAAAAATAACTACACATGATAACAACTTGAAATCAGTTTATTTGTATACATACATTGTCCCTTTATTTCTCATCATAATTCCACCAAAATTGATGATTTCATTTACCGGCCATCCCACAGAACTGTGTGACTTACTTATTGACAGCATAAACACTGACAACTCACTTTGGCGGGAGACATTTCGCGAATGACGCCGAAGTTGAATGTGAAGAGAAAACGTGGTCTAGAAAACAGAGCACGCAGTTATATGCAGCCGGATTGGGAGGACTGATAAAACGATGGGATAAGTGCATCAATGTTGGTGGAAATTACGTTGAGAAATAAAGGGACAATGTATGTATAAAAATAAACAGGTTTAAAGTTTTTATCATATTTAGTTATTTTTCTACAGCTATTTGTGACTTACTCATTAACTTACCCTCGTACAATCATACAAAGAAAAAAGACGCGACCTAGCTTTATCCCCGGAAGCCTCAAATGTCAGAACTGGAAACCTTGATTGTCTCATGTCTGGACAGGAGATGTCACGGATGACATTGAAATTGCTTGAAGGGGTAATAGAGATGGATAAAAACACTGAAACATAATAAATAAGAAAAGACATGGTAGCAACAGGATATAAGTGTAGAGTAAATATAGACATAGTGTACATATCTTACAACGAACGCAAATCCGACAAACGGAAATCACAATGATAATAATAATAACGCAAAAATAAGATAAAATAAGTTACACCACAACATAACGAATCGACGTCACGATCTTAGTCATCGTCATCTGAAACAACACGAACAGATCTAATGAAAAATAGAAAATTATAAAACTAAATTAAAAATTAAAAAGTAAACAGAATAAAGTATTTTACCAAACATTAAACTTGAACAAGAACACACATAGATTAACGAGTACATGGCATGACGATCTTGGCATAAAGAACATTCTGGTATGTGGAGAAACGAGCAGGCGGACCGATTGGCTGCGTCTGCAGCTTTGACAGGGTGTTTGTGCACGATAAGACAGACGCAGTCGTGACGTTTGGTATCATGTTTATTGTGTGGAAGAACATATAAGACATCATAGTCTAGAGAGATTGGTGCAGCAGAGAGTGACCACAGGATCTGGCCGATATTGAGTTCTCCGAGGAAAGGCCAGAAGGACATTTGATCAGACTGCAGTTGGTACCATTAGTATTGGGACGTTCGTTTCGTTGGCTGTTAACGATGAGGAAGGAGGACGTATGGGAATGTTACGAGTGATGTGATGCTGGTGTTTGAAACAGTTCAACTCAACTGGGTGAATCTGTACAACTATCTTGGAACAGTTATGACTTCTGACACAAGGTAACTTGAGGATAATTTCCATGACAAAAGCAGTAAGATGGAAAGTACACATATCAATGAAAAGCTGTCTGTTGAAGTGAAACAATGATGTTTGAAATGATGTATAGAACCGATATTGTTCTCTACATATGAGACATAGACAATGAGCTGACCAGCTGAAAAACATCCATGACAATGGGAATGTTTCTGAGAAGATGTAAAGAATATTGTTGGACGGGCAGAAAATGGCAGAGGCAACTCTTTAAAAGATCAATGACAACAGTTGGTTGATTAAAGGAAGTAAGCACTTTCTATGAACTTTATGAGGCGAAATAGACGTGAGTATCGAATAACAACTGGCTAACTTGATGGGAAAAGAGAAAGGGGAAAACACATAAATAAATAATTCGATGGCTTGACCACATGGCATAATATGGAAATGAACACATCCAAGACTCCAGTAATCGAGTGAGATAACGCACCATGACTACCAACGCTTAACAGCATTGCAATGCGTTTCGCGTGTTGTTTAATACACAAATTGATTGTTTGTTAAAGGTCGCAGAAGCCATCGCCATTAATCAACAGAAGCCTGTCTTGTGCAAACAGAAGGACATGATAGTCAGTTTAAAATTACCATGGCAGACAATTGAAATTACTGTGTGAGTATGTGTATATTTCAGCTTGAAGGATTGATCTAATTACTTTAATTTATGTTGTGTGATTTCTGCAGTATGTACCTGAAGAAATGCTGCGAAATATACCAGGCAATAAATCGCGCAATCTATTGTTTGTATCTTCGTTATTCAAATGATAATAATGACGATGATCCCATATATAATTTATAATGGATTTACTTAAGTATTAGGGAGATTTGCTCGCAGCAGACGAGCAATATCTCCGGAGGGCCTATTCTCGTTGGTCACGGGAGCCGCACGAGCCGGGCGGGGAGTCTGACTCTTACAAGGTCCAGTCACTTGCGATTGACAGGTGTGCGTGTCCAGAGGTCCGGGCGCGTATACGACCCTTACCTGCTGGATTTGAATGAACGCCTCTAAATCAAATCAAAAAGGTTTAGGGTCTGGCCATCCCTCGCCTCCTGCTTGTGGAGGCGAGGTCTCGGAGGTTTGACGCTGTGCCGCCAGCGTCTGCAGCCTACCGTGTTCCAGACGTACTGGTTATCCATTCCTCTGGATCAAACAAGGCAAGGCCGAGAGAGGGAACATGTCGTTTGGGCACCACATGTTCTCTGAAGCTCTGCCCAGGCATTGTGAGATGGAATTTTGGCCAAATTCCAATCCACATACTTTGGTCTGTCAAGACTGCAAGATGCCACTCACTTAAGCATATCCTTATTAATTCATGTTCAAAATGTTTGTGAACAGGTCACTACACCATTCCAAATTGTCTTGTTCATAACCGTACCCGTAGGAAGATAATGCGGTGGTTTCTCCTTGCCTTCGAAACATACTTGGATAGTTTGTGGCCACAACGATAGACAGCTTTGTTGTATTTCAAGATAAGTGAGCGCTCTGCATTGCTCAGATGTAGAATTGTCAGCTTACTTCGGTGAATAGTCTATAACTTAAAAGCCATTTAAAACATGTCTATGCGCCGCCCGACGTGTATCCCAGTAAGATAAACAAATTACGTTTAAATGAAAACAGACAAGTGAATTACACAACAGATAATTTCCTAGACAGGAAATGACACACCATACTTTATACGTCAATTGAAGCTAACAGCTTCACAGGGGACAAGTCTGAAAATGGGGACATAATTCACCCTAGACTCATTACCAACAAACTGACGTGTAATGATGTAACAAGACACCTACGTATGCCACCATGGGGAGTCTAATGTATTACGTATATGGGGGAAAGAGAGTTAAAAGTGACAAAAGAGACAGACGAAAATATATCACGAGGAGAAGAAAGCAGCGCGAAGTTAACAAGAACAAGGAACCTGAGACTTCATCATCATCAAGTGCCATCACAGCTGGCGTAGATGATCATATCTCTCCACATATCTCGGTCTTTGGTGTTATGGATCAACATTTTTACCTTAGACACATGATAACGATTAGTGACAGAAATCGAGAAGCTGCTGGCCGAGTGGCTAGAATACTGGGTCCTCCTTCAGGAGACTCGGGTTCAAAACCATCAGTAAGGTGACGATGTTGTCCTGTCGGGGGCAATAAGACACCCCTAACTTGCATAGTTCGCGGCGACTGCACTAGCTAGGCTTTGAACTTCGAGAAATCTTTAGAGGGTGATGCTGTCATTTACACAGATGGTCGGTCGTTCGATGAGTGAGAAGTTCGTGGGCTTTTACTACTCAGGCTGAAGAGAGAATTGTGAAGGAAGATTTCTGGTGCTTTTGCCTTGATCCCCAGTAGTCTGACCAAGGAAGTCATGACAGTAAGTAAAACAATGACTCGAGACACATACCTTCACTGGGGCATGCTTCCTTAGTGACTAAATGAGTATGCTCAGGAAGGTAGAGATAGCTTGGATCCAAAGACAGTGGTTAGGGTCTCTGGGGTAGTCGCTGCTGGCAAAGATTAGTTTAATTTTCATGCCAGGGCATGCGGATGTACAAGGAAATGAGCAGGCTGACAGGCTTGTAGGTAAGGTTACTGTGAAGGGCGGACGAGCCATGGACCAGACTGATATACTGAATGCTCTATGAGGAGTATGATTTTTGCGAGAACCAAGTGATGACTGTGAATCTACAACCATGGTGAGACTGTGAGAACAGCAAGTTAAAAGAGGCGTGACCAGACAAGAGCACTATGCAGGAAGCCAAAGAAGATTAAGATTAATAAACCAACACAGAACTGGTGTTGTTAGCCGCTATACGCTGCGGAATTTACTGAGGAGGGGATCTGAGCATGTATGGACTGAATAGTTAGATGTGCAATGAGGATGATCTTTCGACTAACTATTTAACTTGATTGATCCGGTTGCTTGGTTGATATATATATGGTACAATTCTCCAGCAATTCTTGTCTAGTCTGTATAAGGATTTTCTACAATAATCTCAGAAACTTCCATACACGCCTTACTTATATCTTATGTGAACCCTGTAATGTTTGTAACAAGTGCGTACAATCAGCAGTGTTTGTATCCATATTTGATCAGGAATGTTTTCTCATCGGTCTGTCTTCATTAATTCATTATGTGCCATGCCGATAAGCGCGGGCGGTCATGTTCTGCCATCTCACTCGATCACCAGAGTCGTGGATCAGTTCCGAGTTTCTGTTGCTGTGTGATCGTCTGTCAGGGAGCTCAGTAACAGCAAGTGGCATGTGATCTTCTGTCAGGGAACTAAATGACAACAAGTGAACGTGTGATTTTCTGTCAGGGAACTCAATGACAGCAAATGGCCGTGTGATCTTCTGTCAGGGAATTCAATGACTGCAAATGGCCGTGTGATCTTCTGTCAGGGAACGCAGTGACGGCAAATGGCTGTGTGATCTTCTGTCAAGAAACTCAGTGACAGCACGTGGCCGTGTAATCTTCTGTCAGGGAACTAAATGACAACAAGTTAACGTGTGATCTTCTGTCAGGGAACTCAGTGACGGCAAGTGGTTGTGTGATCGTCTGTCAGGGAACTAAGTGACGGCAAGTGGTTGTGTGATGTTCTGTCAGGGAACTCAGTGACGGCAAGTGGTTGTGTGATCGTCTGTCAGGGAACTCAGTGACGGCAAGTGGTTGTGTGATGGTCTGTCAGGGAACTAAATGACAACAAGTGAACGTGTGATTTTCTGTCAGGGAACTCAATGACAGCAAATGGCCGTGTGATCTTCTGTCAGGAGACTCAGTGACGGCAAGTGGTTGTGTTATGTTCTGTCAGGGAACTCAGTGACGGCAAGTGGTTGTGTGATGTTCTGTCAGGGAACTCAGTGACAGCAAGTGGCTGTGTGATCTTCTGTCAAGAAACTCAGTGACAGCACGTGGCCGTGTAATCTTCTGTCAGGGAACTCAATTACAGCACGTGGCTGTGTAAGTGGCTCTGTGACCTTCTGTCAGGAAACTCAGTGACAGCAAGTTTTTGTGTGATCCTCTGTCAGGGAACTAAATGACAGCAAGTCATGCTTTCATATCGCCTGCAGCTATGTTTCGTCAGGGAACTAAGTGACGGCAAGTGGTTGTGTGATGTTCTGTCAGGGAACTCAGTGACGGCAAGTGGTTGTGTGATCGTCTGTCAGGGAACTCAGTGACGGCAAGTGGTTGTGTGATGTTCTGTCAGGGAACTAAATGACAACAAGTGAACGTGTGATTTTCTGTCAGGGAACTCAATGACAGCAAATGGCCGTGTGATCTTCTGTCAGGAAACTCAGTGACGGCAAGTGGTTGTGTGATGTTCTGTCAGGGAACTCAGTGACGGCAAGTGGTTGTGTGATGTTCTGTCAGGGAACTCAGTGACGGCAAGTGGTTGTGTGATGTTCTGTCAGGGAACTCAGTGACAGCAAGTGGCTGTGTGATCTTCTGTCAAGAAACTCAGTGACAGCACGTGGCCGTGTAATCTTCTGTCAGGGAACTCAATTACAGCACGTGGCTGTGTAAGTGGCTCTGTGATCTTCTGTCAGGGAACTCAGTGACAACAAGTGGTCGTACTATCTTCTCTCAGGGAACTCAGTGACAGCAAGTGGCTGTAGGATCTTCTGTCAGGAAACTCAGCGACAGCAAGTGGCTGTGGGATCTTCTGTCAGGGAACTAAGTAACAGCAAGTGGCTGTGGGCTCTTCTGTCAGGAAACTCAGAGATAGCAAGTGGCTGAGTGATCTAGCGTTCACAGTGTACATTACCAAGCACATCTCAATGCTGAAAGTCCAGCTACAGAGCCGCAACAAGCTTATCAGCGGCCATCTTTCAAACGTGAGAATCATTTACAGCGTGTGGAAAGTGCAACTCGAGTGCAACTCGAAATAAATAATACGGTGCATTTTCCACCCCGGAAGGACACTCGAATATTCTGATGAATGGGCGAATTAATTGATGCATTGAATGGAAGATTCAAGTACATGGAGAGTAAACAAATGGTATTGACCATTTCTGCTTCAACCATGCAGTGCGTGACAAGGTGGTGTGCCGGTTAACAAGAAGCATGACGTCATTCAGCTGCAAAGCGATATTGAACTGAAATCTGGGTGCAACAAACTGCCACTGCTTGAGTTCTAAAAGCGTTACGCAAACAATGATGCATTGTCCACTTTGAGGAGAAATGCACTGAAGTATGCATCTGTGTTCGGAGCAGCAGTTTGACATACAGCAGGCTCATTTTAAAGTTGATAATTGGTATTGGTCGGCGAATGATGTTATACAAATCCCCATGGTCCTTAGCAGAACACAGTTTCTCCAACTCTGAAATACTATCTGGTGACGCAAACCAGAGACTGCACGGTACAATATAAAGACACAGTGACACAAACCAGAGACTGCACGGTACAATATAAAGACATGGTGGCACAAACGAGAGACTGCACGGTACAATATAAAGACATGGTGACACAAACCAGAGACTACACGGTACAGTATAAAGACATGGTGACAAAAACCAGAGACTGCACGGTACAGTATAAAGACATGGAGACAAAAACCAGAGACTGCACGGTACAGTATAAAGACAATATGAATTGGAAACAAATAGGTATATTTAGCTCCTGTGAGAAGAAACGTACTAAACACAAACACATTGCACATAACTTACACGGGGATCCATCGTATACCGGAATACAGGTGAAAATCCAAAATCAGAAGTAATCAATAAATATATAAAATGAATAATAAAATAAAATACACACAAAAGCGTACAATACGACACACAGGACGGCCGACGTTTCGATTCTCAGAATCTTTGTCAAGGACAGGACAACACAGATAGATAAAACAACGGGGGAAAAAAAGCACCACTACTCTGTTTCCATGCAGGAGCAGAAAAGGCGGCTTTGCCAGTTGCGAAGGCACTCTTTGGCTACAGAGTTTAAGTATAGTAAGTTGCCAGATAGGATTTAGGTCACCAACCTTCGCCACAGATCAGGCGCAGTATAAAGACACGGACATAAATAAGAGAGACTATACGGTACAGTATAAAGATATGCAGACAAATGAGAGAGACTATACGTTACAGTATAAAGACATAGAGACAAATGAGAGAGATTATACGGTACAGTATAAAGACATGGAGACAAATGAGAGAGACTATAGGGTACAGTATAAAGATATGGAGACAAATGAGAGAGACTATACGGTATAATATAAAGACATGGAGATAAATGAGAGAGACTATTCGGTAGATTGTAAAGACATTGGTACAAACACGGCGGGATGGGATGAATTGTAAAGACTGGTGGCACAGTCGGTAAATTGCAAGATATGTATGCATTTCAGAATTCTGATCCCTTATGTTATAACCAATATTATCTATAATTAACTGCAGTACAGAAACAAACATGAAGCCCATGAGCGGGCACTCTCCCGCTGTTTATACTTCACCTCGACACCGCAAGGTACAAGAGGAACATGATGAGATGAGATGAGACACAGTGGTCAGCTGAGAAATGTTAAACAATGTCAAGAGAGCACTACGAATGTCATCATCATCATGATCATCATGATCATCATGATCATCATCATCATCATCATCATCATCATCATCATCATCATCATCATCATCATCATCATCATCATGATCATGATCATCATCATCATCATCATCATCACCATGATCATCATCATCATCATCATCACCATCATCACCATCACCATCATCACCATGATCACCATCATTATCATCATCACCATCATATGCCCTGTCATTTTATATATACGTTCATGTCTCTCTACGTACTTCGTTCCCGGGTGTTCTAGAACAATTCATAGAAAATGATACTCCTCTCTGCCAGTATCATCTCTCTCGGACTGCCCCACCCTCTTCTCCGCTGATCTTTCCAGCTGTCACAATATTTTTTTTCAAATTCTTTTCTTTGAACTCAAGGGTAATCCACACACGTGCTACTATAGGGTGTACTTATAATGACTGTGGGGATTTTTGAAAAAATCACCGTTCCAAGTTTTGTATTCACCCTCTGTGCAGTTCAAACAACATAAAAGTTAATACAAAACTTGGAACGGCAATATTTTCAAAAACACCACTGTATTTCTAGTGCACTGGTCTGATTTTTACGTGCGGATTAGCTTTCCCTATTACTAGTGTCTCTCACCATCAGGCGAACCCACTCCAATTTGTGAGGTACTTGTAATTTATATCCCTAAATCAAGGACGAGAAGCCAATATTTTGGTGTAAATGAACTGTGTATGGGCTGAATCCGCTACCTCTGCATGAACGTGCCGGAAGTTTAAGAGCGATCGCCTGTATCCACTCAGTAAAAATATGAATAAAATTGGGTGCAACTGCGGTAAAGCTGTGAAAATGTAAACAATATAAAATGACACAAAGTAGTGCAGCTTTACGTAATAGAATTACGACACATACAGATTAGCCTTCATCAGCAACAAACACATTCACAAAACACAACATATAGTCAATGAGATCTCCTGTGACTACATCAAAACGTGACGACAGGACAAGAAAAACAAAAAGATGAAAAAAATGAAAGCAATGAAAAGAAAATGAAAATTGAAAAAAATGTTCATATTTACCTCAGTATTCCGAGCTATAGAGGTTATACACAGCTCGGAATACTGAAGTAAGTATGAACATTTTTTCCAATTTTCATTTTTCGCGGTTCGTGAGCCGCTTACCAGGCGTTCGAAACGCAGCCGCGACCGATTTGTGCAGCAGACCGTGTCGCGTTGTGTTATAACGTGTTGATATGGGAGCCGGTCGTTCAGAAAGCAATAGCAAACTACTGAACGTAAAAACTTGCCCAGTATATCAACAGCAGCTGAAAAATGCTGGTGTTGACTGCAACGTCCTGCAAGGGATATGCAACGTATAAAAAAAAAATAGGACAAAAGGGAACACATAATGTCTTATGTGAAATATATGTTAAAATTAGAAATGCGATGCCAAAGAAGGCAATTACTGGGAATAAAATGATAACATCAAGGGAACAGAGTCCCTGGGGTGCGCTTCTGGCCAGTCTAGTTACAAGCTTCTGTAGTATGGACGAAGGAAAAAACGTGATGAAAAGTTTATATGTACATTTGAGATGTGCTGTTATTGAAATATGACAAGACGAGACGGTATTAAATGTTGATAAAACGTTCTGAAAAATTTAAAACAAGAAGATTAATTTTTAATGTAACGTAATGTGATATTGTGTTATTTTATTCAAAACAATGTTTGTCCTTAGTCAATTCAAACGCAGAAGCCCCAAACAATATGTTGCACGATGTATTGCCTGACATATTTCGCTGTATATCGTCAGATGTATACTTCAATAATTCTATATAATATGAAGTGAATACGTGGATGAATTATACGTTGGCAGAAATACTTAAATGTTATATTACGTTATGTTACGTTAAGTTATGTTATGTCGAGCGACGTCACTGCTCAGTGAACTTCCCCTTGCGAGCTCGGTCCTGCGACGCAGCAGCAAACATCCTAGAGTGTTCCGCTCGCTGTTCCCACGACAAGTTGATTCTGGTATCTCATTTCTTGCCCCCAAAGGCAGCACTGACATGATTAAACAGGCATTCACTGCCAGACCGTGTAGACTGCTAGCGTCCGAGTCTCGTCAGTATCCGCCATCCGAGTCCTTAATGCATTGATTATATAAGCCCTGTCCATGCTCCTTCCCGTTTGTATTGGTGCTTAATTTACGAGCTGGTCTACCATTGTTAAAGTAAAACGAAAGCTATGTCACATTCTAGTATACACACATATACAAAAGCTAAGTCACAATCTAGTATAAATACATATACGAAAAGGAGTACGGGGGAAGGGGGAGAGATACTTCGGGGAGAGGGAGGAAAAATAGATCAAGTAAAATATGTATGAAGCTGGCATGAACCGATCAATCAACGCAGACACACGAGGTTAAAGGAGCCACACCAGACAGACAAATACGAAGTGGAATAATCAGGAGGGTTCACGAACGCTCCAAGAGCTGACAAAACTTGATAATGATGTTCACAACTAACGTACACCAACATTAAGGCCCATAGTTTCTCTTTACGTTGTTCTATTATTTTCTGATCATGTCTGGGAACCGGAAGAAGCGCAGTCGTTAGCACGCTTGCTCATATTTCTGGTGGTAGTGTGTCTGAATCCACTTCCAGGCGGATACTTTTATCATTGATCTGGGTTCTGATATCATCTCACGCTTCCCACGGGTACCAGAAAATGCACTGGGAAGCAATGTCGGCTGGCGTTATATTGAGTCAGAGGGTACCGATTAATTTAAAGTATGCCGCCAGCACCATATACCCTGAATACTGAGGAAACAGGGTTATTTATCGTACTTATTAGATGTAGCAGGCCCGTTGCATACCATTCTCTTATGACGGTCGTTGGAGAAAGTCTCACATTTTCGCCAGTTTGCATGGTTCATGTATGTTCATGCCCATGTTGTTACACCATTTAATGCCAGTATAGTACCTTGCAGTGTATGGCAGGGGAGTCTTGAGTCTGAGGAATTCAGGCCGCCTGGCTAGTGCAGTCGCCGGAACTGTGCAGGCTAGAGTTTTCTTTTTGCCCCCGACAGAAAAAAAAAACTCCACACCTTACCGAGGATTCGAACCTGGGTCTCCCGAAGGAGAATCCGGCACTCTAGTCACTCGGCTAGCCTTATCCATGATGTCTCTAAAGTCCCGTGTCCACTGTTGTGTTGGTCGACGTCTTCTCCCAGGAACCATGCTTTCTACTACGGTTCAGGGTCGCCGTGCTCAAGAGGTTACGCGATCCCATGATGCTCAGGGGGAACAGGGTTCGGCTCCCAGAGTAAAACTGGGTATTTTTACAGGAGCCGTTGATGATAATATTTCTCTATGCCACTGACACAATTCATCCAGCATCATTTCTTTCGTTCTGGTATTGCCTCTTGTATCGCTAATTGTTTTCCAATCATCACGATGTTTTCCCATGCCTCTATTATCATTGTATGACCAAAGTTATAATGACTCCTTTACTTATGTTTGTTTTTAATGCTTTACTTACATTCGCCGTTTCTCAATTAATTAATAAATCAGGTGCCCCCTCCACGATGAAGGTTGGCTGCAATGGATCTGTCTGTGTCTCTCATTGATTGTACATTATGTCAGACTGCTGTTCATCTATCGTTTGATGTTATCTTTTCACTCGTATCGATGTCTACCTCTTGCTCGTTTGCTTTCAACTTTCCTCTCAAGTATGGCTTCTATTAGAGTGTTATGTTATTTAATGTGGCCGAAATATTTCATTTACCTCTTGTTTATTTCTTTCATCAACTCTCTTTACATTTCCAGTTTTTCCAGAACCTCGGTATTTGATTGTTTGTGTTTCTTTCCATGAAATAAGGCATATTTGCTAGTAAATCCACATCTCTATTCGACTTTCTAATTGCTTGTTCATTGTCCAGGTTTCAGCAACATATAGTAGTGTTGAATAAACATACCATTTGACAATTCTGATGTTTAACGCGTTGTTAATCGCTCTAGATGTTAATACTGATTTCATGCTGTTGAAAGAATGCTTGGTCATTCTTATTGTTTTATTGATTTCTGTTTCATTTCTGCCTTCATATGTTATTATATGTCCAAGATATGAGAAATGTGTTACGTATTCTGGTATCTCATAGGTTACTGTGATGTTCATTGATGGGGTTTCCTTTCCACTATCAATTATCATGGTTTTCGTTTGTTGGATGTAAATATCTAAACCACATTCTACTATATGCCTGTGAACGTGTTCCACAATGTTTTGTAACTTTTGCTCGCTTTCTGCTAGTAACACGGTATCGGCAGCATACCTAAGATTGTTTATGATTCTTCCATTGATGTTAATTCCAGGCAGTTCGACTTGTTTGACAATTCTTTATGTGTATAAGTTGAATAGGCTCGGGGACAACGCGCATCCCTGCCGCACTCTTCTCTTTTTATCTCTATGGGCGACGAATAATCATCTCGGTATCTAATTATTGCCACTAGTTCCAAGTACAAGCAACTAATAAGTCTGATGTCCTTACTGTCTACTCCAATATCTTCAAGGCTTGTAAGTAATCGTTCTTGTGCTCTGTCAAAAGCTTTCTGGTAGTGTGTAACACACGCCCGCACGCACGCACGCGTTTTTTTCTCTGAACTTCTATCTATTTTTCATTCAACATCCTCTAACAGATTATGGCTTCTCTGTTGCCGCTGTTTTTTCGAAGCATGTCGATCGGTTAGTCCTACCTGGCAAAACTCGAAACTTGCCAGCAGGCGACCAGTGGACGTGACATGGTGGCAGTAGCAAATGAGTGGCACCTTGCAGTCTTGACAGACCAACGTATGTGAGTTAGAATTTGGCCAAAATTCCATCACAATACCTGGGCAGAGCTTCAGAGAAACATGTGAGCCCAAACGATATGTTCCCTCTCTCGGCCTTGCCTTGTGTTTTCCAGAGGAATTGGTAACCAATACGTCTGGAACAAGATAGGCTGCAGACGCTGGCGGCTCAGCATCAAACCCCCGAGACCTCGCCTCCACGAGCAGGTGGCGAGTGGTGGCCAAACCCTGGAACCCAAGGGACCCGACTTAGAGGCGTTCAGCCAAGTCCCACAGGTGAGGGCCTCGTACGCGCCTAAACCGTAGGGCGCGTACATCTGTCAACCACAAGTGTCCGGGCCTGTGTAAAGCGTGCACTATCGTCAGACTCCCCGCCTGATTATGCGGATCCCGCAACCACCGGGAATAGGCCCACAGGAGATATCGCCGGAGATATTGCGTGTCTGTTGCGAGCAAATCTCCCATCCTTCCACTGTGCGGATCTCGCGACCAGCGAGAATAGCCCGCCGGAGATTTTGCTCGTCTGTTGCGGACAAATCTCCACGACTGAATAAGTAAAGAAACGTAGTAGCAAATATGCAAGGGTTAAGTAGGTAAGGAACCTACGACTGGTCTAGCAAACCGGTAGGCAATTAACTTGATCCTAAAATTCTGCTCAAGATTCGTGAAGGTAATTGGAGGAAAGGCGCTTGTCACAGGTGCCGGAACTTCAATTAGACCTCCCCAGGATGCCCAACGCTATAAGTGGAAGAAAAAAACAACAACAACTTCCTCATCTACGTATTTTAGTTTGAATGTTTTCTTGCTTCGCCGTTTCTAGTTTAGTTATTCTGGAGTTGTGTTGTTTAGCTGAGCTAAGAAACGACATCACTGCACTCAGGACATTCCCACACGAGCTCCGCTCCCTCGTTCAACAGCCAGACAAGAGTCATACTGCTAATCGTTCCAACTGCCATTGGATTGAAAGTTCTCCTGGTCTTTCCTATCATATTTGAGATTCGCCCAGAACATGTGCCGATCCCCCGCCATATCATTCTCTCCTCATACCGGTTCTCAGACTGTTCTTTCGCTCCCCACCCCCTTCCTCTCTTTTTTTTTCACCAGCAACCACGAACGCGCTCCCCCCCCCCCCCCCCACACACACACACACATTTCTCTCGCTCACTCTCGATTGCTATCTTTCTCTAATTCTCTATATGTCCGAATCTCTCTCTCTCTCTCTGTCTCTCTCTCTCTCTATGTATAAATCTCTCTCTACGTCTCTCTCTCTCTTTCTCCCTCCCTTGTTCTCCCTTTCACCTTTTCGCTCTCTCTCTCTCTCTATGTCTCTCTCTATGTCTCTCTCTCTCTCTCTCTCTCTTTCTCTCTCTCTATGTATAAATCTCTCTCTACGTCTCTCTCTATCTTTCTCCCTCCCTTGTTCTCCCTTTCACCTTTTCGCGCTCTCTCTCTCTCTCTCTCTCTCTCTCTCTCTCTCTCTCTCTCTCTTTCTCTGTCTCTCTCTTTTGAGTAAGCAACTACAAACTACGTATAATTGTTTCGAAAATCACAAACAATCCCCAACAATGCTGGTGTTTGATTGCGATGTCCAGTAATAAGTAAAGGTATGCAGCTAGCTGATATCTGTCTTTCATTCCCCCCCCCCCCCCCCCCCGCCTCATTTTCCCCCGCCTATTCTTTCTTTCTCCAGATACCGACCTTCTTTGCAAGAACATGCAACTAACTTTGTCTCCAATCTGTACATTGCATTATTTGTGCCTCACCCTTTCCCAGATCCATACGATTCTTCACCAATTTCCTTCTGTATTGTCCTCCTTGTTTTTCTCATTATAATTCTGAGTAGAAGGGTGGTGACATGGTTTATGAGGTTGATTGTACGAAATAATTTTATTTCGTATGTTTTTACTAGCACAAACGGCAATGGCACCCCATAACTTGAAGTTGAGTGCTGTCAATTTACATTCTGTGTAGGTGGTCGCATTAGGAATGCCATAGGAATTTCTCTCAGAATGTGGATAATGTCAAAGCATAAAGAATGGCGTAGCAATTTTCCCCGAGACTGGCTAATATATGGCATTTTCTTTGTGGCTGGTTAAGTCAGAACGCGCATATACATACATAATGCAACGATCACCTTGTATAATATGTTGTAAAGGATGGACAAGAAAACATGGGATTGTAATCTATGTTATAAACGTGGTCAGAAACATCGACGATTTTACCCTGTGTTATAAACGTATGGTAAAAAATGTCTGTTATTATATTTCATGTTATAAACTTATTGTCAGAAACGTCTAATACTATATTTCCTGCTATAAACGTATGGTGAGAAAAAACTAAGATTGTATTCAGTGTTATAAACTGAAGGTCAGAAATATCTGAGATAGTATTTTGTTTTATAAAATTATTGTCTGAATAGCTGATTTTTTTTTTAAATTCTGTGTTATAAACTGAAGGACACAAACACCTCAGATTGTACTCGATGTTATAAGCTGATAGTCAGAAAGAGCTAAGATAGTATTCCATGTCATACATTTATGGTCAGAAACATCTTATGCTATATTCTATGTTATAAAATGTAAAGACAGAAACACCAGAAATTATATTACGTGTCATACATTTATGGTCAGAAACGCCGAAGATTGTATTCCATATCATAAACATATGGTCAGAAACAAAGAAAGTTTATTCCATGTTATAAGCTTATGGTCAGAAATACGGTACAAATTATATTATATTATGCATATATGTCAAAAGTGCCGAAGTTATAGCAAATTATAACGAATTAGTGTGAAACACCAGATATTGTCGGATGCGATACATAATTGTAGGATGCGAGATGCAAATTTAGGATGCGAGATATAAATGTAGGAGCGAGATATAAATATAGGAAGCGAGATATAAATATAGGAGGCGAGATATAACTGTAGGATGCGATATATAAATGAAGAATGCGATATATAAATTTAAGGTGCGATATATAAATGTAGCCGGTCTCTCTGGCCGAGGAGTTACAACACTTTCTCCGTAATCCCGTTTATCACGCAGAGTCTCGTAGCGGCCGAGAGCTGGGAGCGGTTGGACACCCGCTGGTGACTTGCGGGATAACTGAGTCGGCCGCTCAGAAAGCAATGGCAAACTACTGAGCGTAATCTTGCCAAGAAATCAACATACAGCTGAAAGATGCTGCTGTTGACAGCGATGTCCTGTAAAGGATATGCGAATAAAAAAATATATAAATGTAGGATGCGATATGTAAATGTAGGATAGGAGATATAAATGTAGGATGCGATATATAAATGTAGGATGCGAGATATAAATGTAGGATGGGAAATATAAATATAGGATGGGAGATATAAATGTAGGATGGGAGATATAAATGTAGGATGCGAGATATAAATGTAGGATGGCAGATATAAATGTAGGATGGGAGATATAAATGTAGGATGCGAGATATAAATGTAGGATGCGAGATATAAATATGGTGAGAATATCACACACGTAGAACACCATACATTATAAAGTCATTGGTCAGAAATGTGAGAATCTGTGGGGCCTATAAAAATAAGAAATGGTCATATGGACAAGAAACAGAACACATATATAATACACAGTTTTGGTTGGTAACACCAAAATTCGAAGATGAGCCAACTGTCATCCACCTGGATCAACAGCTGTGGAGTAAGGGCATTGTCAGCACGGATTTAACCCCAACCAGTCCACGTGTGCATTGACGAGACTAACTGGACGCATCCTTATAGGCCTCTCTGATGATGTGAAGTTACAGAACCGGCTTTGCACACTTCGCTGGTTTCTGGGCCTGGAGAGGGGATGAAGAGCCCCAGAACACTGTCACTGTGAAGACGTTATTATGGTATCGGGACATGAGGAAATCCTTCACATACACCTCACTCCGACAGATAGCACAGTCAAGTGAAGGACTCGTTTACACGCACTAGGATGTTGGTCACATGTTACGAGACATATTTGAAAGACCCATGGGCACACCAGGAGTTATTTAGTTGCATATCCTTTACAGGACGTCCCAGTCAACCCCAGGATATTTTGACTGTTTGTGATTTCTTGGCAAGTTTACGTTCAGTAGTATACCATTGATTTCTGAACCACCGGCACTCATAGAATTGCATGAAAATCAACGCAAACCAGTTTGCTGCCAAATCCCTTTGTTGTATTTCGAACGTGGTGTGCGGGATTACGAATTCCGTATGTAACCCCTTTCTCACCGATCCCGCTCCATGGTGATGTGGTCAAAAACACGATGACCGCCTTTATCTCCCCAGACATGTCCGTTTGCTCATTTTAGACTGGGTCGACCAGGCCGTACAGTTTACTTTTAAAAATAATCGTCATCGACTCGAACCCACGAGCATCGGGTCCACTCCTATATATGCAAACCCATTTCAGAGTTCACAGGATAAGAACGCCCAGGTGTTGTACTTGAAAGATCAAACTAGGTTTCTCAACGGATTCACTAAGCTGAGTTGAGTTGCGTTGCGTCAAGAACCGACATGACAGCACTCGAGATATTCCCATGCGTGCTTCGTACTCATCTGCAACAGCCAGCGAAGAGCCCCAATACTAATGATACCAGTAGAAGTCTGATTATGCGACTGTCTGGTATTTCCTCGGAGGTTTAAGTGTAGACCAGATCCTTTGGTCACTGCCTGCAGCACCATTCTCTCCAAGCCGCCACGATATATCTGTACTGCTGCATTATATACACGATTCCGATAGGCCCCGACTAGATGTGTCTGATCATGCACCAATACACCAGCCAACTGTGCACCAATACACCAGCCAACTGTGCACCAATACACCAGCCAACTGTGCACCAGTACACCAGCCAACTGTGCACCAATACACCAGCCAACTGTGCACCAGTACACCAGCCAACTGTGCACCAGTACACCAGCCAACTGTGCACCAGTACACCAGCCAACTGTGCACCAGTACACCAGCCAACTGTGCACCAGTACACCAGCCAACTGTGCACCAGTACACCAGCCAACTGTGCACCAATACACCAGCCAACTGTGCACCAGTACACCAGCCAACTGTGCACCAATACACCAGCCAACTGTGCACCAATACACCAGCCAACTGTGCACCAATACACCAGCCAACTGTGCACCAATACACCAGCCAACTGTGCACCAATACACCAGCCAACTGTGCTCCAATACACCAGCCAACTGTGCACCAATACACCAGCCAACTGTGAACCAATACACCAGCCAACTGTGCACCAATACACCAGGCAACTGTGAACCAATACACCAGCCAACTGTGCTCCAATACACCAGGCAACTGTGCACCAATACACCAGCCAACTGTGCTCCAATACACCAGCCAACTGTGCACCAATACACCAGCCAACTGTGCACCAATACACCAGCCAACTGTGCACCAATACACCAGCCAACTGTGCACCAATACACCAGCCAACTGTGCACCAATACACCAGCCAACTGTGCACCAATACACCAGCCAACTGTGCACCAATACACCAGCCAACTGTGCACCAATACACCAGCCAACTGTGCACCAATACACCAGCCAACTGTGCACCAATACACCAGCCAACTGTGCACCAATACACCAGCCAACTGTGCACCAATACACCAGCCAACTGTGCACCAATACACCAGCCAACTTTGCACCAATACACCAGCCAACTGTGCACCAATACACCAGCCAACTGTGCACCAATACACCAGCCAACTGTGCACCAATACACCAGCCAACTGTGCACCAATACACCAGCCAACTGTGCTCCAATACACCAGCCAACTGTGCACCAATACACCAGCCAACTGTGCACCAATACACCAGCCAACTGTGCACCAATACACCAGCCAACTGTGCACCAATACACCAGCCAACTGTGCACCAATACACCAGCCAACTGTGCACCAATATACCAGCCAACTGTGCACCAATACACCAGCCAACTGTGCACCAATACACCAGCCAACTGTGCACCAATACACCAGCCAACTGTGCACCAATACACCAGCCAACTGTGCACCAATACACCAGCCAACTGTGCACCAATACACCAGCCAACTGTGCAGCAATACACCAGCCAACTGTGCACCAATACACCAGCCAACTGTGCACCAATACACCAGCCAACTGTGCACCAATACACCAGCCAACTGTGCTCCAATACACCAGCCAACTGTGCTCCAATACACCAGCCAACTGTGCACCAATACACCAGCCAACTGTGCACCAATACACCAGCCAACTGTGCACCAATACACCAGCCAACTGTGCACCAATACACCAGCCAACTGTGCACCAATACACCAGCCAACTGTGCACCAATACACCAGCCAACTGTGCACCAGTACACCAGCCAACTGTGCACCAGTACACCAGCCAACTGTGCACCAGTACACCAGCCAACTGTGCACCAGTACACCAGCCAACTGTGCACCAATACACCAGCCAACTGTGCACCAGTACACCAGCCAACTGTGCACCAGTACACCAGCCAACTGTGCACCAGTACACCAGCCAACTGTGCACCAGTACACCAGCCAACTGTGCACCAGTACACCAGCCAACTGTGCACCAGTACACCAGCCAACCGTGCACCAGTACACCAGCCAACTGTGCACCAATACACCAGCCAACCGTGCACCAGTACACCAGCCAACTGTGCACCAATACACCAGCCAACCGTGCACCAATACACCAGCCAACTGTGCACCAATACACCAGCCAACCGTGCACCAATACACCAGCCAACTGTGCACCAATACACCAGCCAACCGTGCACCAATACACCAGCCAACTGTGCACCAATACACCAGCCAACTGTGCACCAATACACCAGCCAACTGTGCACCAATACACCAGCCAACTGTGCACCAATACACCAGCCAACTGTGCACCAATACACCAGCCAACTGTGCACCAATACACCAGCCAACTGTGCACCAATACACCAGCCAACTGTGCACCAGTACAC
Organism: Cepaea nemoralis; assembly: GCA_014155875.1. Taxonomy (NCBI): domain Eukaryota; kingdom Metazoa; phylum Mollusca; class Gastropoda; order Stylommatophora; family Helicidae; genus Cepaea; species Cepaea nemoralis. Next base: position 136,626 of record JACEFZ010009417.1, read on the forward strand.
CAGCCAACTGTGCACCAGTACACCAGCCAACCGTGCACCAGTACACCAGCCAACTGTGCACCAATACACCAGCCAACCGTGCACCAATACACCAGACAACTGTGCACCAATACACCAGCCAACCGTGCACCAATACACCAGACAACTGTGCACCAATACACCAGCCAACTGTGCACCAATACACCAGCCAACCGTGCACCAATACACCAGCCAACTGTGCACCAATACACCAGCCAACCGTGCACCAATACACCAGCCAACTGTGCACCAATACACCAGCCAACTGTGCAAGCTGGGCTGATTAAAGAAATTAGACGCAGACAATCACAATTTTTGGTCACGTTATCAGAAACACGGTCTTGCCGGTCTCCGTGGCCAAAGGCTTGCGAACGCGGTTCGTGAGCCGGGTACCAGGCGTTCGAAATTCAGCCGCGACCGATTTGTGCAGCAGACAGTGTCGTGTTATAACGTGCTGGTATGGGAGCCGGTCGTTCAGAAAGTAATGGCAAACTACTGAACGTAAAACCTTGCCTAGTACATCAATAGCAGCTGAAAAATGCTGGTGTTGACTGCAACGTCCTGCAAGGGATATGCAACATTTAAAAATATGAGAAAAAATAAATTGGAGAACTTGGTGACAACTGGCAAGATTGAGGGGAAAAGAACAAGGGAAGACAGAGAAGTACATACCTGGATGGCTTAACCACGTGGTATGGTCGAGACAAGAACACAGAGCTGATCCACGACTCTGGTGATCGAGTGAGATGGCGAAACATGACCGCACACGCTTATCGGCATCGCACATGATGATATGCAGCCAAAGCTAATGTATGGAAGCGAATCACGGACAATTAGAAGGCACGTGAAGAATTATGAGGAAGTTTTGGTTTTATAGAAGAATTATAAGGAAGCTGTGGTTTAAAGAAGAATTATAAGAAAATCTTGCACTGATAGAAAGCGCAAGTAAGATATCTTAAAAGAAGTTGATTCAGAAATAGAACTGGTTATTCGCATCAGAAGATGACAGTCCGCATTCTTTGAGCATGTCAAGAGAAAGAGAAAGCTAGAGTTTGTGGTCACGGAGGAGAAGATGGAGGGGAGAAGAAGCAGGGGAAGACCAAAACAGAGGATGCTAGAAACATTTACATCCTGGCATGTAGGAACAGCATTCTCAGAAAAAAATTGAGAGCACATGAGAAAGACATTCTCACCAACGCCACACGGCATGGACTATAAGAATAACAAGCACACAAACGCACAAATCTCGTGTTGCCAAGTAGCGACGCAGTGTCTACAGTACTAGTCCTGCGTATTAATAGAATGTATACAGTACAGGAGCAGTGAAGAAAAAGAGAGTGTAATTTAAATTAACAACAGTTAACTAGCAAGCACTAGAAAAAACTAGTGAAGCCTAAACCTTTAACAGATAGTGATGATGATTCACGAGAGAGAAGGGAAACTACTCAGAAAGACTGTGTATCATGTGATCAGAACAGCTGAGATCACGAGAATGAAACTTCTGGTCGTTCTAGTCAGTCAGGTCAATGGTTTTGACAAGTCAAGACGTCAAAATGTTTTGAAGCCGTGAAAAATTGTTAAAGCGATTTGTGTATTGATTCGCCATCAAGAATCAGAGATGTATCATCAAGCTAGTACGGCTATGCCAATGCCCAGCACGAAGGTTTGTTGCATTTCACAGAATTTACGGCAGCGCAGCGACACTGCACATCAGACGCCAAGATCAGGCTGTAAGTTTTACCTTAGTTCATAAGAATGACATCTGTGTATGCGATTGAATATTTCCTATAATGAAACGATTGCGTCTACTCTTCGAATTAATAAACTTTATACAGCAGGAGTGAATATGTATCTACTAAGATTCATCACACGCCCTCCCACATATACGGGACCATGTGATTTATGTCTGCTGTAACATTTTGTCTACAATAAACGAAGAGTACCAAGGACGTCAGTATTTGCTTATATTCATCATGCGTTGATGTTGAATCTGTCAATGACTCTAAGACATCGAGCCAGCAACAGGTCGTTGGCACGTGTGCCTATAACGTTTACATGTGTGTGTGAATGTGTGCGTGTGTGCGTGCTCGAGCGCGCACTCTGGTCTTGAATAAATGACTCATAGAGTGACTTTTTGTCATTAATTTTATGAGCAGCGATCAATACGTGAGAGAATTCCAATCTCCTGCTGGTATTATTAATAAGGCGATAAATAACAGCGACGAACAAAGGAAGTCATGATTGTGTCACAATGAATAAAATGCTCTTTTCTTGAGGTATTTTGTATTGTTGATTGATTGGGGCATGATTGTTGTATTATCATCATTTTTAATGATCAACACATTCACGCATGTGCACGAAATAAAACAAATTATGGTTGATTCTCATGATAATAGATTGATACAATCTGCCATGATTTATGTTTTCTCATAATGCAATTACAACTCTAGTTGCTTAGTGAGTACAGTAACAACATAATCTAAATGTGATATGTCGAATAATAATAATAATGTATTAGGGATGGAGCCCAGTGGCTTTTCTTTGCATTCCGCTGGTTTGCCTACGGCACAAGCCACTAATCTTTGTCTAAAGAGACGAATCCTGCACGGCAGAAGCAGAAAGAAAAGAGAGAGAGAGAGAGAGAACGAACGAACGAACGAACGAACGAACAGACTTTATTTTCAAAGGGTAACAAATTGGGCACGCAGGCCCGTCTTACATTCGGCCCTTCCAATCACTCATCTTTCTTTCATCAACAGTGCATAGGAAAAAAACATTGTCACATGAATTTTGTAAACATAAACAATGCATATTACTATGTTATGAGACACATCCACCACCCACCCACACATCCCCCATTCACTCCAACTCCCCCACCCAACCACACACACATACAATACATTCCCCCACCCATGCACCACATCCCTACACCTACACATCTCCCCACCCACACACACCTCTCACCCACCACACATCCCAAGCACACATACATTCAATAACCCACACATCCCCCACCTACACACATCTCCCCACCCACTCACATATCCTATACCCGTCCCATTTCCCACCAACAATCACTCACCCAATATCCTCCTCCACCCACACACCTCCAACCACCCAGCCAAACACACATTCCTCAGCCACACACACATCTCCCCGTCAACTCACATATTCCGCACCTACCCACACACAAATTCCGCACTCACCCACATAATCTCCCATCTCCCCCAGCCCACTCACAGATCCCGAGCCCACACCTACAAACATCCCTCACCATCTCCTAACCTGCACACACTCACCCACCCACATATCCTCTACCCACCCACACATCCTCTATCCACCCATCCCCCAACCAAACATCCCTTAACCACACACCCTTACTCATATACAATCACCCACCCACACATCCTCTACCCAACCAAACATCCTCCATCCACCCATTCCCCCAGCCACACATCCCTTAACCACACACCCCTACCCATATACACACACATCCCCACCCACGCACAATCTCCCCACCCATACAAACATCCCTCACACACATCCCCACCCACAAACACACACCTCCCATCCACGCACACACAACCCACACACACATCCCCAACCCATACATTCATCCCCAACCCATACATTCATCCCCTCACACATCCCTAGACACACGTACTTATCCCTCAACCACTAACACCCACACATCCCTTACCCACTCATCAACACATACATCTCCTATCTACCCACCCACACTCACACATCCCAACCACCCATCCCCCACGATCACACACATCCTTCACCCACCCGCAAACCCAACCACACCTTCACCCACCCACACAAACATCATTTATCCACACCCAGCTCCCCTCCCACACAACACCACACCCACACACATCCCAAAGACACATACCACACACACATTTATCCACACATCTCCTACCCATCCACACATCCCCCAACTACAATCACCCTCACTACCCACACATACATCCTCCATCCAGCCACACACACCCCCACCCATCCAGACATATCCCCCACCCACAACACATCTCCAAATCCATCACCCACACCCATCACGCACCCCTCCCCCAACCCACACACATTCACCCACACATCTCTCACCCACACACACTCCCCACCCATCCACCCAAACATCCCACACCCATCCCTCACCCACACACACATCCCCAAACCCACAACTACCCCCACCTGCACACATCTCCCACCCACCACATATCCCCACACCCACATCTCCCCACCCACACATATACCCCCACCCATCCCATAACCCACCATCAATCATCCACCAACATATCCTCCTCCACCCACTCACCCACAGCCACCTAGACAAACACAATCCCCACCCACAAACACATCTCCCCATACACCCATACATCTCGCACGCATCCACACACAAATCCCCCACCCACCCACACACAAATCCCCCACCCACCCACACAATCCCACCCCGCCCACCCACACATCCTGAGCCCACCCACACACATCACGAATCCACCTACACACACATCCCCCCCCCCCCCCCATCCCCCAACCTACTATTATGATCAAACTCCCACACTTTACACACACATACAGTGACGATTGTCGTGAGCATTGTCGCAAAATTGTAAAGATAATGGAGAAAAATTGTACATATACATTTTGTAACTTAGAAATTAGTGATGTAATTCAACTCTCTCTCTCTCTCTCTCTCTCTCTCTCTCTCTCTCTCTCTCTCTCTCTCTCTCTCTCTCTCTCTCTCTCTCTCTCTCTCTCTCTCTCTAACGCTCTCACTCACATTACAGTAATGTTATATTATACATAGAGATATTATACAGAGAGAGAGAGAGAGAGAGAGAGAGAAAGAGAGAGAGAGAGAGAGAGAGAGAGAGAGAGAGAGAGAGAGAGAGAAAGAGAGAGAGAGAGAGAGAGAGAGAGAGAGAGAGAGAGAGAGAGAGAGAGAGAGGCGCGCTTATTTATGGCGTGACATATCCGCCAAAAGCCATATCACAGAGTTCTGAGATGATTTATATAGATCAACTAACCAAATCCAATCAACTAACTAAATATTCAAGCCCAATCAACTAACTAAATCTTCTTAATGACAATCGCCTGTGGTAATCCACTGCTGCTTAATCAACATAATGGCGCCTAATCTCTCTATCTAGAGGCCACTCTACTATCCACACTCTGTGGGTGAGCTTGGAAGTCGAACAGGTTCTTACAATACGCTAAAAGATGTTCATTAAGCAAATGCAACGTTTGCAATCAAGACGGTGTCCACTAAGGAGATGGAGGAACAGTTTAGACCAGACGTAGAGTAAATAAATGATGTGAAATAGTGTGATATCATCAGTGTTTGCAGACATGGAGACATTGTGAATGTAGAAAAGAACTTTACAGGATCGGAAAAAAGAAAAAGAAGAAGAAGAAGAAGCCGTAGTAGCAGTGGTAATAGTAGTAGTAGTAGTAGTAGTAGTAGTAGTAGTAGTAGTAGTAGTAGTAGTAGTAACAGTAACAGTAGTAGTAGTAGTAGTAGTAGTAGTAGTAGTAGTAGTAGTAGTAGTAGTAGTAGTAGTAGTTAGTAGTAGTAACAGTAGTAGTAGTAGTAGTAGTAGTAGTAGTAGTAGTAGTAGTAGTAGTAGTAGTAGTAGTAGTAGTAGTAGTAGTAGTAGTAGCAGCATCAATAGTAGTAGTGTTTTTAGCAGTAGTGGTTGTAGTTGTAAATGTAGGAGCAGCAGCAGCAGTAGTAGTGGTAGTAGTAGTAGTGGTTGTAGTAGTAGTAGTAGTAGTAGTAGTAGTAGTAGTAGTAGTAGTAGTAGTAGTAGTAGTGGTAGTGGTAGTAGTAGTAGTAGTAGTAGTAGTAGTAGTAGTAGTAGTAGTAGTACTAGTAGTAGTAGTAGTAGTAGTAGTACTAGTAGTACTAGTAGTAGTAGTACTAGTAGTAGTAGTAGTAGTAGTAGTACTAGTAGTAGTAGTAGTAGTAGTACTAGTAGTAGTAGTACTAGTAGTAGTAGTAGTATTAGTAGTAGTAGTAGTAGCAGCAGCAGCAGTAGTAGTGGTTGTAGTAGTAGTGGTTGTAGTAGTAAATGTAGCAGCAGCAACAGCAGTAGTAGTGGTTGTAGTAGTAGTGGTTTTAGCAGTATATGCAACAGCATCAGCAGCAGCAGCAGCAGCAGCAGCAGTAGTAGTAGTAGTAGTAGTAGTAGTAGTAGTAGTAGTAGTAGTAGTAGTAGTGGAAGTAGTAGTCGTAGTAGTAGTAGTAGTAGTAGTAGTAGTAGTAGTAGTAGTAGTAGTAGTAGTAGTAGTAGTAGTAGTAGTAGTAGTGGAAGTAGTAGTAGTAGTAGTAATTGTAGCAGCAGCAACATGGCTGCCGATCAATACCTGTAATGTATTTCTGCTGGGGAAAATGTGAATGTATATTTTTATTCAGCATAAATCTAAACGTCTCACCATCATCATCATTATCGTCATCGTCATCATCTATCACGTGTGTCGTCAGACGTCGTAGGGAGGAAACAGTGACGTTCCAGCGTCCGGTGTAGTCACTTGATACTGTCACTCCATGCGACTGTACAATTTTTGTGATGTCGTCAATCCAGTTTCATCTCGGGCCTCCTCTTGCTCTCGTATCAGATCTTGAAGCCTAGTCCGCACACGTGATACTGTTTCTCGTGCGCTGACTGATATTTGCGTGTGGGTTAGCTTTCCCTATTACCAGAGTCCCTCCCCATCAAGCGAACCCACTCCAACTGCTGAGGTACTTGTGATTTACGTCCATAAGCCAAGAACGAAAAGTTAACATTTTGGTCTAGCTGACCGGTGTGGGGATTGAACTCGCTACCTCGGCATCAGCGCATCGGAAGTTTAGGAGTGAGTGCTCTTCTTATCCATTCAGCCGTATCGGCCTCCCCCGGAACCATATGATCTTCTTATAACACAGGTGAAAGGCTTTGAATCGTACCTGATTAATCCTGTATTTATTGTGTTGGTTTTCTTGACTGCATTCGTACCATCGCTCGCGTCTCAACAAAGTTCTTTTCCTGGATGAGGGATATAGACCGCTTGCATAAAGAGCCATCATCATCATGATGTGCCATGCCGATAAGCGTGAGCGGTCATGTTTCGCCATCTCACTCGATCACCAGAGTCGTAGATCAGCTCTTATCTCGACCATACCATGTGGCCAAGCCACTCAGTTATTTACTTCTATGTCTTCCCCTTGTTATATTCCCCTCGATCTTGCCAGTTGTCATCAAGTTCTCCAATTTATTTCTTCTCATAACGTGACCAAACAATTTTGACTGTCTACGTCTAATTTCTATAATCAGTTTATGGTTTTCATTTGCTTCTTGTAGAACTCGGTCATTGATTTTTCTGTGTGTCCATGGTATTCTTTGCATTTTCCTCACAAACCACATTTCCACAACCATTAGATTTTTTTTCAGCTTGTCTGCTCATTGTGCATGCTTCACATCCATACAAAAGTACAGGCTCTAAAAATCCCGTTGCAATTGATATCTTTTTATTGGTCAGTATGTTTTCCATTTTGTTCCACAAGGAGTCGCCTGTGAACGTAAAGGTACTTCATGACGTAGAATATCGTATACAGAACCCCGTATCATGGCGACAAGTTTATCAATGTTTTTTTTTCCGGCTACCATGGTGAGACTCTTGGGATGCACAATTTGGTAGTTTCTCCTTGACTTCCGTATTAAAATACGACTGTGGACTATTTCCTAAGGCAGTGGTTCTTAACCTTCTTTGGCCCGTGCCCCCTTCACTTTCGTATTTCCTCTCTAACCCCCCCCCCCCCCCCTTCACAGTACACGTAAAAATCGAAGCTAAATTTAATAACACATATTAAAACAAGTCTAGACGTCTACATAAAACGTCATTTGCGGGTTCTGCTTACGTTATAAATGAATTTCAGAAGGGTGAGGCGTACAGAACCGTAAAGTATGAAGGGAAAAACAATATCAAGTAATCGGCTCTTGTATTAACGCAATCTTGAAATAATCTTAATTCCCCCCTGAAAACCCTAAAATTCCCCCTGACGAGGGGGTGGGGGGTAGGGGAGGACGACATTCCCCACCGGTTGAGAACCACTGCACTAAGGGTTTACCTAACTTTTAAGTTGCGGGGTAAATGGGTACCCCGCTCTGTGCTTCTCTCGCAAATGTAAGACGGGCCTGCGTGCCCAATTTGTTACCCTTTGAAAATAAAGTCTGTTCGTTCGTTCGTTCGTTCGTTCGTTCGTTCGCTAACAGCATAGGTCCCGACAGAGGTGTTCGGGTATACTGGCGGAAACTCGGTCCCCAATAGCTGCATGTGTTATGCTCGGAGTTTCACACCCTCCAAAAAGCGTTGCTGCAGCAGGGTTTTCCCTTCATCGAGTTATGAAACCACGGTGGCATTATTTCTCTAAGTCACGGACAATTTTAGAGGATATCAAGCAGAGATTATACAACAACAACAAAAGAAAGAAAGAAAGAATGAAAGAGAAAGAAAGAAAAGAAAGAAAGAAAGAAAGAAAGAAAGAAAGAAAGAAATAAAGAAAGAAAGAAAGAAAGAAAGAAACCTCGATCTCCACGAAAGATTGAACACACGATTTCGATGTAGTAATCAAAAATTTTATCCCTCCCACAAAAACTCTAATGTGCATTTGTTAATTTTAACATGTTGGTGCAAAATGCGTCATGAAGAACATAAAATACACAACCTCTCTCGGTTCTTGAGAAGAAGATCATACTAAGAGAGTCACGGAAACTACAGATGATGTCAAGGGTGGCTGGCCAGACGAAGTCATAACATCTAACCCTGGCAACCTGATATTCAAATTCTAGACTCTTGTTTCCGGAAGCGGAAATGGTTCTACCGACGGTGAGAGATCAAGATTTATATTCATGCTTGACCTAACATTGTAGGGCCAGTCAATTTCCCTGGATTGCCGTCTGTAAACATTGGGACTAATGGATAAGTATTTTCTATTTCCCGAAGTGATCAGTAAAAGATGTGGCGACTGTCGACTTCAGTTTGACGGGAGCCTACATCTGGTAGATATTTCTATAGTGTCATTATTATGAAATAGATATTTTTTGGGTCTGTCTATGTTGTCGGCGATGTTTTCATGTCTTTATTATTTCTCGTATTGTTTTTGTATTCTTTGTATTTGTCTCGCAGTCAGTTTTTCTAACAGAGAGTTTATTCTATTTTCTGTCTTTGTGACTGTCTATACGTCTGTGTGTCTTACTTTCCTTTTTAATGATTAACTTATACCTGCCTGCCTGCCTGCCTGCCTGCCTACCTACCTACCTACCTACCTACTACCTACCTACCTAACAACCTATCTACCAACCTACCTAATTACCTACCAACCTACCAACCTACCTAACTACCTACCTACGTGCCTGCCAACCTGCTTGCCTGGCTATCTGACTGTTAAAAGCAACCAGGCAACGACTTCACACTCTAACCACACAAGGCACTTTTAAGCTCCAAATTGGTAACATGGCTGTAGAAATTGTAATTGAGCCTCAAAACACTGGATCTCATCACTAATAGAAATCTAACTTGTAATTCCCATTTTCTAGAGCTTAAAAAACAAAATAGTCTACCATCTTGCTAAAATTAAAAATGTCGTTGATGAAAACACAAGAAAGATGTGTGTACTACGTCTCATATACAAACACATATTGACTATTGCTCCACAATCTGGGATGGTTGTTCCAATTAAATCACTAAATGCCGTTACTCACTCCAGAAAAGGGCTAGGTTTATAGTAAAAAGGTTACCGACAATTCTAGCTTATATAAACGTTTCCAGCTACTACCACTAAGCAATAGCCTACTTCTCAATACGGCGAAACTAATTCATAAAATCCTAAATAAAATGCTCCAAGCTACCTTCGGCCATTATATAACCCGAGACACAGCACACGATTAAACATATGGCTTGTCCATATGCCTAGGATAGACTTATACAAAACAAGCTTAGCGTACTTTGCAGCCCAGCTGTAGAACAATCTTCCACAAGAAATCAAAGACACCACCAATACTTGTACATGCAATCGCAACCTTTTCGAACACTATCTCAATACAGACTATATGTCTCCTTGAAAATAATAATAATTTCAAAGGCAAACTAGTATTTTAAACATTCCCCTAAATGTGGTACGGTACATCTACCGTAGCTAACATTATATATAATATTTTGTTGCGTATCCCTTACGGGACGTTGCAGTCAACACAAGCATTTTTCAGCTGCTGTTGATGTGCTAGGCAAGTGTTACGTTCAGTAGTTTGTCATTGCTTTCTGAACGACCCGCTCCCATACCAGCACGTTATAACACAGGTTCGTGAGCCGGGTATCAGGCGTTCGAAGCTCAGCTGCGACACGGTCTGCTGCACAAATCGATCGCAGCGGAGCTTCGAACGCCTGGTACCCGGCTCACGAACCGCGTTCGCAAGCCTTTAGCCACGGAGCCGGCTAACATTAACTGCCATTTTAAAATTAGATTCAGTGAGTCATGTATTATTAATTATTGCACAATTTTCATGCATAAATTGTTTCGTTTTGTTGTTTTCGTCGTTGTCTAAGGTTAGCTTTATAAGTATGAATGAAATAATGTATAAGAGCAGAGCGATTAGAAGAGAAAAATATGCGAGGGGAGATGCTCTTGTGGTATGTATGGGAGACGTTGAGATATTGATCAAGTCAAGTAGTCTACCTGCAGTCAGCAGTTCTTAGACAATAGATGGCGGATCATTGTTGTCTGTGGAGTTAGTCAGTTGAGTAAGGTCTGATGTTCAGTTCTATGTATGTTATTGATTTCGTACGAATTGCCTTTCTTAATAAGAGCTCGAAGGTTTAATCCTTAGTGGAAAGTTATTACATTGTACTTCTAACATTGCGGACTCAATGAGCAAGCAGATGTTTCTCTTTGAAAGAGGCAGTGGGTGAGATTAATACTGTTATATCACTACATGAGTACGGCTTCCATCGACGATGAACTGTATTTTTCGTGGCGGACTTTTGTGGGGGAGACTTTGAGACGACCAGATTGTCTGTGGGGGAGACTTTGAGACGACCAGATAGTATGTGAGGGAGATTTTGAGATGAGCAGATAGTCTGTGGGGGAGACTTTGAGATGACCAAATAGTCTGCGTGGAGAGACTTTGAGATGACCAAGTAGTCTGTGTGGCTTTGCTTTGAGATGACCAAATAGTCTGCGTGGAGAGACTTTGAGATGACCAAGTAGTCCGTGTGGCTTCACTTTGAGATGACCAAGTAGTCTGTGTGGGTTTACTTTGAGGTGACCAAGTAGTCTGTGTGGGTTTACTTTGAGATGACCAAGTAGTCTGTGTGGCTTTACTTTGAGATGACCAAGTAGTCTGTGTGGATAGACTTTGAGGTGACCAAGTAGTCCGTGTGGCTTTACTTTGAGATGACCAAGTAGTCTGTGTGGATAGACTTTGAGGTGACCAAGTAGTCTGTGTGGCTTTACTTTGAGATGACCAAGTAGTCTGTGTGGATAGACTTTGAGGTGACCAAGTAGTCTGTGTGGATAGACTTTGAGGTGACCAAGTAGTCTGTGTGGCTTTACTTTGAGATGACCAAGTAGTCTGTGTAGCTTTACTTTGAGATGACCAAATAGTCTGTGTTGAGAGACTTTGAGATGATCAAATAGTCTGCGTGGCTTTACTTTGAGATGACCAAGTAGTCTGTGTGGCTTTACTTTGAGATGACCAAGTAGTCTGTGTGGATAGACTTTGAGATGACCAAGTAGTCTGTGTGGATAGACTTTGAGGTGACCAAGTAGTCTGTGTGGCTTTACTTTGAGATGACCAAATAGTCTGCGTTGAGAGACTTTGAGATGATCAAATAGTCTGCGTGGAGAGACTTTGAGATGACCAAATAGTTTGCGTGAGAGACTTTGGATGACCAAGTAGTCTGTGTGTCTTTACTTTGAGATGACCAAGTAGTCTGTGTGGCTTTACTTTGAGATGACCAAATAGTCTGTGTGGCTTTACTTTGAGATGACCAAATAGTCTGTGTGGCTTTACTTTGAGATGACCAAATAGTCTGTGTGTCTTTACTTTGAGATGACCAAATAGTCTGTGTGGCTTTACTTTGAGATGACCAAATAGTCTGCGTGGAGATACTTTGAGATGACCAAGTAGTCTGTGTGTCTTTACTTTGAGATGACCAAATAGTCTGCGTGGAGAGACTTTGAGATAACCAGGTAGTCTGTGTGGAGAGACTTTGAGATGACCAAGTAGTCAGTGTTGCTTTACTTTGAGATGACCAAGTAGTCTGTGTGGGTTTACTTTGAGATGACCAAATAGTCTGAGTGGAGAGACTTTGAGATGACCAGGTAGTCTGTGTGGAGAGACTTTGAGATGACCAGGTAGTCTGTGTGTATAGACTTTGAGGTGACCAAGTAGTCTGTGTGGCTTTACTTTGAGATGACCAAGTAGTCTGTGTGGCTTTACTTTTAGATGACCAAATAGTCTGTGTGGCTTTACTCTGAGATGACCAAATAGTCTGAGTGGAGAGACTTTGAGATGACCAGGTAGTCTGTGTGGATAGACTTTGAGGTGACCAAGTAGTCTGTGTGGAGAGACTTTGAGATGACTAAGTAGTCTGTGTGGGTTTACTTTGAGATGACCAAGTAGTCTGTGTGGATAGACTTTGAGATGACTAAGTAGTCTGTGTGGGTTTACTTTGAGATGACCAAGTAGTCTGTGCGGCTTTACTTTGAGATGACCAAGTAGTCTGTGTGGCTTTACTTTGAGATGACCAAATAGTCTGCGTTGAGAGACTTTGAGATGATCAAATAGTCTGCGTGGAGAGACTTTGAGATGACCAAATAGTCTGCGTGAGAGACTTTGGATGACCAAGTAGTCTGTGTGTCTTTACTTTGAGATGACCAAGTAGTCTGTGTGTCTTTACTTTGAGATGACCAAGTAGTCTGTATGTCTTTACTTTGAGATGACCAAATAGTCTGTGTGGCTTTACTTTGAGATGACCAAATAGTCTGCGTTGAGAGACTTTGAGATGATCAAATAGTCTGCGTGGAGAGACTTTGAGATGACCAAATAGTCTGTGTGGCTTTACTTTGAGATGACCAAATAGTCTGTGTGTCTTTACTTTGAGATGACCAAGTAGTCTGTATGTCTTTACTTTGAGATGACCAAATAGTCTGTGTGGCTTTACTTTGAGATGACCAAATAGTCTGCGTCGAGAGACTTTGAGATGACCAAGTAGTCTGTGTGACTTTACTTTGAGATGACCAAATAGTCTGCGTGGAGAGACTTTGAGATGACCAAGTAGTCCTGTGTGGCTTTACTTTGAGATGACCAAATAGTCTGCGTGGAGAGACTTTGAGATGACCAAGTAGTCAGTGTTGCTTTACTTTGAGATGACCAGGTAGTCTGTGTGGAGAGACTTTGAGATGACCAAGTAGTCAGTGTTGCTTTACTTTGAGATGACCAAGTAGTCTGTGTGGGTTTACTTTGAGATGACCCAATAGTCTGAGTGGAGAGACTTTGAGATGACCAGGTAGTCTGTGTGGATAGACTTTGAGGTGACCAAGTAGTCTGTGTGGCTTTACTTTGAGATGACCAAGTAGTCTGTGTGGCTTTACTTTGAGATGACCAAATAGTCTGTGTGGCTTTACTTTGAGATGACCAAGTAGTCTGTGTGGCTTTACTTTGAGATGACCAAATAGTCTGCGTTGAGAGACTTTGAGATGATCAAATAGTCTGCGTGGAGAGACTTTGAGATGACCAAATAGTCTGCGTGAGAGACTTTGGATGACCAAGTAGTCTGTGTGGCTTTACTTTGAGATGACCAAATAGTCTTCGTGAGTTTACTGTAAGATGACCAAATAGTCTGCGTGGGTTTACTGTGACCAAGTAATCTGTGTGGGAGACTTTGAGATTGTATGGATAACCCAATAATCTGTGAAGGCAGTGTTGACCTAAAAGTCTTAATGGTCGGAAAATAAGAATCCTACTATTGTTTGTGATTTCTGTTTTACATTAGTCATGTAGTTTAGTTTTGGAGATAATTGCGCTGTGCTTGTTTCCAGCAGAGATTATTTGCATCTTTCGTTCGACACATCCGATGTCTTCCGGGTATTGTCTGACCAGGTTAACCTTTCTAATCGGATATTGAATCCAGACCATGGTAAACAAACGCTGTAACCACTATGCTATGTCGGCTCTACAGCATCACAGAACGCATACAACTCAATTTCATTCCCTACATGTCAACGTTATACATAATAACCTGCCATCTGTTTTACACTACCCGCACGGAGATGTTCGCCAACAATTATCACGGGCTATATTCGTAAATGTCTCCGTTTAAAATCTTTTACGTTCCTTAAGGCATATTGTCACAAGGTGCTAGACCCATATTTGTATGGTTCATTAGGCAGTTGAGGGATGGAATTTCCAATCGGATTTCGATGGGTGATGTTTATATCACGCGGTCGTCTTTTACTTTCCAAAACATTTCCTGGTACCTATTTTCGACTGCAATGAACCTAGGAGCCGGAAAAATTTTAAAATCTTCCTTCGTGTAAATTCGAAACCAAGATCATTGGCCAGGAGGCCAGGGTCTAGCCGCTACGCTTCCGCGGCTCATTATATTCCGACAGTCTGGCTTCCTGGCCTAGAGGTTAGCAACTTTTCTCCGTAATCTCGTATACTCTCGTAAGTAACGTGACGACAGTGAGAATCAGCAGTGGTTCGAATCGCGTCGATAACTTACGGGGTATGTGAGCCGGTCGCTCAGAAAGCAATGGCAAACTACTGCGCGTAATCTTGCCAAGAAATCAACAATCTGATGTTGACAGCGATGTCCTGTAAAGGATATGCCCCCCAAAAAAGTCCTGTAAAAGTACCGGAGTTGAAGAAATGCTATCATGGTCTCATGACTTGTCATAATTGCATGTTTCGTAGAGGACGTTTGTGTTGGCATTCTTGCGACGGCGTTATGTAGAGTGAAAGTTTTTACATCTGACCGAGGTTGTTTTGTTGCGTGAACTGCATTTCGGAGATAAAATGGCGCCGTTAGCTGGAAAAATTCTAGAAACGAAACACCAACATCTAGAAACATCGAGACTTTTTTGGTGAACATCTGGTTGGGAAAGTCACTGCCACTTCCATCAAGGATGAATGTTGCGTGGATCACTTTTGTTGTCGCTTTCTGGTGGCGGCATTATGCACAGTGTGCCTGAGCGGCCTGTTGTTTGTCGAGACTCCTGTCTGTTCCACTTTTCACATGGGGCAGTGAGGAACATTTTATGTGATATACGCTGGCACAGGAAGGGAGCATAATGGGGACGACACGTTGCTGTGATGTTGGAACCGCGATTGAACTGAACTGAACTGAACTTGTCGAAGAGAAAACTCCAGATGCTCTTCAAGGCGATGGAGGGTGGGAGAGACATCATTGCCTGACAAACGCAGCTCTGAGAACCAAGTATCCAAAAGGGATAAATAGACAACTCTGGGGTGTTTTGTGCTGTTAGCTAGACTTCCACACAGCAGAGCATTCACTTACCCTGGCTACTTGAAAGATTGGTCAATGCCAAGCACATAGTGTGGACGTGAGAAACAAGGATAAACTACCGCATTATATACTGGAAGAAACTGATGGCAACAGACAAGGATTATTCACAAAGATCTAAGAGTTTCCCAGGCTAGGTGGATCATTTACGCAGAACATGTAGGAGCAGTAGTGATGACGTCAGTGGCCCGACAGTACTATTTTGTAAAACTGACATAGGACTAAAGAAGAAATTAAGGATGGGAAAATGGAATGTCGAAAGCCAATATAAAGAACAACTCAGTATATCCATATACCGATTAGTTATACAAATGCGAGCGTCGATCAGAAAGGAATACACCAAATGTCTTTTCTTAGCGAATAATATAGACAGAAACATAACATTTTGCACACTTCAAATCTGGAATATCTCCATTGCTTCTATGTAATAGCAATTGGACAATAAAATTGAGTTGAGCTGAGTAGAGTTGAGCTAAGGACCGACATCACTGCCCGCAGGACATTTCCATACGCGCTCCTTGTCCCCGTTCAACATCGAACGAAGAGTCACACTACCAATCGTTCCCACCGCTATATGACTGAAAGCTCTCGTTGTGTGGGCGATAGAAACTGAGCAAATTCTCATAAATAAACAAACATGGACTGTTTGACGTTCGTAGAAGTAGAAGAAAGAAATAAAGATTATAGACGTTTAATTTGTCAGGCGTCGAAGTACACTTCTTCCTGCAGCGAGGCGCTGTCGTCATTTGGAGGTGACAGGTTCGAATCCCGGTCAGTAACTATAGCTTTCAATGTGTATGTTGTATAGTGCCTCCTCTAATCCCTAATGTTTTACTCTAGTTCCGTGAGCGCAAACAATACATGTGTGTTTATTTATGAACTGTCCTCGTGGCCTCAAAGGGTTCCCCTATTGATATTTCTGTGTTATGCGTAAATTTACCGAGGGCGTTCAGTGGCAGTGTGACCGTGTTGGGAAGCAATGAGGACATGTGCAATCTGGTGCAGCCTATGAATCTGCACGATGAGTGCAGTGATCAAAGTATTCAGGTTAATTTAACAAGCTGACGGTGGGATATTATGAAGGTTGGCCCTTTGTGACTAGCAAAGTACGATATTTATGCCCTATAAATTTACCATATTTATGGCCTATCAAATTACCATATTTATGGTCATGCTCTTTATGGTCTCAGCTTAATGTATTATCGTCACGCATGGAGTATTACAACATTCGGATCAAGTGTGAACTGTAAAGTAGGCTGACAATAGTAACTGAACACACAGCAAACCCAGATCTCTTAACTAACGTTTATACTCTTTAATTAACTGATTTTAGCGCAAAACAAGAAGTAGGTTTGGACCAAGCGTTATGAACAATCAAATGAACACGTATTGTAATGTAAATTTCCGTTCACTGAGCTTTGGAATAGGGGAACACACGCACACGCATGCGCAAGAGCACGCACACGCATGCCCAAGAGGGCAAGCACACACGAACACACACACACACACACACACAGAGGGGGGGGGGGGGAGACGACGACCCTATTGTGGCGTCATGTCGTCCTGTCCAAATAGGGAATCACAGTTGGCGATATATTATTCTTTGGCACTGAATCATCAAATGAGTTTTGCGGTCGTTACTGGCTTGTTACATTGGGCAGTTATAGGTATCAGGGCTCCAATAGCGCATCCAAGAAGACCACGCATTTTCGTGCTTCATGCTTGACTGAATTTAACCTGGGTTTCGTGTGATTACCATCACCCGCCGTGTCGTGGGTGGCCATGGATGGCAATCTCAATTGACCGTCTGGGTCTCGGATCTTGTCTGTGTTATTTTCCCAATATCCCATGTGACCGTCATTCAGGTAATCCCTTTGCCACCCATTGATGTTTTTCCCTCAATTTTGCCAGCTGCCGCTAACTTTTCAAAGTTATTTCTCACCATAACCTGCCGATTAAATCTTGTCGACTCTAATTTATTAATCTAATTGTCAATTTTTAATTTTTAATTATGAAGAACGGTCTCATTCGTCATTCTGTCCATCCATATTATCTATTGCACTTTCCCCAGACACTGCGAGTACGTAAAAAGTAGTGGAGGTTTTATATAAACTAAAGATGAAACAGGTTTAACTGCAGTCTGGCTGGAACAATACAATGAAATCATCAAGAAACACGGATTGTGGACAAGGTCAGATTCACAAGAACTCAGTTACAAGTTAAAGATGGACCTGGAGTTGCATATTGTTCCTTAAGCTGCAAATCCTGCTTTAATTTGAAAATTGGTGTCATAAGTTAAATATTATGTATTATGATAAATGTGGTGCCTGAATATGAACATTGAGATTTAAGTTTGAATAATGTGCCTTAAGTTGAATATTGTTCCTTTAGTTAAATATTGTGCCTTCAGTTGAATATTGTGTCTGGACAGGTTTAAACATGGACTCTTAGTTGTATTTATAATTTAATGAATATTGTATAACACTGGTTTTGTTCCCCGTATACATGTATCTACTTTGTTCGCCATAAATGAGGCGCTGGAACCTCTTGCCCCGGGTAGATTGGGCCCGTTAGCTAGTACAGCGGCCAATCTAGGAGATGGAAAACTCGGATTATAAACCCCCAAGTTTAAGGTGGACCGACGTGCCGAGTACTGAATGGCCACGGGTGAGTTGGTCGTGAACGTGGAACGTCTGGTATGCGGGCGGCGCGGCGCCAGGCGTATGGACTCCTGAGGGACATCCCCTGCCCCTTCCCTAGTAAGCAGGCAATGCTAGGGTGACCGTTTATTTCCTGCAATATCCAAACTTTGCCTATGGATTTATTTAAACACGGGAATCGTCGCCGGAGCTACGGAGCACGTGCTCTGCGCTTGACACATCTTTCAGCGGCTAGCGAAGAGAGAGTGAGGAGGAGAAGGCGAGGAAATGGTGTGAGAAAAAGGCATAGAAATAGGAGGGCAGGCGCCAGGAGAACAAGACGAAAAGTGGAGAGACTAGGTTTCAACCATGTAAGAGTGGGATACTGGAACTGTCGTAGTGCCAGGCAGAGAGGTCCTGTATTGGAGAGGCTAATATATGATTTTGATGTCCTCATGCTCCAGGAGTTAAATACAGATAAATACCATTGCCCTGGGTACGTCAGTTATATAAACCCCAATGGGCAGAAGAGACATGGGCAAGGTCTGCTGGTGAAGAAAGGAGTAAAGCATGTGGCACTTGACTTGAGCCAGTGGAATCACAGTGCAAGAGAGGTCCAGGGTATACAAATGGAGATTGGTGGCTTAAGTTGGAACATCATAAATGTATATGCCACAGTGGACTGTTTTGTCAGAAAGGAACAATGGGACTGGCTTAAGGAATTAGAGGACTTGCCAGGTGATAGGCTACTCATATGTGGAGACTTCAATGCGAGAAACAGAGATTGGGACAGTAGTGGAGAAAATCGACAAGGAATTGCACTTGCGGATGCCATGGTGGACTCAGATGTGGTCTGCATAAATGATGGTAGGCCGACTAGAATGGCAATGAGGCCTGGCGATGCAGATACTGCTATTGATTTGGCACTTGTCTCCCAGTCATCAGTCCTTGATGTAAAGTGGACTGTTTTGAATGACTATGGGAGTGATCACATGCCATGCTCAGTCCTGATCTCTAAGTCCAGGAAAGTTAAGGCTGGGAGAGCGCGCAAGACCTTCCGGTATGAGTGGAGCGACAGCCTTCTTGGACGTCTCAGACATGGGGCATGCAACAGGACTGTTAAAACTCCCTTTTTGCAGCCCCCATGATGGACCCCAGAAGTGGACAATGCGTGGAAAGCAAAGAGAGCTGCAGTGAAGCAGCTAAGGAAATTGCGACAGACACCCCTAAGTTCACGAGAGGAAGTGGGCATAGCGGAAAATGACAAGAAAGACAAGGTGGAGGCTTTTAAGCGATGTGCTGCAGAGGCCAAGAAAGTAAAATGGGAATGTTTTATGAAGGAGGTTGGAGGTGATAAAACACTGCATACATTCTGGAAACTGTACAGACAAATGCAAAGAAAAGATCGGCCTATGACAGTAGGAACAATTTATAAAGAGGATGGGGTACGCGTGACAACAGACAAGGAGAAAGGGGAGGCGTTTCTCCAGAGATTTTTAGAGCAGACCAATCACAGTGATGCGGATACCAGGGATGCAGTTAGAGTGGAATTATCTGGCACAATAGAGAATATGCTTTACGAAGACATCATATTGTTTGAAGATGTTAAACATATTTTGCAAAAGGCAAAAGACACGGCACCAGGGCCTGACGGTGTCAGGTATGTCCACATGAAGGCTTTGAGTGATGTAGACCTGAAGGAGATGGCCGGCTGCTTTAATCAGAGCATTAGGACAGCGTCAGTACCGCAGGATTGGCTGCATAGCTATCTCATCCCTCTCCCAAAACCATACAAGGATCATTCAAAGCTTGGCGGCTTTAGGATCATCACCCTTCAAAATACATTTGGGAAGGATTTAGAGAAGATAGTCGCTGTTAAGCTGCAGGATTTTTTGGAAAGGGGGAAGCTTCTTCCAAGAGGCCTGGGGAGCTACAGGCCAGGAAAAGATACCTGGTCGAATGCGGCCACCTTTGCCTTTGACGTTTATGAGGGGTTCCAGAGTAGACAGGAAACGATGGCGGCAGCGCTTGATCTCGAGGATGCGTACAATAGAGTTCGCTATGATATTTTGATGACCGCACTTATGGAGAAGGGGGTCAATCCCTGGTTAGTGAACTGGATAGCGGCCGTCCTGCATTCTCGTCAGGTTGCTCTCCGTCTGGGCGCATGGACCTCAGAGCCACATATTTTAACCCCGGGACTGCCACAGGGATCTGCAATCTCACCGGTGCTCTTTAATGTGTATACGAACAAGATTGCATACCTAGAAGCACCAGGGGTTGGAAGGATTCTAACATTTGCAGATGATATTCTTGCATACAGGCAGGGGAGAAATAGGGATCAAACAGCCCAGGAGTTACAGGTGACAGTAGACAAAGTGATTGACTGGTGCACTGAAATGAGTGCTGTCATCAACCCGGAAAAGGCGGCTGTGTTGTGGTGCTCTCTGGACAACAGGATTGTGAGAGATGATGCCCCAAGCCTCACGATAGATGGTAGAAGCGTCAACAGAGAGAACAAACTGAAGTATCTGGGAATCACATTTGACAGGAGCCCGTCCTTCAAGGACCATGTGGAGACGGTTGTGACAAGATCTCAAAAGGGACTCAATGCACTTAAAATTATGGCTGCAATGGACACAGAGCAGAGAATACTCTTCACACTATACCAGCACTTGATCCTCTCAGTGATTGATTATGGACTAGGACTGCTCACTGTCTCAAAGAGTCAGCTGGTGAAATTAGAGCGCATACAGAATGAAGCTATGCGGGTCATTCTGGGATGCACCAGAGACACTCCAGTAGTGTGTATGCGTTACATCCTTGGTCTGCCTACTGTTGCTGGTAGGCACAAGGTGATGCATACCTCAGAGTAGCTGCAGACACAGATCACCCGTTGCATGAGGCGCTGGACGTAGTTAAGGGTCAGAGACTGATAAGAGGGAAATCATGGATAGCTCAGGCGGAGGATACGATCAGACAGGTGTGCCCCTTGGAGAACATTAGGCGAGGAGAGGAGTGGGTCAGAGTGCCAGCCGTGCAGTCAGACTTGTGCAGAATTATAATCACATTGAGCCGGGAGTGCAGGGAGTGGCCAGCAGTGGCCACGGAAGTGGAAATTCAGCAATTAATTCAGGAAAATTCTCGCCCGGGTGATGTGATTATCTACACGGATTGGTCGGTGTTGAGAGGTAGGAGAAGTGCTTGGGGGTTCTTGGCAAAAACTAATGGTCAGCAGTCAGACTTGTGCAGAATTATAATCACATTGAGCCGGGAGTGGCCAGCAGGGGCCACGGAAGTGGAAATTCAGCAATTAATTCAGGAAAATTCTCGCCCGTGTGATGTGATTATCTACACGGATTGGTCGGTGTTGAGAGGTAGGAGAAGTGCTTGGGGGTTCTTGGCAAAAACTAATGGTCGGCGTTTGGTGCAGGAGAGCCTGGCGTATGATGACACTACATCTAGCTTAAGAATGGAGGTGGAGGGCGGTCAGTGCAGCTTTCCGCTGGATAGAAAACACGATACATACACATATTGTGATTGTAACTGACTCAGAAAGCATGCTGAGAAGGGTGAGAACAGGCAAGCTTTGTGCAGAGTGGCTTGTTTCGCTTCGGAGGTCACGGGTAGCAAGCATCACCTGGATCTTTTCTCCTGGGCATGCCGGTGTGCTGGGGAATGAACAGGCAGGACAGATTGGCTGGCTCGGCAGAACTTGGTGGAGTATTGATGCATGACAAGGCAGATGTGGTTGCGGCCTTGTGGGAGCACGTGTACGCCTCGGAGGAGCAAATGGATCACCATAGTCTGGTTAGAATGAGGCAGCGAGGAGTGACGAGGGGATCTGGCCGACGCTCGACGCTCAGAGGAAAGGCGAGACGGACATATAATCAGATTGCTACTGGAACTATTAGTGTTGGAACTCTTCGCTGGTTGCTGAGGATGGGGACGGAGCGCTTATGGGAATGTCCCGAATGCTGTGATGTCGGTTCCTAGATCAATCAATCTTAGTTTTAGTTTTTAGTTTTATTCGCTGGATCAACATCACGGCACACGGAATAACCCATAAGTGCTCCGTTTTCCTCCTAACTCAGATCTAAGTCTGGAGAAACTCAGCTCAATCGGCGAGGATCCTAAAATACTTTAGGTAGATTTTTAACTAGAAATTTTGCCCGGGCAGCGCCTTCAGGCTACTCTTTTTCGATTTCCAACTGCCAAGGGATTTTTTACGTGCGCAACGATACACACGGGCGTCCGATCTCACTACCCAGAGACCAGGGGAAATTTTATTATTGGAAGTCCAAGTGGATTTTTAAATAAATCCCGGTCCTCACCGGGGCCTGAACCCGGGACCTCCATCACTCGAGGCGGACAACATACCTCGAGACCACTCAGCCCCTGGACTCTTCAGCATAACCATTAGGTTGTGCCAAATTGAAGAACCAAGCAAATAGTTAAAATACCTGGAGGCAACGCGACAACATGAAAAAGACAAAGAAAAAGAAGAGGAGGAGAAGATAGAGGAAGAGGAAGAAAAAGGAGTGGGAATTTAATGAGAAAGAAGAGAATAATTTGATTGACATCAAAACGATGGCATGTATAAGGACATGAATACGACGTTTGCATAAAGAGTCTATACTCTTCGCATATAGTCTCCCTCCCTCTGTCTGTCTGTCTCTGTTTCTCCCTGTGTCTCTCCTTGTCTCTTTCTTTCTCCCTCCTCTGTACCCCCCTCTCTCTCTCTCTCTCTCATTGTGTCTCGCTCTCGCTCTCTCTCGGTCTCTATTTGTTTATCATTCTATCTCTCTATCTTGCTCTCTCTCTATCTCTCTCTGTATGTTTCTCTCTGTGTGTCCCTCCCTCTCTGTCTCTATTTGTTTTTCACTCTGTCTCTTTCCATCTTGCTCTCTCTGTATGTTTCTCTCTGTCTGTCTCTCTCTATCTCTCATCCTTTCTCTTTTCCGGTCTGTCTCTCTCTCACACCCAAACTCTCTCTCTCTCTCTCTCTCTCTCTCTCTCTCTCTCTCTCCCTCTCTCTCTCTCTCTCTCTCTCTACCGACGTCACAAGATGAGATACACCACTGAACAAAAACTATTCTAAGGGATCAGTTTTGCTGGTACTATTCATGCAAATGAGGCCCCTGCTAGCAATGCGGACAGAATGAAAGTCCCGATATCGGACTAGTTTCTCGCTGTTTGATTGCACATGGAAAGTCCGCTTCCGACAGATGACTACGTCATTTCCTGACAGAATACTTTGCATTTTGTCTATTTAATGTTTAACTTGATTTAAAAAAAAACTGCATCGAAATCACAGTCCATCATCATCATCATCATCATCATCATCATCATCATCATCATCATCATCATCATCATCATCATCATTATCATCATCATCATCATCATCATCTTCATCATCATCATCATCATCATCTGCATTTATCACAAGACAAGTTCATCATTATTATGTAGGAGGTATTTCGCAGAAATCATCAAGGCCAATTGGAAAGATTCATGACCTTTCGCCAGTCCCACTGTCTAAGGCTCTTCACGCCAATGTGTCTTTAATATCCTGTGCCCGCCTTCGTGTTGGAAAACCCCAGCCTCTTCTTCCAGGAATTCTGTCATCCATTACAATTCTTTCTAAATTACTATGCCGTTTAATCATCATCTCTATGCCCCATGCCGATAGACGTGTTCTGTCATGTTTCGCCTTCTCACACGATCACCAGAGTCGTGGATCAGTTTCGTGTTCTTGGCTCGGTTATGTCATGTAGCTAGGCTATCCAGGTATTTACTTCCCTTCTTCCCCTTGTTCTTTCCCCCTACATCTTGCCAGTTGTCATAAAGTTCTTTAGTTTATTTCTTCTCATAACGTGTCCCAAAAAAAAATGTAATTGTCTATGTGTTACATTAATATAGCTTTGTAGAAAAAAAAAAAAAAAAAAAATAAAACAACATAGAAATAAAGAACTTGAAAATTCAATTACGAATATATGAGAAAAACTCAAAGAGTGAGAAACATTTAAACAGCAATCATGGGGAATATCCACGTTCTACGTGAGTTAAACTGGACTTGTGGAGTTTCATGTTAAGTGTAATAAATTGGGGCAATTTGTTAGCCACTTCATGGTACGCACGATATAAAAGAAGGAGTCTTTCAGACGCTATGAGGAGTGTTGGCAATATTGAGCTAATCAGATATTTTCGTAAAGAAATCGGCACTGACTGGCAATGTGGACAATGTCGCACCGGTTGCCTTTACTTACAAGTACATTTCATGGTACACATATTAGGCAGAGTTGCCCTGTTAAATTATGTCATGTTTTCAATGATACTTGTCCCAATGTGGATTAGAAAACATGGGCTTCTGGGTGGCAGGCAAGCCTGCAGGCCACTGAGCCACCGAGGCTCTCGATCTTCTTTAGCTAGCACCTTGCCGTCTTGACAGCCGGTAGCTTGTTGCATTGTGTTAAAAAAAGCCATAATAACTACAACTCATGCCGGCTGATCAGACCAATTCATGCGGTCAATGTTCGTCCGCAATGGATGTGTATGAACACATGGTTATTTCCATCATCATGAACCATCTGACGTCTCACATCCTCGACGTGTGACATATTTTCAGTCATGTTCTCCTATGTCTTTATTCCATTTATGATGTTTGATTTCCATGCAACACCATGAGCGGCGACCTGCTCTCAATGTGCAATATCAATACCTGTGTCAATCATAAGTAAAAGACCCAATTTACACATTTCAATCCTGTTTAGTTTAGTTTAGTCGTTGGATCAACATCACGGCACACGGTTTAACCCATAAGTGCTCCATTTTCCTCCTGACTCAAACCTGAGTCTGGAGAAACTCAGCTCAATGCACGAACTCCGTTGCATCGGCGAGGATCCTGAAATACTTTGGGTAGATTTTTAACTCGAAATTTTGCCCGGGGAGCGCCGTTAGGCTACTCTTTTTCGATTTCCAACTGCCAAGGGATTCTTTACGTGCGCAACAATACACACCGGCGTCCGATCTCACTACCCAGAGACCAGGGGAAATTTTATTACTGGAAGTCCAGGTGGATTTTTTAAATAAATCCCGGTCCTCACCGGGGCCTGAACACGGGACCTACAGCACTCGAGGAGGACACCATACCTCAAGACCACTAATGTATCAATCATAAGACGTTTCAAGCCTGTATCAATCATAAGTAAAGGACCCAATTTACACGTTTCAAGTCTGTGGGGTATATGGTGTTAGCGCTATACTGCCGTAGACCAATCGGCTCCCTGTTTAACAATGCCAGAGTAACTAACTACGTATGTTTGGTTAAAGAGTAAAGAAAGAACATTCTACACATCTGTCAGATTGAGAGAGAGAGAGAGAGAGAGAGAGAGAGAGAGAGAGAGACAGACAGACAGACAGAGACAGAGAGAGAGAGAGAGAGAGACAGAGACAGAGACAGAGAGAGAGACAGAGAGGCAGAGACAGACAGAGACAGAGAGACAGAGAGACGGCATTTATTGGTCATGTGGTGAGAAGAGAGACAATGGAAAACGTCATGACGACTGGAAAAATTAGCTATAGAAGAGGCCGTGGCAGACGGGAGAAATGATACTGGACGTCTGAGACGGTGGAATAGGAAATATTGTGAGTGGATTTGATCCACAACACCAGGGACTGAGATATGTGGAGATGCTAGCTGGCAGGGCACATGATGATGGCGAATCGGCACAGACAATAGTGAAGTGGCCAGTAACACACATACCGCCTTTACACCTAAGCTATTTCCTGATGTCCATTTTAGGTTGGGCAGACCCGGGAGTCCAGACCAAGTTTTAAACATCCGCCTCGATGCAAATACAAACTCTTCCCCACGGGTTGGCGGGCAAGCGTCTAGCCACTACGCTATCGCGGCTTCCCCGGCCTAGGATGCGTACCATTAAATGATCTGGGAAGTAAAGTATGCAAGTCCGATACTGATCACATCACCCATGAGTACTGATCGTTTTAGTGAGAATATGGGTGATAACAAAATATACTCTATGCGCCTCGTGGCATAAAAAAGGTGAATTACTTGTTCTGTTTACGTTACAATATCCCCTGTACGACTAGCTTTGAGAAGTTGCCTTGAGAGAAGGCTTCTTTGTTATTTTACTTTACGCTCAACTATGACCCCAATTATGTGGTATTCTGCCGACTAGTTACGTAATAGGATTAGGAACGTTTTTAGGATTCATTTCTTAAGTTTAGTACATTAGAGGAATCTATTTCTGTCTTATCTTTGTGATTGTTGTTTTTTTTAAAATGAGATGAAGACCACACACTGAAAGGCGCCCATTAGGACACAGCGGCCGCAGAAGTCGGATGTGTCGGCCTAACGGTGCAAGAACGCAACTCTGCTGTAAACAGGCACAACGCAATCACGTCCGGAAAAAAAAAAACTCCGGATGAATGCAGAAGAATAAGAAGGACACAGCGGGAAGTAGAGCCACAACAGGATTCTCATTCACGTATGTGCATTGAACAAGCTGAATGAAATACGATGAGAAATGTGCATAAAATATTCCACATTAGGGTAACCCTTCTCCTGAGCCGTTGGCTCTGTGGTGGTGGTGATGGTGGTGGTGGTGGTGGTGGTGGTGGTGGTGATGGTGGTGGTGGTGGTGGTGGCGATGGTGGTGGTGGTGGTGGAAGAAAGGGGGGGGGGGGAGGGTTTACGAGCGGAATTCGTAATCCCACGTATCGATTTCGAAACACAACTGAGGGCGATTTGGCAGCAGAGCGCATTGCGTCGGTTTTCATACAAAGGTATGAGTGGCAATCTTTCAAAAAGCTAAGGCACACTTCAAAACGTAAACTTGCCAAGAGATCACACCAGCCAAAATATGCCGGGGTTAACTACGACGTCATGTAGAGGATATGAGACTAACTTCTTTCTGCCCGACAAAATTAATTGTGTTTAACTATAATTTATGCATAATCTGTATCTAGTGTAGAATGAGTTAAAACGTTTTGCTGTATAGGCGTGTCTTAGTACGATCTATATTTAGAATCGTGACGTAGGATAGCTATTGTCTAAGTTAGTTATTTCATATTCTTTACAGCAGTGCTTCCCAAACTTTTCACTTTCGCGGACCGACATAAAATTTTCCTCCTCACCAGGGACCGGTGCCGTTCTCCTTGCAATCAGGAATTTTATATGACCGCAATATACATTTTAACATAAATATAAGATTTAACGTAATTGTGGGTGATGTCTCTGTGCGCTAAATACTGCTCCATAATATTATTGGATGACGGTGATTTATTTAATGGTGGTCCCATTTCATTTCTTGAGTGAACATTTTATTGTAGAGATTTACAAATTTAAAAATTTTTCAAATGTCAAAACTACATTGAGGTCTTCTTGTAAAGGTGTATATACTCGTATACACAGACAGTAATGAGCACCAATATAAAATAAAACATAAAATATATCTTGGAAAACGATACCAAATCTGATTTTAAACTGGCTGACTAAATTACAGTATGTTGTAATAAAAGTGATTTAATGATCAGCTGCTAACAGTAACTATTTAATGCGAGGGGTGGGCCTGTTTATTATTTACAAGTTTATCAAATCGTGGCTCGATTGTAGACAGCGCTATCCCGCAAAGGAGAACAAATTTCCACACTGTTTCTATATTTTGTCTTACGTATGCTCTGCAGCTTATGACAATCAGCAAATTATAATGTGCATCTTTCTCACTTTTCGTCACACAGGAAATTTAAAAAAAAAAAAACGCACGTCGCCAACAAATTTCATCCACCGGGCCGGGCCGGCTTTTAGTATCGGTCTCAGCTGGTTACTATTTTTAACTTTCCCATTGAACCAATGATTTGCTTCTCCTTAAAAATAAATACTCCTTGCGCTATACAACTGCAGGCTCAATTTATTTTAAAATTAAATCACCATAACAACGGTGCGGATATCATGTTTTGAGAAAAAGACAATCGTGTTTTTAAAATGTTCTTAACAATCCTCAAAGGAGAAAATATTTAACTTTTTTCTTACTCTTTTTTAACTCACGTTGCGGACTGGCAAAGAAGGGCTCGTGGAACGGCACCGGTGAGACGGAGGGAGGGAATAAAATCGATTGAATAGAAGTATCGAGACTTGCTCATATGTGTGACTGCTGGTGAAGAAGACCATGGAGCAACTGTGTTATTGTAAAGTACCCATTGAGGGCCTGTGGCTTGAGGACAGTGAACACAGTTTCACAAGCTTGGTTCGGGAGCACGAGGATGATTTAGGAAGAGGTCAATTTACGTTAATTTTCACTCCGGTATGAACGTCGGACGTTCAGAAAGCAATAACAAATACTGAAAGTAACATGTGAAAAATGCTGAGCTTGATAACAAAGTTCTGTAAAGAATATTAAACATACTTTAACCCATATACGTAAGCTAGCTAAGTGCTAAAAAAAAGTTGGAGAGGATGGATTGTGAGCTTTGATGTCCTCTGGTTTAAATCCAGTCAGTTGATGAAAGACTATGCAACTGTCAGGAATCCAGATCCTGGTCACATCTGGTGCAGCAAATCAATGTCTTCGTTGGGATTCTTAAATAGCTCCCACCTGCAGTCAAATGCTTACTTAAGTTCTCAGTTTAATTATCTCATTCTGACTGTAAACCATCTGTAGATGGTGACAACGGGAGAGCTGTGGGCGAGGAGAGGAAGGGGAAGACGGAGAGAGGAAATGTTAATTCGACATCATAGCATGGAGGAACATCGGTGTTAGAAATGTTTGACAGTACAATGTGGACAGACACGATTCCCATTATTACACGACATTGGATTTAAGAAGATTGGCAGTACACGAGACGGAAGTATGTGGACAGACATGATCACCATCACTACAAGACATGGACTATAAGAAGATTGGCAGTACACGAGACAGAAGGCTGTAGACAGACATGATCACCATCACTATACGGCATGGACTATAAGAAGATTGGCAGTACACGAGACAGAAGGCAGTAGACAGACATGATCACCATCACTATACGGCATGGACTATAAGAAGATTGGCAGTACACGAGACAGAAGGCTGTAGACAGACATGATCACCATCACTACAAGACATGGACTATAAGAAGATTGGCAGTACACGAGACAGAGGGCTGTAGACAGACATGATCACCATCACTACAAGACATGGACTATAAGAAGATTGGCAGTACACGAGACAGAGGGCTGTAGACAGACATGATCACCATCACTACAAGACATGGACTATAAGAAGATTGGCAGTACACGAGACAGAAGGCAGTAGACAGACATGATCACCATCACTATACGGCATGGACTATAAGAAGATTGGCAGTACACGAGACAGAAGGCTGTAGACAGACATGATCACCATCACTACAAGACATGGACTATAAGAAGATTGGCAGTACACGAGACAGAGGGCTGTAGACAGACATGATCACCATCACTACACGGCATGGACTATAAGAAGATTGGCAGTACACGAGACAGAAGGCAGTAGACAGACATGATCACCATCACTATACGGCATGGACTATAAGAAGATTGGCAGTACACGAGACAGAAGGCTGTAGACAGACATGATCACCATCACTACAAGACATGGACTATAAGAAGATTGGCAGTACACGAGACAGAAGGCTGTAGACAGACATGATTACCATCACTATACGGCATGGACTATAAGAAGATTGGCAGTACACGAGACAGAAGGCTGTAGACAGACATGATCACCATCACTACAAGACATGGACTATAAGAAGATTGGCAGTACACGAGACAGAAGGCTGTAGACAGACATGATCACCATCACTACACGGCATGGACTATAAGAAGATTGGCAGTACACGAGACAGAAGGCAGTAGACAGACATGATCACCATCACTACACGGCATGGACTATAAGAAGATTGGCAGTACGCGAGACAGAAGGCTGTAGACAGACATGATCACCATCACTACAAGACATGGACTATAAGAAGATTGGCAGTACACGAGACAGAAGGCTGTAGACAGACATGATCACCATCACTATACGGCATGAATTGTAAGTAGAGGAAGTCAGTATCGTTGTAAGTCGAGACGTTAAACTGTGTTTTCCCTAGTATATGTGGCTACAAAAAAAAAAAGCGAGAGGGTCGACTTCATTGCACTCGGTGGTATCATATATGGCTGTGTTTCTTCCAGTAGAGCTGCCTGCTGAAAGCTCACGCACAGAGCACGAACTCCAAAGCTGCAGTGACGAACCCAGAAGTCTCCAAAAAAAAATTACATATATGAGTATGTCTACAGTCACCGACTAGTATGGTCACTGTCAAAGAAGGAAAGCAATAGTAGACTACTATCTGTGCAGACACCTTGTAAATGATGATAATTACAAGGATGGCTTGACAACATGGCATACATTTGAAAAGAACACGGACCTGATCCAAAACGCTGCTGATATATCGAATCATAACCACTGACGCCCATCGTCACGCCACATGATGATACGCGATAATAATTTATCCCTTGTAATCTCTGCCGGCAAAGTGATATCAGCGATAATCATGAAGGCTATGCGAGCGCGTGCTGCGTGAAAATAGCGTTATCTTTGTCTGATCGGCAATTAACGCCCTTCAGCTCTCGCTATATGACCCATTTCTGGGTTGCTACTCGTCTAACTAGCAGCAGACCCGAGCCAAGACTGACAGATAACAGAACCGTTCTCTCCGGCAAAAACAACCATACTCGTCCCTAATGCAATAATCTCTCACAAACACGACGCATACATGAACCATGATAGTGCAATATACGTGCGAATAAGGTGTACGATTTTGAGCACAGTGTCCTGTACATGATACCCTGCCTTTAATTTGCTTTTTTATGCAATCTTCTTTGCAAGAAGAGTATATATACAGGTATATTATAAAACAGTAATGACGGGAAAGTATGAAGACATTTTAAAAAGTGTGGATGTATAGTTTAAATAAAACTAATGCCCCATTGAAGGAACCATCCAGAAAGTTTTATATTGTCAATTGAATGTTGCCTTGAAGCATGATTGAACATGGAGCGAGAAGCCTTGGAGATGTGGTTGTATAGAAGAATGCTGGAAATTCATTGGACAGCCAAATTGAGCGATGTGGACATTTTGAAGGAAGCTAAATCGCAAAGACAACTTATCACAAACATCAACAAGAGGCAGACATCATTTTGTGGACAAATTATGAGAAGACAAAGACGTGTTCTTCACGCATGCCCAACTTTAGGTGTTAGTCAAGGATCTGTTTTTATCACCAACTCTTTTCAACATATTTACAGCTACACAATACAGAGAAACATAGAGCATCTTGAAATAATTAATGATGTAGAAGAAAATATGCATATACTGAGATAGTAAGTGAAGCCGACTCTTTGTCGTAGGAGTTTTGCACGCAATGGGTAATCTTGCATACCGCATTCGAAACACAGCTGTGGGCGATTCCGCAGCAGACCGCCATGGTTTTTATAACATGGTATGAGTTACGGTCGTTCAGAAAGCAACGGCAAACTGATCGTAAATTGCAAAGAAATCACAAACAGTCAAAAACAAGGATATGCAAGTAGCTTTTCAGTAAGAGGAGGTTAATCTTACAGGCCTCTAGGCGCATTGGGCACACGTGCTAGACGGATAGGTCTATACTCGTTGGTGACGTCGTCAGGATTATACAGTCCGCCTTTACTTCCCAAAAATATTTCCTGGTATTCATGTTAGGCTGGGTCCACCCGAGAGCCCAAGGCAGTTTAAAAAGTTCAAATCCACCCCTAATGCGAGTCGAATCGCTGACCTCGTGGATAGCAGGCTAACGTCTAGCTTTTAAGCTAACAGCCCACCCATTGTGAGATAGGCGGATGGTAATGATTTAGTAACCGTGTGTGGAAAGTCTTCTATGCACGATTCTACACAGGTTGTGCGGGAGGGCGAGCCGAAGGATTATTACTACACGTTAGCAAACGAGATAGTAACGCATGGTTTCACAATTCTTCGGGGTCAACAGAGGACGATTTGGGAGTAAAACGATTTGCGTTGATTTCGATGGTATGAAGCGTTGGCCGTTCAGACAGCACAGTCATCCTAGTGATCTAGCACATCACAAACATCTAATAAATGTAGGGGTTAACTGTGGCACCCTGTAAAAGGAACGCACTAACAGTTTTCTATATGTGTAGCAAGGAGAGCAAATTTAAGACGCCGGATTTCCTCCGAAGTCGGAGAGTGTCT
Organism: Cepaea nemoralis; assembly: GCA_014155875.1. Classification (NCBI taxonomy): domain Eukaryota; kingdom Metazoa; phylum Mollusca; class Gastropoda; order Stylommatophora; family Helicidae; genus Cepaea; species Cepaea nemoralis. The sequence goes on from JACEFZ010009417.1 coordinate 169,129, forward strand.
GCCTACACAGCGAGGAACCACCAGTCTGCACACCAATAAGCCAGACATGGGACAACGGATACTCACGCAAACCTCAGTCCTGTATGACATCACACTGATGTTGGACAACAGGATGTCTTCATCCGAGATTCAGGACTCCACGCTGGAGTTCACAGCCAGCGAACACAAGCAAGCAAGCAAGCAAGAAGCCGAGAAGATTGTGTAATCGTTAGGACATTATACCGACAAAGGCATGAATGCGATAGGACGACGATTCGATATCAACTCTCGACGTTCGCCGAGGGAGGAAAAGTATGGCCACCTATTCCTGCATGCATTATCATCTCATCTTGTTTCTCTCGTACGATGCGGTGTTGAGATGAAGCATAAATAACGGGAGAGTGCCCGTTTATGGGCTTCATATATGGAGATTCCCATGAACTCTGTTATTCCTTCTGTCCATCGTTTACATGGTCAGCCTCTTCTTCTGCTTCCATTTGGTCTGTGCCTTATTGCTTGTTGTGGTATACTGTTAGTTGGTAGCCTAGTTATGTGGCCAAATCATTTAACTTGCTGTTTTCTGGTGGAATCTAGCGCTGCCATTAACCCCACTTTAGTCCTAATTTCTTCATGTCTGATTTTAGAATATAGAATATGATTGCGAAATTACGGAAACAAGAGGAAAGAGGCGAATATGACAGACTAAATACAGAAATAGCAAACAAATTACTTGGCAGCTAACGACGCTTGTTCAATCAGAAAGGAACCGATTTCAGCACCAGACTGCTATTTAAATACTGCAGGTTAAGAACAACGCGTTTGCTCGAAGGACAAGGAATGCAACTTTTGGAATGTTTAACGTTAAGCTAAAGTTAGTTACGTGTCCTTTACAGAACGTCGCAATCAACATCACATATTGTGGCTGTTTGTGATTACCTAGACAATATTCAGAAAACAATGATAATCTACTGGACGCAATAATAAGAACATTTGAACTTTAAAGCCATTTTACCTCTGGTAGTTTTCCATTGTTTTCTCAACGACTGACGTTCATACCATAAGATAAGTAGGTAGGTAGTTAAAGTTAGTTGAGTTGCCTGTCCTTTACAGGACGTCGCAGTCAACACCAGCATATTTTTGCTGGTGTGATCTCGTGGCAAGTTTACGTTCAGTAGTTTGCCGTTGCTTTCTGAAAGACCAGCACTTATAAAGTATGTAGCTAAGCAGTATCTAATTAGGTAGTTAAATATTATGTTATTAGGTTGGTAGATTGTAGGAAATAAGGTAGATAGTAGGTAAGAAGTAAGGTGGATAGATAATAAAGTAGTAAGTATGTAGATAGGCAGGCAATATGTAGGATGATAGTAACTAGTCGTTAGGTAGTTAACTAGCTTGTTAAATATGTTGGTAGATAGGCTGGTAGACACGTAGGCAGGTAGAAAGGTAAGCAGGTAGGTAGTAGGCAGACACGCAAGCAGGTAACACTCGGATACGCTAAATCTAATTGTATGTGGCATTGCTAACAAAGGTGAGCAACACCAGAAGCCCATTGTAAATGTCAGTCTGTGATATATTCTTTAATTTCCGACAGCGCCACAGGAGCCGTTGACTGATTGGATTAATAAACATCAAAGGCGATGAGAAAATATGCCAATCCATCTTGACAGTTGTGTAGCAACAACGACAAAAAACGTTAACTAGAAAATTAACAGGAAACGAAGTAAACGTGAGCCACATTTGCCCATAAATGTATTTTTCAATTTCAGTTTAATTTAATTCTAAACGTATCAAATATTAACGGAAAAAGAGTTAAAAGAGCAGGTTTATTGTCTATAATTATTTCCATGAGCTTTCTTTACAAAGTAATCATAATAATCATGTTCATTATATCTCTGGAGTCGGAGTAGGTTCGCCTGATGGCCAGGGACAATGGTAACAGGAAAAAGCTAATCCACACGCAAAAATCAGTCCAGTGCACCAAAAGTAGTAGCATTATATAGACTATGCTTGGGTTCAAGGCGAACGAACAAAATCAAAAGCAAAAGTTCATTACGACCTTATATGTCTTACAGGCGCGGCGACCACAGTCTCCGCAACTGTTCCTTTCTAGTTTAAAAGATTTAAAAGGCAAGATAATCGCCTTCATTGCACCGGGTTTTATCCCATATGGCTCGATTTCTTTTCTCAGGGCGGCCTGCCGAAATCGTCGCACAAAGCATGAAATCTGTAGCTCCAGCGACGATCCCCGGTAGTCTACGAGAACATTGTATTGGTAAACGGAACGACGTAGCCCGGAATCGAACCCACGACCATCAGAGTGCGATGCAGACGGTGTACCCACTTTGATATGGAGACTCCATGTTGCTGTCTAGTTCAATGAGTCAATTCACGTGCTGGCATCTACCCTTTCTATGATACACAGTTTCTAGCAACTGTTCTTCTCGCGTCCTATATGCATCCATGTCAATCGATCGCTTGTTACGAGGGTAAGTTAATAAGTAAGTCACAAATGGCTGTAGAAAAATAACTATCTATGATAACAACTTGAAACCAGTTTATTTTTATACATACATTGTCCCTTTATTTCTCAACATAATGTCCACCAACATTGATTTATCCTATAGTTTTATCAGTCCTCCCAAACCGGCTGCATTGAACCGCGTGCTTTACACTTTATACCCAAATGTCCGGGAGAAAAGGCACCTCATATTGCACAGCCCAGTGCCAGGAAACAAAAAGGTTACTAAGTGTATACATAATTCAAGATTGGCGAATCGATCATGAGCACGTGTGGAGTGGCGCCGCAGACAGCAGATCACATACTCCAAGACTGCCCAAATTACAACTTATCTAGGCAAACCTTCTGGCCTAGAGAAACAACAGTGGAAGATAAACCCTATGGACCACTGAGCGAACTACAATAAGACAGTGACATTAATGCAAGAGACAACATTGCAGATATAAATAAACACATTTCAAATAAGGAAACTTGATGAGTTGTATATCGTTTCCAGAACGTAGCAGTCAACTCTAGTGATGAGTTGTATATCGTTTCCAGAACGTAGCAGTCAACTCTAGTGATGAGTTGTATATCGTTTCCAGAACGTAGCAGTCAACTCTAGTGATGAGTTGTATATCGTTTCCAGAACGTAGCAGTCAACTCTAGTGATGAGTTGTATATCGTTTCCAGAACGTAGCAGTCAACTCTAGTGATGAGTTGTATATCGTTTCCAGAACATAAGAGTCAACTCTAGCAGATTTGGGCTATTTGTTTCCTAAGCAAGTTTACGTTCAGTAGTTTGCCATTGCTTTCTGAAAGACCGGCACTCATACCTTTGTTATGGAAATCAACACAAGATGGCCTGCTTCCAAATAGCCCTCAGCTGTGTTTCTAACGCGGTATGCGGGATTACGAATTGCGACAGTAAGCCCGTCGCCACAGATCCGGTATATAAGGAAAGGAAAGTGAATTCACACCTTAATATCTGGGAAGAAAAGACAATTAACACGCCAGTGTCCGGGAAAGACAGTCAATTCACACCTTGATGTCGGGACAAGAAAGTTGCTTCTCGCCTCAGTGTCTGGAAAGGAGCGGCAATTCACACACCAATGCGTGGAAAACAAAGGCAATTCACGCCGCAACTAATGAGAAGAAAAGGCACCTGACACTTTACACACCATGTCTTGAAGTTAGCTAGTTGCATAACCTGTATAGGATGTCAGTCAACCCCAGAATTGTTTAACAGTTCGTGATTTCTGGGCAAGTTTACGTTCAGTAGTTTGCCATTGCTTTCTGATCGATAAGCACTCATACTTTTGTATGAGGAAACCAACGATAGTCGGTCTGCTTCCAAATTGCCCACAGCTGTGTTTCTAACGCGGTATGCGGGATTACGAATCCATTCTAACCCAGCCAGCTGTCATAGTAAGCTTCTCACCACCACAGTTCCGCAGTTATTGTATCACAATTAAACCTCTTCTGTTTTCCGCTACCTCGCTCTAGCGTGCATTGTTCATGTAATATTCAGAATTAAACACAACAAACGCGGGGAGCTTGTGCGTAATCACAGATTACAGACACGGTGTTGTCGCCAACACGACAGCCCCTGCGTGATGATTCCAGCCAAAGTCACGCCCTGGGATTGGCACGACATTCCCGAGAAATCAAACCAGGGACATTTGGGCTTCATGTGCAAATGACACCCAATGAGCTTCCTCAACCTTTGTGTATTATCTGCAATAACACGCATGTGTAAACAGGGACAGGTGCTATCATGATGGGCGCATTGGCTTATTCACGTGATGGTGACGTGTGTCTCATGAATATGCATGTTGCAAGCGGAAGGACTGCGGGTCTGGTTAGGGTAATGTTCGTTTTGCATGTAAAGATTCAAACATACTATCTGATCCTAATGTGCTGCTCAATACACCTGAATTATGTCACATTCTAGACCCAGCAAATCGCCGTACGTTGATTAATTCCTCTTGTTCATATTCTTCTTGTTCTTTTCTTTCTTCTCCTGCGTGATCTACTCTTCCTCTTTCTCAGTGTATTCTTCCTCTTTTTTTTTTTTAAAACGCATCCAGCTCCCCACCAGCTTCTTCCTCCTTTTCTTCTTCTGTTTCTTCCCCTCCTCGTTTCCTCTTCTTATTCTACGTAAGCGTTTAGATATAACCCTATTATGTTTTCCATATGAGTCCCATAATAAAATAAGTTCTAGCTACATTATAAACACATCTAATGGATGGTCGCGATCTTTGATGTTTTATATTGAATCACGCCACTCTACACAATGCATGCTTGTCTTCACCCTTCTCAGCAGCTCTGTGAGTAGCCCCTCGCACTCACGGCATGTATGGACTGTTTATTTCACATATCCTATGGTGAACTATCCCTAATCGCTGGAACCTCCACGTCTATAATCCGCCCACTTCCAGGCGTATGCCCTTGTCGAACAGTTATCACCCTGCACAGCTTTCCAACAATGAATGCGTATTTATTTATCTTGTTCACACCTTCAGGGGGGATTTTAAAGCGTACACAACGTTTCTTTTGTGACATCTATGAATAAACTTTTCTGACAGTCTACTGGTCTGAAGTAACGTAAACAGTCTAGAACCAGTTGACCGCCTTCGCAATCTGTCGTACACACAGAGCTGTGTTGATTACCATCCTGCAAGCGTGACATATAGGGACAGACACTCTCATAAGAGAACACTGTGCAGAATTTTGATTTCTCTCTTTCTCTCTCTCTCTCTCTCTCTCTCTCTCTCTCTCTCTCTCTCTCTCTCTCTCTCTCTCTCTCTCTCTCTCTCTCTCTCTCTCTCTGTCGCTCTGTCGGTCTCTACGTGTCTGTCACTATGTCTCTTTATTTCTCACTCTCTGAATATCTCTCTCTGTCTATCATTATGTATCGCTTTGTTTCTCTCTCTTTGTTTCTCTCTTTGTCTGTATATCTGTCTCTCTTTTCTTGTTGCGCTCGCTCGCTATGAACTCAGACGTAGTCTACACACTACTGCAAGTAGTGCTGGACTTAATTTTGCGTGTTGATTAGCTTTCCCTATGAACACTGTCTCTTGCCATAAGGCGAACCAACTCCAATTTCAGAGGTACTTGTAATTTGTCACTCTACACGATGTATCAAGTCAAGGAGATAGGTCATCATTTTAGTCCACCTGTCCGATGCAGGGGTTGCATCAGCACACCGGATGTTTAAGAACATGCGTTCTTATCCATTCGGTCATGCTGACCTACTGTCTGTCTCTGTTTCTGTCCGTATCATGTCTGCTACTTTCTGTCTCGCGGTCTGTTTCTCTGTTTCTCTGTCTCTCTTTGTGCTTCTGTTGATGTCTCTGTCTCTCTCTGTCTACCTGTCTCTCCCGCTGTCTATCTGTGTTTCTCTGTTTCTCTCTATCTTTCCCTCTGTGTCTCACTTTCTCTCTCTGTCTGTGACTCTGACTGTCTGTATGTCGAATGAGAAGATGAAAAAAAAATGAGAACAATGAAAAGGTTATTATGCTAATGAAGTCATCGTAGTAACTTCTCAGTGTTTATATGTTGTGTTTTGTGTATTTGTTTGCTGATGAAGACTAGACACAGCAACGTCCTTTGTTTTTCGTAAGTGTGTTCTGTAAAGATGCATTACATTGTGTTGTTTTAAATTATTAATACTTCCACAGCTGTACCGCAGTTCCACTAATGGTATTCAAACTATATCTCGATTTTTCGCGTTTTAAATTGCCACGCCCTCCTATAGCCACTATAGTCCCTATTTACACACTTCTAGAAGCTCAAAATAGTTCTACCACCAGAGCCAAAAATAAAGTCTGTAACATCTGTAGAAGCCTGAATTCGTGTCTGCTTGTCAGACGGAATGTTTTTCGACTCCCGAGTGCAAGCCTAACATCTTTCCTCTCCTGAATCCTGGCGAGCAGGCAATCATGGAGAGTGATGCTTGTTTCTTCATGTGATTTACTGATTCCAAGATCCGATAGGCCGGTAGCTGTTGCTGCAACTACCATGTGGAAGACTGGGGAGAAGAGGTGCTAATAATGCGTAATCATGTGTAATGTTCTGTTCACACTTCCCGCGTGACCGTGCCATTTTGTCTATAATCAATTGTTATTTCAGATCTTCGTTCGGAGTTACTACCAAACGACCACCATGTTTTTGGCTTTCATTTAGAGCAGTGGTTCAAAGTAAATCAGAGTTGTACTGTCTCCACTTTCTTGTACAAGATTAACACAGAACGTATAATTAATGTAGGCTCTTCTCCGTGATTATATGTTGTGCTCATGAAGGCTAGTGGCCGCAACGTCCTGTTTGTTTCGTAATTCTGTTCTGTAAAGTTGCATTTTTGTTATTGTTGCATATCCTTTACAGGACATCGCTGTCAACACCAGCATCTTTCAGCTGTATGTTGATCTCTTGGCAAGATTACACTCAGTAGTTTGCCATTGCTTTCTGAGCGGCCGGCTCACATACTCCGTAAGTTACCGATGCGATTCGAACCACTGTTGATTCTCACCGTCATCACGTCACCGACGAGAGTATACGAGATTACGGAGAAAAGTCATAACCTCTAAGCCACGAAGCCGGCAAAGTTGCATTACTTTGTGTTATTTTATATTGTTTAAATTAGAGATATCGAAACCTATAACAATTTTTAGCGGGCGTGTTGGTATAACGGTTAGGAACTTAGATGGCAATGGCGAGATCGGGGGCCTGCATACGCCTTTCGCAACGGGATGTAAAGAATGGCCAACTATTCCTACGCCCACCAAGGCTTTACAAATATGATGGCCCTAACATATCACATACTCACAACAGCGCCCTGCTTCGAGTTTGTTCTGTTTATTTTTAAAAGAGAATTCTAATCCACTGACAAAAAATACATATGGGCTCAGGTATGCAGATGGCACGGTCTGTGATAGCGATATCATAGCACACATCCATAACAATAAGCTACTTCTGGACAAATACAAGTAATACAACACCACGAAATGTGACCAGTGCTTCAGGATTTAAGAATTTAAATAAATTGTAGAGGCGTAAGTAACTCCTGCAAAATAAGAACAACACAAATGGCAAAGTAATGGAGATACACATGGCAAAATGAAAGAAATACAAATGGCAAAATAAAAGACATACAAATGGCGACATAAAAGAATTACAAAAGGCAAAATAAAAGAAATACACGTGTCAAAATTAAAGACATACAATTGGTATAATAAGAGAAATATACCTGGCAAAATGAAAGAAATGCAAATGGAAAAATAACAGAAATTCAAATTACAGAGTAAACGATATCTGATTTCACAGGATAAACAAACACAAAACCACTTGATATTTCACAGATGCGAGGTTCGTCATAGAGGATCCTGATTACAAAGAAATGCTTTTGCTGTTGCAGTCAGTTGTTGCCTGGGGTTTTGTAATTGTGGAATAGAAAAGGTTTCCAAAACAAAGAAGCAGATGTTACTGCGTTTGATTGTTACGGAGCATGTTTTGGACCTGCCATTGCACATTATAATATCCGTGATGATAAAACACAGGCCACAAAGAACGTAACAGAGAAGAAGAAATAAATTATTGTTAAATGTAATAAGATAAAGAAAATTTCGGGATATTTAATATTTTGGCCGAATGGATAAAGCGCTCGTTCTTAAACATTCGGTGAGCTGATGCCAAGGTAGCGGATGAAACCCCTACACCAGTCAGTTAGACTAAAATGTTGACTTCTCATCCTTTACTTGGGGACTTAAGCTGCACGTACCTCTGAAGCCGGAGTGGGTTCGCCTGATGGTGAGGGACATTGGTAGTAGAAAATGCTAATCCACACGCAAATATCATTCCAGTGCACTAGACAGTATATAGATATATAATCATGTTCCTCTTGTACCTTGCGGTGTCCAGGTGAAGTATAAACAGCGGGAGAGTGCCCGCTTATAGGCTTCATGTATCGATATTCCCATGGAATCTGCTATTACCTCAGTTCATCGTTTACATGGTCGGCCTCTTCCTCTGCTTCCCTCTGGTCTGTACATCATTGCTTGTTGTGGTATACTGTTAGTTGGTAACCTACTTGCATGGCCAAACCATTTGACTTGCTGCCTTCTAATAAAATCTAATGCAGCTATAACCTCCACTTTAGTCCTGATTTCTTATTTCTGATCTTATCTCTGCTTGATACATTGAGTATTCCTGTCAGGAATCTCATTTCTGTTGTTGTGATTTTTCTTTTCTCTTGTTCTGTCATTGTCCAGCTTTAGCATTGGTAACATAGAGTTGCTGAGACGATTGTACTGTAAAGTGCTTTCTTAGTAGTTATTGATACATGTTTGTTCTTTAGTATTGGTGCCATTCGTCCAATGAGTTTGTTTGCCTTATTGCACCTATTGTCGACCTCGTATTCTGATTTGTCATTTGATGATATTATACTTCCTAGGTACTTGAAACTCTTTACTTGTTTCAAGGGATGTTCGTTTAGGTGAATTGTTGTTGCTTTTTTCTTCTTTAGTTATAGTCATTACCCATGTTTTATTTCTGCTAATTTTCATGTTATGTTCCCTACACATTTCGTTTAGACTATTCATGTGGTCTTGTAATTCAGCTTCTGATTTTGCTATTAGTGCTTGGTCGTCCGCAAACAGGAGTTCTCTAATGGTTAAATTTGCAGACGGTTCTTCTTCTGTGTTCTCGTCATGCGGTGTTCTTGTGGTCTCTGTTTGGTTGGTTTTCTTTACATATGTTGTCTATATATGTTATGAACAAGAGAGGAGACAGAACACAACCTTGTCGTACTCCGGATCTTATGGCGAAAGGTTCTGAATGTCCTCCAGTTGCTCTCACCAAGCATTCACTGTTGTTGTATAAGCTTCTACATAGGTTTGTTAGATGTGTACTCACTCCATATTGTTTTAGGTTTTCCCACAGCTTGTTTCTATCTACTATATTGTCAGAGCCTAACATGGTATAGCTATGCAGCAACATCGTTACGACACCCGGCGGACAAGAATTGTCGGCTGGCAAGATTGTTACCTGACACGCGACCAGCGGTCAGGCTGACGACAGACGCACGCAGGCCACGTGACGCCACTAGAGGCAGTGGGCAGTTTGCGTGCTAGCCTCAGACCGAGCTGGGACCTGAGACTGGAAGGACATGTGTGATGAGAGCAAGGCGTTTGTGTGGATCTCTGTGGTTGAAAGCCGAACGACTGATATCTTGAGCGTCAGACCTATGAGCTGTATTGTGGTTGTGAGCGTCGTGAGTTATATATTGTAGATTGTTGTAATTATCGTTCTGTATTTAATGTGGCAATAAATCCATAGAACTTGTGTCGCTGTGTCTTACGTCGAATCACGTTATACTTGTACTGTCTCACACGTGTTAGCTAACGAGCCAATTATAAGATCCTGACATGTGTGGACGTGGGGGCTCGTCCTTGTTTAAGAACCTAATATATGTAGACGTGTGTTGCTCGTCTTTGTTATTTAAAACTATACTTCTTGAACTTGTAAAATTTGTCAAGGTTATAGTGATGTAAATGTGATCGTAAAAGTCTCATTGTGATCCATTACTACATTGGTTAAATATGTGTAAAACCATTAGTAAATGTACAGTACATATTGTTTGATCCTGTAAACGTGTAAAACATTTGTGATTTGTGAAACTTGTCACCGTTTGACCTTGTCGACATTGTGATTTTGTCGCCATTTTGACCTTGTCGCCATCATGTAAACTTGATGTCTATGTCCTTACTGAATGTCATCTTGATGTAAGTGATGTGTCATCAATGTTATTGAGTGTTCAAATACAGATAGATTGTCTTTGTGCATTGAGTTTGTGGAACGCAAAGAGGTTTGGAAAGAGTGTAACTTCTGTTGAGAAAAACACTGTTGACGACAAATTTACGACATACAATTATACTCGACGCCATCCAAACCTAATCAACACTTAGTGACTTGCAGGCACACACCAACAAATAGACGCTAACTTATTTTTCTCCAAAAACAAAGCAGGTTTTTGTGTACCATCCATAACCTTGCCGTAGAGGTCATTTGTGGTTCCAAAGTAACGACCCTACAGTTTTCCTAGCCCGATTGTCCAACCATTCGTCACCGTATCCAAGGGCACTTGAGTATATTTTTCTTTACTTTAACTTTACGTATGCATTAGTGGGCACGCATCGTATAGTAAAATCAATTGTAAATTGTTTTCTACTAACCATTTACAACATATTTTGTGTGGTTGATTATCATTGACGTATTTTCTCCATCATGTCGTCATTGTTTGATTTCATCGATATGGGTATTAAATTACGTCTAACAGGTGATGAATTAACACAATGGAGCGAGAACAAATACGCTGAATACCTGCTGGTACAGGAGAAAAACAATGAACGCGAAGAAAGAGCAGCTGAAAGAGCCTTGAAACAGGCAGAGATTGAAAAAGCTGCCAAGCAAATAGAGGCAGAAACAGCCTTGAAACAGGCAGAGATTGAAAAAGCTGCCAAGCAAATAGAGGCAGAAACAGCATTAAAGCAAGCCGAAGTAGAAAGGGCTGCAAAGACAAAGCAAGCTGAGATAGATAGTGAACTTAAGAAAGCAGAAATAGCAGCTCAGAGTAAGAGAGAAGAACTAGAATTACAGTTGAAAATGAAACAACTTGACACTGAGACTGCAATGAATAAAGAGTCAAAGAAATCTGAAAGACTGGAAAAAGAAAACCAGTATAAGAAGTATCAAGGTATCGTACGTAACTATACCTCGGGTGACTGCATAGCAGCCTTTACCCAAAATTTTGAGACTTTAATGGAACATTACCAAGTTCCACTTTCTGAATGGAATATTCTATATATGAGGAGTCTATCTGGGGAACCTCTTAAAGTCATTGAAACCATCCCCAAAGACCTCAGGAAAGAGTACCATTATATTAAATCTAAGATAATGGCACATTTCATGTTAGACGAGGCAGGTTACAGAGAACAATTCAGTAAATTGAGTCCAAAATCAACTCAAACGTTCTCTGACTACCTCTGTTTAGTCCGAGATGTTTTCAGCAAATGGACTTCAGCAGCCAAAATTAACAAAAGTTATGATAGATTAGAAGATCTCATCATTCGAGATAAAGTCATTTCTTCTATCCCATCATCTTTTTCTAAGTTCTTACAGGAGAATGAATGCACAAGTGTGGAAGAAATGGAAAGACGTGGGTCGGCCTATTATACGGCCAATAAACAGTGCTTTGCCACTGAAGCTACTGACAGTAACTGGGTAGCAGCAGCCAACTATGAGAAAAACTATAGTAGGCAAAAATCAAACAGGCCTACCTCTGAGAAATTTAGACATTGCATTCACTGTAAATTGTCTCACCATTTGAACGAGATGTGCGATAAAAACCCAGGGTACCAAACATACTTGCAAAATATGGTAAACAGACAAGACAGAGAACGTAAATCGTTCAAAAGTTTACGTAAATGCTTTCTCTGCAAGGCTTACGGGCACCATCGCATGGATTGTAGAGGCAGGCATATGACCAACAAAGCCAATGCCGCCTTGTTCGATAGCTCAGCGTCAGAAGACGAAAATCCAGAAAAACATCCTGTGAATGCAGCACAGGCTTGTGATGTATTTAGTGCTAACAAATGCACTGTCTGTAATACCTTTTATGAAAATGGTATCCTAACATGCGGGCACGCCATCCCTATTGCCAATGAGGAAGCTAACTTGGTAATAGACTCAAAAGGCAGATTAGACATCTATCACGGGTATGTTAATGGCAAGTTTGCTACAGTACTTCGCGACACCGGAAGTACACTTATTGGCCTGAAAACAACATTCATAACGCCTACAGACTATACAGGCAGACACATCACATGTAGAACATTTTCAGGCAATATTGAAAAATATCCATTAGCATGGGCATACATTGAAACACCATTCCTCACCGGGAAAGTAAAGGTCGCGGCACTTACAAACCCAGTGTGCGATATAATCATAGGAAATTTACCTGAGGTGAATGACAAACCTCATAACCATGACATAACATCACTATGTATTGATGATAACACAACATCACCACCAAATGTCATCACTGAAAATGTCATATCACCTACTGAATGTATGTTAGCTAATGCAGCACTAAGTTCTCATCACATCATTGACGATATCATTCCATCATCATCTGATGTCATTGAGTGTGTGAACGCAGTAACAAGAGCTACTGCTAGAGTGCAAGATGAAAGTAACCAAACTGAGGCTATACAAATGCTTAGCCCAGAATTACCACCTAGTGACTCTATGAAGGAAACATTCATAACAGCTCAAAAAGCTGATCCTTCACTGTCAAAGTACTTTGACCTGATCGGCAAAAAGGCAAGAGTAACCAAAAATGCGAAATGGCATTTTGCTTTACACAATGATATACTCACCAGGTATTACACCAGAGGTGACATTACAACAAAGCAAACTGTGTTGCCAACTACTTATCGCAAGCAAGCTTTACATCTTGCTCACGATATACCTTTTGCAGGTCATATGGCATATGTTAAAACCAGGTCAAGACTATTGACACAGTTTCATTGGCCAAAATTTTGCAATGACATAAAAAATTATTGCAAAGGTTACTGGCAGATAGCTGTACATGAAGACAGCAGACATCTAACAGCTTTCGCCACGCCTTGGGGACTGTACGAATGGTGCAAACTTCCATTTGGACTAGTCAATGCCCCAGCCAAATTCGTACGCATGACACGACTCCTCCTAGCTGACATTCCTAATATCATTTGCTATATTGACGACATCTGTGTCCATACAGAGACAATGACGGAACATATAAAGACACTAGAACAGACACTAGAACGTATCAGACAGCACGGACTGACAGTGAAGCCTTCAAAGGTGAGCATGGCTTACCAAGAGATATCATTTTTGGGGTACAGAATATCCAATGGCTTTGTCATGACAGACAACAAAATTGTCTCCAAAATTCTAAAACTGTCACTTCCAACGAATAAGAAACAAGTCCGCAGTTTGTTGGAACTGATCAACTATTACAGAAATTTTATTCCTGATTTTCCAGAACTGACCGAGGGTTTTTCTAACTTACTAACCAAGGATAAGCCTGAAAAAGTTGTACACGATGAATGCCTACGAAATGCATTTCATAAGGTTTTGGCATACTTTTCTGATAAGAATTCGAATAATCTCATCCTTAAATTGCCCAACATCCATTTACCTTTCAGATTGAGAACAGATGCTAGCTCCGTTGCGATTGGGGCAGTCCTGTTGCAGGAATACAACAACATCCTGCATCCCATTTGTTTCATATCAAGAAAACTAAGGCCTCGAGAGCGTGCATGGTCCATTCCGCAATCAGAAGCACTGGCCTTAGTAGAAAGTGTGACGAAGCTATCCAGATACCTTCTAGGACGTCACTTTATCATCGAAACTGACAACAGTCCATTACGGTATATAAATGCCGGAGTACCATCCAACAATATGATTGCTCGCTGGTCCTTGAAGCTTCAAAATTACAGTTTCGAAGTTCGACACATTCCCGGCAGAATCAATACAATTGCCGATCTTTTGTCCCGTTGTCCGACCGACCCAGTAAGCAATGTCTGAGTGCACTGTGTACTATTACACTCAGACCAACACAGCCACCAATGAGTGAATCTTGTTGCTATTCACCTACTGTGTAAGGTCTATAATTGAAATTGTGATACGGTTAGAAACCGACATGTATAATATACTTATTTTAATTAAGCCATGTAATGAGTGTAGTATAATTGTGTAGTGTGTGTTAGAAAGAGAACATTATTAATTGTAAATATACACCAAGAACAGTGTCACAGACGCTTAACCACTTACCAGAAGCGAACTTTACCATTTAACAGTGACAGCTGTGTGTGATTTTCTTCACCGTGATATTTTAACGACGTGTGCAAATGTGAACTGAACAGTGACTTCTACACCACCTCTTCATCAAACTTAATCCAAAATGTTCGACATTTGAACATCAGAAATAAGAACAGTCGATCATTATCCATAAGTTGTGAACACATCGGAAATAAGAACATTCCATCATAATCCGAAAGTTGTGATACTATAACATCAGACACGAACTGTGAGAACATTTTACTATCCGTTGCAAAATAAAACCAGAGCAGTTGTGTTCAAACAGTGTAACAGCAACTAAATTTTGCGTTTCGTGTGTATTTCCGGTGTAATTTAAAAAGTATAGCAAAATTAGCAGACGATATACAAATATTCAAAAACTTATGACGATTGTAAAATCCTTTTGAATCTATAAAATATAATACACCAATTGGGTACTTATTTATTTTGATTAGTGTAATCTTAGAATCATATCTTGATTAATGTATTCATATTACCGACTTTTTCTCGTTAATATGAAGAAACGTCAAGCAATGACGCTAAGAAATTAAATAATTATTGTAATTTATTGAATTTCTTGAATGTCAAAATTACTTCCCTTGCATTTGTGAATTACACCAAGGGACATAATTTGAAACATATTCATTAATGTGTATTGTATAAATAGACATTTTGTTGCTAAAACAGCTAACACAGCAGGTAGGCGTCCACCAAGCATGTCATAGAGCTGCCAACATTGCAAACCAACATAAAAGCTCCTGGCCAAATGAGGTCAGAGTTTGAGTGTTTAATACGACTCA
This sequence comes from Cepaea nemoralis, assembly GCA_014155875.1. Lineage (NCBI taxonomy): Eukaryota > Metazoa > Mollusca > Gastropoda > Stylommatophora > Helicidae > Cepaea > Cepaea nemoralis. Next base: position 184,309 of record JACEFZ010009417.1, read on the forward strand.
AATAAAGCCGTATTTCAGTCTGGCTAGATGGCTGTTGCAAAACAACCATATTATTACGTTTTTTTCAAATTGCTGCGAGGTAGATGCGAGAAGCTGGTACTACTGATCTGACTGGGTATTATTGCAATGGAGGTAACCAGCCATCAGGGGGGATGAAACCTGATTTGTGTTAAAAGTTGTACTTCATTTGTCATTTCAATGCAACGTACATTTTTTGTATATATTTCTATGCCATATATGTATTTTCATGCATAACACTGGGAAAGAGTAGTCTCTGACATGAAGTTAACACTACCCCAGTATATACATACATCATGAATGAAAGATGGCATCTTTCATTGAGGTACCCGGGGAGAATGTCAGAGCCTAACATGGTATAGCTATGCAGCAACATCGTTACGACACCCGGCGGACAAGAATTGTCGGCTGGCAAGATTGTTACCTGACACGCGACCAGCGGTCAGGCTGACGACAGACGCACGCAGGCCACGTGACGCCACTAGAGGCAGTGGGCAGTTTGCGTGCTAGCCTCAGACCGAGCTGGGACCTGAGACTGGAAGGACATGTGTGATGAGAGCAAGGCGTTTGTGTGGATCTCTGTGGTTGAAAGCCGAACGACTGATATCTTGAGCGTCAGACCTATGAGCTGTATTGTGGTTGTGAGCGTCGTGAGTTATATATTGTAGATTGTTGTAATTATCGTTCTGTATTTAATGTGGCAATAAATCCATAGAACTTGTGTCGCTGTGTCTTACGTCGAATCACGTTATACTTGTACTGTCTCACACGTGTTAGCTAACGAGCCAATTATAAGATGCCTTTTCTTGGTCGACATAGGCTACGTAGAGTGTTTCATTGAATTCGATTGATTGTTCTATAAGTTGGACAAATAGAATGCATTAACGCATGGACAAGATTATCAACAAGGGAGGTGTATTGATGGTGCGAGAAAAAAGACCACAGGGTAGATGGATTCAAGATGTGGTCGATGATTTACACAAGGGACAACAAAGGGAGGACACATGGCTTATCACAGAGACAGACTGTTATGGGGTAAATGTCTGCATACTGCAAGATACATGACGGTGAATGTTGAACTGTTCTTTTTGTGAGTGTATCTTTTTGGATATCACGTCATATGTTTCAGATGCGTGGCCTGGAGCAGTCGTTGATGATCTTCAATCTACAACCTCTTGGCTTATGGTGCAACATAGCGGATAGGCTGATGGAGTGTTTCTGCTTCTGGTTGAGCATGGTTCCATTACCCAGCTACTGAGTTAAATGCGTGGAGCGACACTGTGAGCTGTGGATTTCACGTGGAATGTTCTGACATCTGTCCGCAGTTGTTTTTAGTGTGAACTGCATGTTCTGAAAAATGGCGGACATCTGGTTGATGATTTAGTTGGTTGTGCCTTATGCAGTAATGTGTGTGCAACTGCAGCTTGAACCGCGACTAATGTTTAACCTTTATACCATCTGAAATGCTAATGATTTTTATGTTGCATATATTATTCAGTGTTACACACTCCCTTAGTAGTCCCAGGTTTAAATCCCCTTCTAAGCGGGACTTCTTGAAATAACTCCTGGGGTTATCCCAACATCAAACAGCGGCCTTCATTTTCGAGTATCATATATTAGAAAACAATGAAGATTCATATAAAAAACACCCACTGAAACAAGTGAAGAGCTTCAAGTATTTAGGAGTATAATATCATCAAATGGAAAATCAGAAGTAGAAATTGAAAATAAATGCACTATGGCAAAGCGACTCATTGGACAAATGGCGCCATTACTAAAGAACAAACACGTACCAATAGATACTAAATAAGCAATCTAAAACACAATCTTCCTACCAATTCTTTGCTACCAATGCCAAACCTGGACAATGACAGAAAAATAGAGAAGTAAAATTACAACAACAGAAATGAGATTCGTGAGAAGAATACTCAATGCATCAAGAAGAAAGAAGTTCAGAAATGAAGAAATAAGGACTAAAGTGGGGGTTATAGCAACGTTAGATTTTATCAGAAAACAGCAAGTTAAATGGTTTGGTTATATAACTAGGCTACCAACTGACAATATACCAGAACAAGCGATGATATAGAGACCAAACAGAACCAGAAGAAGAGGCCGACCATGTAAAGGATAGACAGAGGGAATATCAGAATCCATGGGATTGGCATTCTCCTGCTGTTTATGCTTCACCTCAGCACCGCAAGCTACACAAGGGACAAGATGAGATGATTAAATGAGATATCTGATACACATATTAGAAATTGTGATTACCCAGTCGTCACTTCCATCTGATGTGATGAAGTTGTTGTTTTCCTCAAAGTATCCCATTACTATGTTTGATCAGGCCACTGTTATTTTTTGTTGAATTCAAGACGGCCCAGCAGTGTTACGCTTTAAAATTCCATTAGTTATGTGCTTATTTATTTGATAAATGATCTGGCAGAACCTGCAGTTGGCAGTGCGATAGCGTGTTGTTTTCTCTAATAATATTCTCAACATTCTTTCAATAACCACAACTCCACTGCTTCCACTTCCACGTTCTTCTAAATGTACGAGGGCAAAGTCAATAAGTAAGTCACACAGTTATGTGAGATGGCAGGTAAATGTAGCTGATGTTTTCTACAGGTGTCATTTAGTCACAGCAACATCGAACTTCATATTCCCGTTCGTAAGGTGGCGCTAGGTGTCTCATGCGCATGCGCAGTGCATAAACAAAATGGTGACTGTACTTATGGAGTGTACACCCGAAGAGCAACGTGTTGTTGTACGTTTTTTGTGGGCAAAAGGACTGTCTGTAAAGGACATTCATAAGGAAATGCTTCCTGTTTATGCTGACAAATGTTTGTCTCGTAAAGCGGTGCATAGCCGGGTAGAAACATTTTCTCAAGGACGCTCTAAAATTGTTGATGAAATCCGATCTTGTCAACCTGTTGAGATTGCAACAGAAGCATCCGTGCAACAGGTGGAGGAGATGATTAGAGATGACGGGCGAGTAACGATAGACTCTCTAGCACCTGCAATAGGGTGCTCACATGGTTCAGCACAATGCATGATCGATTTAAATTTAAGAGAGTGTACTTAAGGTGGGTACTCAGGCAATTGAAGGAGGAACACAAAATGAACCGATTTGGCCTGTCCTTGCATCATATCTGCCGATACGAAGATGAAGGAGAAGACATGCTGAACAGGATTGTTACTGGGGACGAATCATGGGTGCATCACTACCAGCCTGAATCAAAGCGTGCTTCAATGCAATGGAAACATCCTTCTTCGCCTTGTGTCCAAAAGTTCAAGGTTACGCCATCAGCAGGGAAGATTATGCAGACAGTGTTCTGAGATTGTCAAGGAGTGCTTTTAACCAATTTCAAGAAGAAAGGTGACAATGTGAATTCTGAATCGTACTGTGAAGTTCTATTGATGCCCCATGATGCAATTCGAAGAAAACGTCCAGGATTGCTGACTAGAGGAGTATTGCTTTTTCATGAATAATGCCAGACCACATACGGCTCGATTAACTCAGGAGAAAATTAACCAACTAAGGTGGGAAGTTCTGGAACATCCACCTTACAGCCCCGACTTAGCCCCTAGCGATTTCCACCTTTTTGGTCCACTGAAAATCTACCTTGGCGGAAGACATTTCGCGAATGACGGCGAAGTTGAATGTGAAGTGAAAACGTGGTTTAGAAAACAGAGCACGCAGTTCTATGCAGCCGGTTTGGGAGGACCGATAAAACGATGGGATAAGTGCATCAATGTTGGTGGAAATTATGTTGAGAAATAAAGGGACAATGTGTGTATAAAAATAAACTGATTTCAAGTTGTTGTCATATTTAGTCTCTACTAAAGACGATAAAATAAAGAAAATTGAAATATTTTGGTCATTGAAACGTCATGAAAGTTTGGAGAGAACAATAATGGAGGGGTATATGCCTGAGAAGAGAGGTAGAGTAGGTCCAAAGAGAAGGTGGGTGCAGGATGTGGCGGATGATCTCCAGATGGGTGTATCAGACGCGGGACATCTTGTTTGTGATCGAGAAGTTTTCCGGGAGGTTGTTATGGGAGCGAGGTTCTGAAAAGGACATACTACTGAATGAATGAATGAATGAATGAATGAATGAATGAATGATATTTAGTTATTTTTCTAAAGCCATTTGTGACTTTTCTTATTGACTTGCCCTCGTAGTTATTCATTGCCGCATCGATACAGAAAAAAAAATAGATCACACAGAAGGTTTCGCAAATATGATTATGTGCTTATGATATTTCTGTATTTAAATAACGAAGACACAAACAATAGATTGCACGATTTATTGCCTGGAATATTTCACTGCATCTAGTCAGGTACATATTGCAGAAATCACACAACATAAACTAAAGCAGTAAGATAAATCCTTCCAGTTGAAATATGCAACACACATATTCACACAGTCATTTGAAGTGTCTACCACGATTTCTGTATTTCATGAGGATACTTATTTTTGTGAGGCGCTCCTGACCGAGTGGCTATGAATGCCAGGTTATCCTTCGTGAGACCTGAGTTCGAATCTTCGGTAAGATGTAGATCGCTTTTTGTTGAAGGTGAAAAGAAAACCCTGACCTAGACAATTCGCGACGACAGCACTAGCCAGACAGCCATAAGCCTTAGGATCAAGACTCAACCCCCCCCCCCCCCCCCCCCCCCCACTCCCTGTCGTACACCGCAGGTACTATAGGCAGTAATGACATTGATAGTCGCAGTGACATATTGTAACGGTGCCCACGGATTCTAACCTGCGTTACGGTGGATTTAAAATTTCATGACGTTACTTATTTTAATGGTGGCCATGGGTTTGAACCCGCGTTCCGGTAGATTTTAAAGAATTGATCTGGGTTGTTAGGTCGACTGAGCCTGACACAGATACCAACTAATCTTTTGGGAAGTAAAGACGGCATGCGTTATACTAACAACATAAACCACTGCAATGGATGTATAAAGAAAAATTGGAGCTAGCAGTATACGCCTGCCGACCGAATCACACAAAGCAAAAACTTTGTAGCGACATCTCCCAGAGTCTCCGTGTAAGTTGCACTCGTAGACCGGGATTGAACCCACGGCCTTCGGAGTGGGAGGCACTTAGCCGTGGAGACTCCCATGATGCAGAAGAAGTTTTGAAAAACAACTTGGGTAAAAAATAACGAAACGAAAAGTCTTTGGGAAATAGAAGATACAAATACATAAACATAGTTAAATGGTGTGAATGACAGAGCCCACGAAAAATACGCAGAAGCTGGTAAAGAAATTGAGAAGGTGATAAGGCGGATAAAAGACAAACGTTAGATGACACAGCACTTGAGGCAGAAAAAGCAGCAACAAAAGGAAAACTCAGAGCTCGCACAATAAAGACAACAGGATAATATAATCAATCCAGTAGACTGATAAAAAAGTATAACGGAATACTTTGAGAAACTTTAGAACAGACCTGATCAAGAAGACTTCTCCATATATCCAGCTTTGCAGAAGTGGCGCTTGATATCATATTTGAGAAATAATCTCAATAAAACATTCATGAAGGTATCAAATTTCTGATTATTTGCTTATCTGCTACTTGCTTGTCGATGAGCCTACACGTCTGTCTGTCTGTCTGTCTGTCTGTCTGTCTGTCTGTCTGTCTGTCTGTCTGTCTGTCTGTCTGTCTGTCTGTCTGTCTATGTATGTGTGTATGTGTGTCGGTGTGTATGTATGTATTGCTTGTGCGTGTGCCTGTGTGTATGTATGCCTGACTATTTGTCTATTTGCCTGTATGTTTGTCTGCCTTTCTGTCTGTCTATATGTTTGTCAGTCTGCTTCCTATAATTCTACTTGACTTTCTGTCTGTCTATCTGTCTGCTTGATTGCCTACCTATCTGTCTGTCTACCTGCATGTAATTACGTCTGTCAGTCAATGTGTCTGCCTGTCTATCTTCCTGCTGTAGTTCAGTCTGGTTGTCTGTCTGTCTACTTTTGTGTGTGCCTGTCTGTATGTCTTTCTGCCTGTTTGATGTCTTTCTTTCTGCCTGTCTGTTTTATTTTACTTGTTTTCCTTTGCCTGTTAAATTTACCCTCTCACCTAAAGTTAAATGAACAATTCCAGTCCTGAATGTGCGATATGTTATAGGAGCTCACGCACAGAAGACAAGCACCTCCCATGGGAAATATTGTGCACCAGGACGATAACCAGATCCCATACATCAATCGGAGTTGACACATGAGTCAGCACCGTAGAAAAGCTATGCCACGGCCAGTCGTGTGTATAGCTACAGCAAACTATGGTCTCAAATATGGGGTTAACTCCATATGCTCTTAAGCGTGAAAAGGAGTCTTTTACCTTTTCTTACTTCCACCTTAAGAGCTGATGTATCGTCCACCTGCTGTTGCAAGCCTCTGGGATATATATATATATATATATATATATATATATATATATATATATATATATATATATATATATATATATATATATATATATATATATATATATATATATATATAAACATATGATGGTGACAGACAGAGGTAGACAGAATGACAGAGAGAAAGAGACAGAACGAACGAACGAACGAACGAACAGACTTTATTCTCAAAGGGTAACAAATTGGGCACGCAGGCCCGTCTTACATTCGGCCCTTCCAATCACTCATCTTTCTTTCATGAACAGTGCATAGGAAAAAAACATTGTCACATGAATTTTGTAAACATAAACAATGCATATTACTATGTTATAAGACACATCCACCACCCACCCACACATCCCCCATTCACTCCAACTCCCCCACCCAACCACACACACATACAATACATTCCCCCACCCATCCACCACATCCCTACACATCTCCCCACCCACACACACCTCTCATCCACCACACATCCCATCCACCCACACCCCAAGCACACATACATTCAATAACCCACACATCCCCCACCTACACACATCTCCCCACCCACTCACATATCCTTTACCCGTCCCATTTCCCACCAACAATCACTCACCCAATATCCTCCTCCACCCACACACCTCCAACCACCCAACCAAACACACATTCCTCAGCCACACACACATCTCCCCGTCAACTCACATATTCCGCACCTACCCACACACAAATTCCGCACTCACCCACATAATCTCCCATCTCCCCCAGCCCACTCACTTATCCCGAGCCCACACCTACAAACATCCCCCACCATCTCCTAACCTGCACACACTCACCCACCCACATATGCTCTACCCACCCACACATCCTCTACCCACCCATCCCCCAACCAAACATCCCTTAACCACACACCCTTACTCATATACAATCACCCACCCACACATCCTCTACCCAACCACACATCCTCCATCCACCCATTCCCCCAGCCACACATCCCTTAACCACACACCCTTACCCATATACACACACATCCCCACCCACGCACAATCTCCCCACCCATACACACATCCCTCACACACATCCCCACCCACCAACACATTCCCCATTCACAAACACACACCTCCCATCCACGCACACACAACCCATACATTCATCCCCTCACACATCCCTAGACACACGTACTTATCCCTCAACCACTAACACCCACACATCCCTTACCCACTCATCAACATATACATCTCCTATCTACCCACCCACACTCACACATCCCAACCACCCATCTAAGCAAACATCCCCCACCCTCACACACATCATTCACCCACCCACAAACCCAACCACACCTTCACCCACCCACACAAACATCATTTATCCACACCCAGCTCCCCTCCCACACAATACCACACCCACACACATCCCAAAGACACATCCCTCACCCACACACACATCTATCCACACATCTCCTACCCATCCACACATCCCCCAACTACAGTCACCCTCACTACCCACACATACATCCTCCATCCAGCCACACAACCCCCACCCAGCCAGACATATCCCCCACCCACACACACATCTCCAAATCCATCACCCACACTCATCACGCACCCCTCCCCCAACCCACACACATCCCCCACACACATTCACCCACACATCTCTCACCCACACACACTCCCCACCCATCCACCCAAACATCCCACACCCACAGAGACACAGAGAGCCAGAGAGTGAGAGACAGAGAGATACAGAGCGAGGAAGACAGACAGACAGAGACAGACAAACACACGGACGGACAGACGGTGGGAGAGAGAAAGAGAGAGAGAGAGAGAGAGAGAGAGAGAGAGAGAGAGAGAGAGAGATGTCTTTATATACATGTTTTACATAGAATATTACTTTCCCCCTTAAGTTGTAATCCTGTCTGTACACGTCATATCTATTTTAGCTGAACTGATTTCTCAAGGATACCAGGGGCCGCGTTTCCTTTCACTCAGTAGCTGTAATTATCCGTTTTTTTGTTAGAAAAACTTGGCCATCTTCTTCCTCCTCCCCCACGCAGCTGCCGGGCATGGCAGAGTCCCGTCACGAAATATTAGATACATTCCCATCGACCACACGTCATCAAGAGAAATGCAAAAGTTGACAGCCCATCGCCATTCTGGGCAACGAACTTCCTGTTTGAATGTTCTAGAATGTGAGCTCACTTGCTCTATATATTATATTTTAATCTCCGTACCATGCAAACTGTCTGTCTATCCTGACTGATATATATATATACAAACTGTCTGTCTATCCTGACTGATATATATATATACAAACTGTCTGTCTATCCTGACTGATATATATATATATATATATATGCCGGTTCCGTGGCGATGATGTTACGGGCGCAGTTCATAATCCCGCATACTGCGTTCGAAAGACAGCTGCGGGCGATTTGGAAGCAGACCGCCTTGCTTTGGTTTACATAAAATAGTATGAGTACCGGTAGTTCGAAAAGAAATGGCAAACTACAGAATATAAACTTGCCAAGAAATCACAACATTTGTTTGCAGGTGTTGTGACAGAGACTGTTACTATTGTTTAATCTCGTAAATACAGCACAGAATCCTATTCCACGGCTTGAGCAGGTGTCGAGTATATGGTGCTGACAGCATTTATGTATGGACCAATCAATACTCGATACTGACGTGGTCAGTGTCCCGCTGGTCGTCTTTACTTCCAGGACATTTTCTGGCAACCATGTCAGCCTGGCTAGCCAGGGAGCTCATGTCAATGAACTGTTCCAATGCCAAACAAGTCGGTTGGATCAGCACACAATCCAATGAACAAGCATTATCATGTACATTTCCGTTCACTGAGCTTTCAAATTGCGGAGGATACCACGAAACAAACAAAGAGGAGCGGCTGTCCGAGTGGCTAGAATGCCGGGCTTGCCTTCGGGAGACCGGGGTTCGAATCCTCGGTAAGGCGTGGAATTTTTCTGTCTGGGGCAAAAAGAATGACCTGCACATTTTGCGACCACTGCACTAGTCGGGGGCGGAGGGTTTAATTCCTCAGACTCAAGACCCCCCCCCCCCCGACTAACTACCCCCTCTCCCCTCCCCATCTGTCCTACATCGCAAGATATTATATTCAATAGATTGACATACCGCTATACAAAGCAAATAACGCGATGACCTTAGTATGGTAATATATCATCCTTCTGCCCAAATGGGGGAAGGGAGGAGGGGGTGTCACGTTTGGTGATATATTATCCTTCGACAATGAATCAGTTACCAAAAAAATTATTGTTGATATGGGATTCGAACATGTGAACATAGCGTCTGCAGGCTGTGGTGCTATCCATAATATTAAAGCGAATCTCTAGATAGGTGTAGGTAGGCATGGAGGTAAATATACAAGCTGTCAAGGTAAATGTTTCTGTTAGCTTTCAGTTCAATACTCACAGTGTAGTTGTATAAAATGGTTATGTTACCTTTCAGTTCACAATAGCTAAAGCAGTGGTTTTCAACCGTTTTTAGCCCATGCACCCCTTCACCATATGTTCAGAATGTCATTCTCCCCCTTTCGTATTTCCTCCCTATAAATGCCCCCCCCCCCCCCAACGGCCCCTACACAAAATACGTAAATATGGAAGCTAAATTTAATAACACATACTAGAACAAGTCTAGACGTCTACATAAAACGTGATTTTCGAGTCTACTTACGTTATAAAACGAATTTCAGAGGGACGAGAAGTACAGAAACGTAAAGTATTGAGGGGAAAAACAATATAAAGTAATCGGTTTTTGTATTAACGCGATCTTGAAATAATCTTAATTTCTCCCCCCCCCCCCAACCCCGGAAACCCTATAATTCCCCCCCCCCCTCCTTTCCGGGGGGGGGGGGGTGGAATTCCCCACCGGTTGAGAACCACTGAGTTAGAGTGTAGCGATATACAATAAAGACAGTTTGGTATGTGTAACTCATGTCAAAAAAGAAGAGATAACAAACACAGACAGTGTACATACCTTACAACGAATTCAAAAGCGGTTAAAAGCAATAACAATTACAGTATTACCAAACTAACGTAAAGTAAAAATTTAAACAGAAGCTCAACCACAACATAAGGAATCTGAGATTTCAATCTTAGATTTAGGAACAATACAAACTGATCTAAAGAAATAAATGAAATTGGAAAATAACAATAAAAATAAAAATGTAAAAAACTTTGAATATCGATGGTTAATAGACCATTACATCTCTCTCTCTCTCTCTCTCTCTCTCTCTCTCTCTCTCTCTCTCTCTCTCTCTCTCTCTCTCTCTCTCTCTATCTCTCTCTCTCTCTCTCTCTCTCTCTCTCTCTCTCTCTCTCTCTCTCAAATGTAGTTGGTCAGATACATGGATAAACAGATATATAGATAATTGTATAGTTACCTTTTTCCTAGGATCCGCCTCCTTGTCTTTAGGTTTTTGATCCGCCTCGTTGTGTGTCAGCAGCTCCGCCGGCGTGGGCATCTCTTTCAGCCAGATAACCCGCACAATTTGCGAGTAAGTGTAAATTAAAACCGCCAATGGCACAAAATACTGAAGAACCATAATGGTCACAGAATAAGAAAACCTTTGCCTATCTGTATCCCAAGTCTCCAGGCAAATGTATGTGTCATTATGTCCTTCCAGCTGCTCCATTCTTGAAGTTACAGCTGTGGGAACCGGTGTTAAAAACGCCAGCACCCAGCATAAAGTGACAATCTGAAGACAACGTTTTTTGCCTAGACGCTGCATGAACGGATGCATGATAGCGATGTATCGCTCTAGGCTCATTGCCAGCATTGTGTACGCATTCTGGAACACAACCGCCGCTTGTAAATATGTAACAATCGGACACAAGGCCGCCCCAAAAGGCCAGTAGTTGAACAGGACGTTGGCCACCAAGCTGAAAGGAATACAGATAACCGCCATGAGGATATCACTGATGGCGAGGCTGGCTATGAAATAGTTGGTGACGTTACGCATTCTTCTTCTAGAGACAACAACATAAACAGCACATGTGTTCCCTACTACAGCAATGACACATATAAATGTGTACAGAAGAATAATTCCAGTGTGGGCATCTTTAAATGCCAGATCAAAGTGATAATCCTCATCGGTTATTTCCCCGGAAGCGTTGGCACTCATATTCGTTTCTGAAGATTATTCCTATATTCTATTTGTAATAACAGAAACCGGATGTTTGGGAATCGGTGTGTACACGTGAGTTATGAATATCCTTCACGCTGATGGCAACATATTAACTAACACGAGTCACAGCCACAAACAAGAACGTTTATTTTTGCCATTTCATAGACAGAAAATAATAGCTCATTTATTAAACCCCGCAGCATTTTTCTGTTTGATTATTTAATATAATTACAGTATTATGTCTTAATTGTACATGTATTATTCCAGTCATCTTCAAGTAATATGTTGCCTTTTACGCACTGATTGTCTTGTGATTATTTGTTCCACCGCTTAATTTTGAAAAGATTATTTCAATTAACTATTGCGTATCGTTTCGCAACGGTACATGTCAGATCTTTTGATGAACGAGTTATCGTGAGATTTAATTCCACTCAGTGAACACATTAATTCCCCTTGGTAAGTGTATTAAATATGCTAGAGACGTTTCGAATAGCTCTTGAAACACTGTCAACAGTTGGGAGTTGAAGACCTAAAATTGATTCCTATAGCCTTTCCGCCTGCTTGCCTTGAGCTCCAGCGTAATCGACACATATGCTATGACTAGTAGTAAGTGCGATGGACTGATTTATGTGTAAGGGTCAGATGTCCATAGTACCAGTGTCCATCGCCATCAGGCGAACCCTCTCTGATTTCGGAGGTACTTGTAATTGAGTTCCTAAAGATCAAGAACGAGAAGTCATCATTTGAGTCTAGCTGACTGGGTTGTTAAATAAAATGACTACGCCGCGGCCAGCAGAAAAAGATTTAAAAGCGCAAATCCTCTCAGCCACGCTGACATCCAACCCCTCCAGCTGTCGTAGTCCATAGACCTGCGAGCAGAAAGAAAAGTGACAAGTCAGTACAGTATTACAACCAGCTCTTCATTAACTCCTAGCCTACTATGTCAACACAGTATTACAACCAGCTCTTCATTAACTCCTAGCCTACCATGTGTCAGGGAGTCGCTGTAGAGCAGTGGTTAGAATATTAGCCCTTACCGGCCGGGTCGTCATGTGTTCGAATTCACATCGAGGTGGGAGTTGCTTAAAACAGTCGTCTGGACTCCCAGGTAAACCCAGCCTTTAATGGTACCAGACATGTCCTGAGAGATAGAAGCTGTCGGTGATTGGTCCATAAAATATACAATATAGCATCATATAACCCATACGTCTCAATAACTAAAAAAAAGGCTTGTTTATGTTTACTCAATAAATTAGATATATATTGGACCAAAGGCTCTATAAATACAACTAAGTTAGAATATTTTCATGTTTCATAGTTGTGGTTTCACATAGAAGATACGTGTGGGCTGTAAGCTAAAGGTGTGGGTGAATAGTCAGTAAGTAACCGTAAATAACGGAATCTGGTCAACGCCTTCAAGCATATTGGGTATAGGGTGCTAACCCCATATTGTATAAACTAGTTGACACTCAATGGGATATGTGGTCAATATCACGCAGGGCGCGTTAACTTCCGAAAACATTTCCTTGTACCGATTTTAAGTGTGATAAACGGTGAATATGATTAAATGTAGAATCAGAAATTGCGGACGGCTAGTATTCCGTCATTCCGAGCGGCTGCCTTATGCGATAATGCGTGTATAGGGTGCTTGTGTTTATTGGACAGGTGTCTTGTTGACAATAAACTGCACAACCAAGCGAAGTACGGCTGGTTATGCGTGCTCTGGCCCAGATGATATGGCTTGTCGGTACTACTATTTCCTTTACGAGTTTACATGGGACAATGGTAAGTATTTCGTGTGATGTTTTGCTGGCACGGGAATGTAGCAATTGTGGTGAGACCTATTGCTGTCAAGGTGGAACCGTGCGACTACTATGACCTGGGTGCCAAGGTCAAATTAATCCACACCTCCGCCTCAATGGCGCCGCGAGCACATGAACTCCAGATCGGCTTGCAAGCGGGAGAGACATACGGCCACCAATGTTCCCGGTCCTGAGCTAAGCTACCACAAATCACATCTATTAGTCCATTGAAATACTATTATTTGGTTACGAGTAGATCAATGTTGTCCATTTCTGTAGCTATCAGTGTTGTTTTCTGGCGTCAGTGTGTCTAATTGCCTTTTCTTCTTTCTTTGCCGTCTAGGAGTATTAATCAATACGTGTTTGTTAAATCAAATCTGGTAACCCACATCTACTCCATGTTGTTCTCCTTCTTCTTTCTCTATTTATTCTTCTATTTCATACTCTTTCTCTGTCTCTATCTCTCCCTCCTCTCTCTCTCTCTCTCTTTCTCTCTCTCTCTCTCTCTCTCTCTCTCTCTCTCTCTCTCTCTCTCTCTCTCTCTCTTCGTCTTCTTTCTCCTCATCTTCTTCTTTCTCGTCTTTCTCTTCTCTTCTTTTTCTTCTTATTTTTAATCATCCTCCTTTTCGCCTTCAGTGTCTTCTTCTTTCTCCTTCGCCTGCAGACTTCCACTCAAATGGTACGAATACAAACGACAATAGTACCAAACCCCGTAAAATGACGATACTTCTAGCACCAAGTATTGCGCCTGGGTCGACCCATACGCACATAATGGAAATATATTGTCAGCCATTGTCATACTGACTACACCAGCCCTTCTGTGCAGTGCACTAGCAGAGGATTATGAAATGTCATGAGTTAACGAAGACCCCTTGCCCCTTCTTTTGTTATTCTTAGTACTTAACTCATTCAGTGCCAATCAAATAGTAGGTTTCGACCACACAGAGTAGTGGGTTCGCATAGAAAATACACCTGGGCTGTAAGCTCAAGGTGTTGGAGTATAGCCAGTAAGTAACCGTAAATAACGGAATCTGGTCAACGCCTTCAGGCAAATTGGGTATATGGTGCTAATCCCATATTGTATAAACTAACTGACACTCAATTGGATATGTGGTAAATATCACGTAGGCCGCGTTAGCTTCCTAAAACATATCCTAGTACCAGTTTTAAGTTTGGTAAACGGTTAATATGTTGACATGCAGATTAAGAAATGGTTGATGGCTAGTTTTCCGGCATTCCAAACTGCTGCCTTATGCGATAATGCGTGTGTGGGGTGCTTGTGTTTGTCGGACAGCTATCTCATCGACAATAAACTGCACATTCAAGCGAAGTACGGCTGGTTATGCGTGCTCTGGCCCTGACCATTTGGTTTGTCGAAGTTACTGTTTCCTTCACGATTGTACATGGGACAATGATGAGAATTTTGTGTGATTTTTTGCTGGCATAGAATGGAGCAATTATGGCGTTCACTGGCAGTGTTTCATATAATGTAATGAGTTAATAAGGACCCCTCGCCTCTTCGTTTATTATTCTTAGTAATTTACATATTCGGTGTCAAACAAACATTAGATTTTGACCAAACAAAATGGATGGCGGAAAATGAGAAGTAGAGTTGTCTCACAGTTATTACTGAAAAGTTGTTAATATCATAGCAGACATGTAGTATTGTACCGCAATAACAACATTTCCGCGATATATAAGTCCGAGGCAGCTACTGGAAGTAGCTTAAGGCGAGTAATCATCTCATGACTTTAAATCAGTTAAACCAGGACTGTCCTATAAATTCATTTTTTTAGCACTAAATATCCCAGTTGTTTTCAGAGACTGATAAGAGGGACATCATGGATGGGTCAGGCGGAGGATACGATCAGACAGGTGTGCATCTTGGAGAACATTAGGCGAGGAGAGGAGTGGGTCAGAGTGCCAGCAGAGCAGTCAGACTTGTGCAGAGTTATAATCACATTGGGCCGGGAGTGCAGGGAGTGGCCAGCAGGGGCCTCGGAAGTGGAAATCCAAAAACTAATTCAGGATAATGATCGCCCGGGTGATGTGGTAATCTACACAGATGGGTCGGTGTTGAGAGGTAGGAGAAGTGCCTGGGGATTCTTAGCAAAAGCTAATGGTCGACGTTTGGTGCAGGAGAGCCTGGCGAATGATACCACAGCATCTAGCTTAAGAATGGAGGTGGAGGCGGTCAGTGCAGCTTTCCGCTGGATGGAGAACACGATACATACATATATCGTGATTGTAACTGACTCAGAAAGCATGCTGAGGAGGGTGAGGACAGGCAGGCTTCGTGCAGAGTGGCTTGCTTCGCTTCGGAGGTCACGGGTGGCAAGTATCACCTAGATCTTTTCTCCGGGGCATGCCGGTGTGCTTGGGAATGAACAGGCGGACAGCTTGGCTGGCTCGGCAAAACTTGGTGGAATATTGATACATGACAAGATAGACGTGGTTGCGGCCTTGTGGGAGCACGTGTACACCTCGGAGGAGCAAATGGATCACCATAGTCTGGCAAGAATGAGACAGCGAGGAGTGACGAGGGGATCTGGCCGACGCTCGACGCTCAGAGGAAAGGCGAGACGGACATATAATCAGATTGCTACTGGAACTATTGGTGTTGGAACTCTTCGTTGGCTGCTGAGGATGGGGACGGAGCGCTTACGGGAATGCCCCGAATGCTGTGATGTCGATTCCTAAATCGATCAATCAATCAATATCCCAGTTGTTTATACCAACAAGTACGGTATGGTTTGCCGTCGGCTGTGACGTTAAGTTGTCATGAACACAGTTTCATAATGTCACAAACCCGGTTCGACATCAGCGGCAGACGATTTAGAAGCACCCCACCTTGGGTTGATTTTCACGATGGTATGAGTGTCGGCCTTTCAGAAGGCAATGCAAAACTTCTTCTCATGGTCGGTGCCATGTGGCGCTGGTGATCGTATCTGTTCACAGCCTTCTGTCACGCGTGCAGCCAGTCATTTCTGATACTGATGTCCTTCAATGACATGATGCCAGACTGCACAGAATCATATCTCTTGGTCATCATCCCCTGCCTCTCTTCCCCTCTAACTTTCCCGTTGTGACGACCTACTCCAGCTTTATCCTGGTCATGACATGCCGAAAGAATGTACACCGTCTTCCTCTGATGCGTGTAACAAGTTTGTGAGTGAACTTCTTTCAAGATATCTTCTTTGCTCTTTCAATTTCTCAACGACGTTCTCAGTATTCTTCTATAAAATCATATTTTCGAAACCTCCACATAATTCCTCGCTTGTATGCCAATTATCCATGATTCACTTCCATATAGCTCTTGCAAACTACTGAGCGTAATCTTGCCAAGAAATCAACGTCAGCGGTAAAATGCTGGTGTGTTGACAGCGATGTCCTGTAAAGGATATGCGAAAAAAATATAGCTCTCAAGATTTCTTTCCCTCACTGTGTTTGACAAAGATAAAGCCCAGAGAGTATCTATATCTATAAAACAAAGTGTATGTATATGTGTATGTATATATGTATGTATGTAAATATGTATGTCCTTTATTTGTTCGCGAACGGCCCATCCGATTGAGATGAAATTTTCTACACGCCTTCCTTTCATTCCAGAGCTGTCAACTGTCATAGTTTTTTTTTCTTCTTCCTCCTCCTCCCTCCTCCCCCTCCCAAAATACGTACGTAAATATATGATGATGATGATGAAAGAATCCCCGAACCAAAACGCTAGGGAAAGGGAAGAAAATGACGTGACTACACAGAATCGTCACACGGCAATCATCATCATCAAGTGCCGTGCCGGCTGGCGTAGGCGTTCATGGCTCTCTGTAGATCTCAGTCTTTGTTTTTTTTAATCAACTCTGCTGCTGATATTCCTCCATGCCACGGCAATATCAATAACAATTCATCTTTTTATGTGTAAGGAAGTTATCTGCAGTCGTGTAGAAGGGAAGAACTAGACGAGTATGAATTCGGAATGGCGAACTCTCTCCTCCTCTCTTCTCCTCCCTCCTCCTCCCTCTACCTCCTCCCTCCACCCTCCTCCTCCCTCTCATCCCTCTCCCTCATCCTCCCTCCTCCTTCTCCCTCTTCCTTCTCCCTCTTCCTCTCCCCTCCTCCTCCATCCTCCTTCCTCCTACTCCCTCCGCCTCCTCCCCCCTCCTCCCTCATCTTCCCTCCTCCTCCCTCTCCCTCCTCATCCCTCCTCCTCATCCTGCCTCACTCCTCCTCCTCCTGCCTCCTTCTCCCTCATCATCCTTCCTCCTCCTTCTCCCTTCTTCTCCCTCTTCCCTCTTCCTCCTCCTACCTCCTCCCTCCTCCTCCCTCTACCTCCTCCTCCTCCCTCCACCCTCCTCCTCCCTTCTCCTCCTCTTCCTCCTCCCTTTCCTTCCTCCTCCTCCTCCCTCTACCTCCTCCTCCCCCTACCTCTTTCCTCCTCCCTCCTCCTCCTCTTCCACCTCCCTTTCCTTCCTCCCCTCCTCATTCTCCCTCTTTCCTCTCCCTCCTTCCTCCTCCTCCTTCCTTCTTCTCCCTCTGCCTCCTCCCTCCTCCTCTCCCCTCCTCCTCCCTCCTCCTCCTTCTCCTCCTCCCTCCTTCTCCCTTCTTCTCCTCCTCTCCCCTCCTCCTCCTCCTACCCTCTTCCCCTCCTCCCTCTCCCTCCTCCATCCTCCTCCTCCCTCTTCCTCCTCCTTCCTCTTCCTCCTCCTTCCTCCACCTCCCTCTTCCTCCCTCTCCCTCCTCCATCCTCCTCCTCCCTCTTCCTCCTCCTTCTTCCTCCTCCTTCCTTCTCCTCCCTCCTCCACCCTCTTCCTCCTCCTCCTACCTCCTCCTCCTCTCTCCTCCTCCCTTTTCCTCCCTCCTCCTCCTCCCTCTACCTCCTCCCTCCTCCTCTCCACTCTTCCTCCTACCCTCTTCCTCTTCCCCTCCCCCTCCTCCCTATCCCTCCTCCTCCCTTCACATTCCTCCTCCTCCCTCTTCCTCCTCCTCCCTCCTCCTCCTCATCCCTCTTTCTCCCTCCTCCTCCTTCTTCCTCCCTCCTCCTCCTCCCTCCTCCCCCTCCTCCTTCCTCCTCCTCCCTCTCCTCCTCCTCACTCCTCCTCCTCCCTCCTCCTCCTCCCTCTACCTCCTCCCTCCTCCTCCCTTCACATTCCTCCTCCTCCCTTCACATTCCTCCTCCTCCCTCTTCCTCCTCCTCCCTCCTCCTCATCCCTTCTCCTCCTCCCTCCTCCTCCTCCCTCTACCTCCTCCTCCCTTCACATTCCTCCTCCTCCCTCTTCCTCCTCCTCCCTCCTCCTCCTCATCCCTCCTTCTCCCTCCTCCTCCTTCTTCCTCCCTCCTCCTCCTCCTCCCTCCTCCCCCTCCTCCTTCCTCTCCTCCTCCACACTCCTCCTCCTCCCTCCTCCTCCTCCCTCTACCTCCTCCCTCCTCCTCCCTTCACATTCCTCCTCCTCCCTCTTCCTCCTCCTCCCTCCTCCTCATCCCTTCTCCTCCCTCCTCCTCCTCTCTCCTCCTCTCTCCTCCTCCTCCTCCTCCTCCCTCCTCCTCATCACTCCTCCTCCCTCCTCCTCCTTCTTCCTCCTCCCTCCTCCTCCCTCCTCCCCTCCTCCTTCCTCTCCGCCTCCTCCTCCTCCTCCTCCCTCCTCCTCCCTCTCCCTCCTCCTCCCTCTACCTCCTCCCTCCTCCTCCCTTCACATTCCTCCTCCTCCCTCTTCCTCCTCCTCCCTCCTCCTCCTCTCTCCGCCTCCTCCTCCTCCTCCTCCCTCTACCTCCTCCCTCCTCCTCCCTTCACATTCCTCCTCCTCCCTCCTCCTCCTCCCCTCCTCCTCTTCCCTCCTCCTCCTCCCCCTCCTTCTCCTCCTCCCTCTTCCTTCTCCCTCCGCCTCCTCCCTCCTCCTACTCTCTCCTCCTCCTCCCTTCTCCTCCCTCTCCCTCCTCCTCCCTCTCCTCCTCCTGCTCCCTTCTCCTCCTGCGTTCTCCTCCTCCCTCCTTCTCCCTCCTCCTCCCTCTTCCTCCTCCCTCCTCCTCGCCTCCTCCTCCACCCTACTCCTCCCTCCTCCTAATCCCTCCTCCTCCCTCCTATTCCTCCCTACTCCTCCTGTCTCCTCCCTCCTCCTCCCTCCTCTTCCCTCCTCCACCTCCCTCTTCCTCCTCCCTCCTACATTTACCCAAGACAGACAGACAGTCAGACAGATAGTCGGGAACGGGATCTTATATGACTACTTATATAATTTAAATGAGATGCTCTCCACCATGGGCTGGGCCGGGTCAGACAGACAGACAGATAGATAGATAGATAGATAGATAGACAGACAGACAGACAGACAGACAGACAGACAGACAGACAGACAGTCGGGAACGGGAACTTATATGACTACTTATATGAATTAAATGAGATGCTCCCCACCAGGTGTTGGGCGATGCCAGGCCGGGTCAGACAGACAGACAGATAGATAGTCGGAACGGGAACTTATATGACTACTTATATGAATTAAATGAGATGCTCCCCATCAGGGTCTAGGCGAAGACGGGCCGGGTCAGACAGACAGACAGACAGACAGACAGACAGACAGACAGACAGTCGGTAACGGGAACGGGAACTTATATGACTACTTATATGAATTAAATGAGATGCTCCCCAAAAAGGACTGGGCGAAGCCGGGCCGGGTCAGCTAGTTATTAATATTGTGAAATTCGGCATTGTGCTATTCAACATTTAACCTCCTTAATACATCTTCCATCTGCTGTTATTACGGTACCCAAATAATACATACATTGACTTTTTTTCAGTATGGCTCCATTTGATATTGCACATGGATATACAATTTTTCTTTGCAGTAACAACTACTTCTGTTTTTCTGTTACTCAGACTAAGTCTTTTGTTTTGACTTTCAGTTGCAATTAAATCTATCATTTCTTCAAGTGCGTTTCATTTTCAGCGATCTAAACCACGTGATCAGCACAACGTAGGTTGTTTACATTATGCTTCCCCCCCCCCCCCCTCCCACCCCCACCAATATGCCTGGCTTATCTTGTGTGGGTCTCATTATTATTTCGCTGAACAAATTAAACAGGTTTTTTTTTTTTGGGGGGGGGGGGGGGAGGGGGAGGAGGGAGTGATAGTACACAAACATTATCGAACGCCTTGTTCAATGTATTAAAGCTCCCAATTGGTTGTCAATTCTTATGGCTGCTCTTTGTTATCAATACATGTTCTTTATTTTTCTCAGATCTTTACCACAATGTTTAACTTTTCCAACAGTGGACAGTGTAACTATTCCTCCGTGTTTCATCTTATCAAGTAACTAATTGTAATCAAATATACATTCATTATTTAGCCTATGTTCTCAAGATAAATGTCACATTGTCTGTTTACTGTCCTTAAATCCATACTGCTCGTCTTCGATTTCTGGTTCTATTATATGTCTTATTCTTCTCATTATATTTCTCATTAGTGTTTTAGTTACAGGACTCATTAAACTAATTGTGCCATGTTCTTCCGTTATATCACTCGGTATTGCTTTTGGGTAGACCCAAGAAAAATTGCCTAAAAATCACAAAATGTGAAAACATACTGGATTTGATTGTCATTTATAATTTAAACCGTATTCGAGATGACAGAAAGTGAAAGAACATTTACTTTAATATTTACAAAATGTATGGCAGATTGCTGAAACATCATCAAGTCTGCTCAATCTTTTTGTAAAAGTACTCAACGACCCCAGTATAAATCATTTAAGGAGAAGTGAATTAGCCAAATAACATACCATTATAACAGTACTCTTTCAGGTCGTCTAGCTCGCTCTCTGTCTGGTACTACTCGTTATTTTCCATGCGCATAAATGCATATTGTTCTGTTGTTGTCAAAGATTAGCTTCATAAGTCATGTATGAATGAAATAACGTAAGGGGGGAAAGATATAAGAAGGGCGTAATGTCAGACGGGCCTGCATGCCCAATTCTTAACCTTTTGAAACTAAAGTTCGTTCGTTCGTTCGTTCGCTCTCTCTCTCTCTCTCTCTCTCTCTCTCTCTCTCTCTCTCTCTCTCTCTCTCTCTCTCTCTCTCTCTCTTCTCTCTCTCTCTCTCTCATTCCCCCGTCTCTCTCTCTATCAGTCTAAGTCTATGTCTTTCTGTCCGTCTGTCTGTCTATCCAAATATTCCATGTCTCTAGCTTTCTCTACCTACCTACATAATTATTTGCCCGCCTACCTACCTGCCTACCTACCCAATGTTTTTCCTATGCACTATTGATGAACGAAAGATGAGTGATTGGAAGGGCCGAATGTAAGACGGGCCTGCGTGCCCAATTAGTTACCCTTTGAAAATAAAGTCCGTTCGTTCGTTCGTTCTTTCGTACCTATTTAAGTCCTCAAGTATTTACCTATCTACATACCTTCATTCTATCTATCTATCCATTTAATCCTTTTCTATGCCTGCCTGTTTATATGTCTGTCGATCGGTCGGTTTGTCTGTCTGTCTATCTATCTATTTATGTTTAATTCTCTCTCTCTCTCTCTCTCTCTGTCTGTCTGTCTGTGTGTGTGTGTGTGTGTGTGTGTGTGTGTGTGTGTGTGTGTGTGTGTGTGTGTGTGTGTGTGTGTGATTATTATTACAATTATTATTACCAATAACTGAATGTATAACAATAAACATACGAAAGAAGGCGGTGGAATTTTCATTAATGAGAACAGATCTATTTCTAACATTTGATGGAAACAAACACAAGTACAGTTTTGTTTTCTCTCCTATATTTACTGTTGTGTGGATTCTGGTAATCCTTAATCAGACATAAACTACATGATTATTCGAATCGTAGTTGATCCTTCTTGGAGTATTAAACTTTCTAAGATATTTCTTCCTAGACATCCTAATCCGACATCGAGATGATGCCAATATTCAATGATCAGTCTATTGGAAAGAAACGTGGACGGGTCAACACATGAATTTCAATAGTTTGCACCTATCTAATATAAGTGCGGCCTGGTATGGACCCCGTTTAATCGAGCTAGAAAGATTATCTTTGATGACACACTAAAAGAGGACACCCTTAACAAGACTACAATCTAATAGATATCGAACTGACTACATCAAGCGTCACTGTCAGCCACCCAGACCCACCCTATAGAATCATCGTTTCCCAAGCTTCAAGTGATTTCTCAGCTGACCTTTCGAGTGGACGACATAATGAAATTTATACAAGATTGTCTTAGAACATTAGTAAGCCAACATTCTTTGCTGTTGAACCACTGATCGGATATAAAACCACCCAATACCTACGCCATCTGTAAAAGAATTATTGTCCCCGTACACCAAGTCAAATTGCATTTTATCAATTCTAGTGTGAGTGTGGAACAACTTATATAGATATAATGGAGTTGGCAAATACAGTAGCCGAACATACACCAGTGTAGGTGGAAAAGAGAATTAATCAGTCATCAGGAATCCCTGTGTAGTCGAAAGGCAATGAAAAGCCATCCTCTTCAACACTTCATAAAATGCCATCATAAAGCGTTATGTATGCTGCATTTGACGAACAATAAACGATTACTCAAACATATTGAGGCGTTACCAATCAAGCGGTTCCAGCCGGTTTTGTGCAAAAAGAAAGAATTCGTATTACATTTGAAATTAGACTGGAGATAGCAGATGTTCTACATTCGAGCAATACCTGTAACTGTGTGTTTTAATTGTTTAAGCTTTGGTATTATCCATTTATTCACTTCATACTACACTAGCCAGGCAGCTCTTAATTCCTCAGGCTCAAAGACCCCCCCCCCCCTGGAATACACCACAAGGTACTATATTGGCAGTAAATGACAGTGACAGTATTCACTCCA
>JACEFZ010009417.1:210000-352500 GCA_014155875.1 Cepaea nemoralis
TGTTACCACGGATCAACTCTTACGTGACACATCAATTAATGTCAGACCACATACTTCAGGACTGTCCAGGATACCACGACCACAGAGAAATCACCTGGCACTGAAATCATGTCCAGAAAAACTGTACGGGAACTTGGCTGAAAGTGATGCTTATTGATTAAAAATAAAAAATAAAAATTAAGTTGCAAGTCCTTCACAGGACGTAGCAGTCAACCCCAGCATTTTCGCTGTTCGTGATTCCTGGGCAAATTTTACGTTCAGTAGTTTGCCATTGCTTTCTGAACAACCGGCTCCTATACCTTTTTCGAAAAAAAACCACACCGTTGTGTTTCGAACCCGGGTATACAGGCTCACAAACCGCGTTCGCAAGCCCTTAGCCACAGAGACCGATTAAAGAGGATATAAAAACACGGAGTATCGGGTAGCTTTATAAAATACAATTAGGAAAACAAATGCAATTTCAAAGAAACGACTATCATTAAAAGCAAATAAACACGTGCAAACATAACGTATAAATATTTGTTTTCCGTAATTTTGTTTTGTACAGGATACCTATATTTCAGCTGTTTATAAGGTTTACAGTTCTACAGCTATACCCCAGTTCAATTATTATTATTATATTGATACAGGGCGTGCTAGCGTAGTTGATAGGGAGCTACGCTGACAATGTCATGAGATCGGCCAGACGAGGTTTTGGCGCCCGAGATCGTCGTCTCGTTAAGTGAGGTGGAAGACTATCCACCCAATCCTCCGCCCATTTAGGACTATAGAAGCGATTGCCCTATCACGTGACATTTCAGGAGTTACGGAGTTCGTGCACTGAGCTGAGCTTCTCCGGACTCAGGTTTGAGTTAGGACTAGAACGGAGCCCTTATGGGTTACAACCGTGTGCCGTGATGCTGATCCGTCGTCTAAACTAAACTAAACTAAACTAAACTAAACTATCACGCCACTGCCAAAATAGCAGGTTCCTACTTTGGGACAATTTTAACAAAAATATTAATAAATAATATATAGAGGATTATTTCTCATGCTGCCAATAGACAGATGGAGAAATAACACATGGAAGAAAATAATAATGGCTTTCAAGTATAACAGTCAGTTTAAAATTACCGTTGCAGGGAATTGAAATTACTGTGTGAATATGTGTATATTTCAGCTTGAAGGATTTATCTAATCACCTTAGTTTATGTTGTGTGATTTCTGCAGTATGTACCTGACGAGATGCAGCGAAATATGCCAGGCAATAAATCATGCAGTCTAATGTTTGTCTCTTCGTTATTCAATTTCAAATGACAAAACTAGTAAACAGATTAAACTATCCCAACCATAAACCATCAAGAAGACTCCAAGAATGGGGACAAGCTTTCCGTCGGACAAAATATTCTATTCTTAGTCGTTCGTTTGCCAGACTCATCCATCGTGTTTGTGGGTGCATCCGCGCGCACACGCGTGGGTGTGTTTGTGAAGATGATCAGCCGTGAGCAAAAGTCTACTGACGCGTTATGCACATTTAAAGGGGTTTTAGAGAAATCTGTTGGCCATTCAGTACTCGAAGAGAGAAAGAATTGAATGCCACAGGCATATAATTGGATCTAGGGAGGTGAGTTGAATTGAGCTGAGAACCGATATCACTGCACTCAGGACATTCCTACACATACTCCGTCCCGTCGTTAAACAGCAGAGAAGAGTCATACTGCTAATCGTTACAACTGCCCTCTGATTGAAAGTTCTCCTGGTCTTCCCTCTCAAATTGGAGATTCGTCCAGAACCCCTGCGATCCTCCGCCATATCATTCTCTCCATATATGGATCCTTGGTCTGTTCCTCCGCCTTCTCCACCTAGTCCCACGGGCGCTCAGCCACATCTCCCTTCTCCATAGGTAGTCGATTACCTAGAGTCGCACTTCCTGCCAGCCTAATAGGCTGTTCTTTACCCCGCACTCCCACATGATCAGGGCAACGACCCATACAATTATTAAAATCTGTGATCTATGAAGCGAAGATCGATGGAGAAAAGATGGACTGACAGCAAGATAGCCAAACCATACGAAATAGATATATAATCACATTCCTTATCCCCAGTGCGCTGATTCCGAGGTAAGGGGTTTAGCCCCTACACCGGCCTGTTCGACTAAAATGTTGACTTCTCGTCCTTGACTTGGTGACGTAAGTTACAAGTACCTCTGACGTCGGAGTGGATGGCGAGGGACACTGGTAATAGGCAAAGCTAATCCACAAGCAAAAAATTTCCAGTGCTACTATAAGTAGTCTGTATGGACTGCGCTTGAATTCAAAGCGAGCAAGGTCAGAGAAATAACAAAACATAAATATTGTCTTTATTGGCTCTGGACATTGGGTTGATGTCTACAAAAAATAAAATACGCTGAACCATGAAAGAAACATTACCTACAATTAAATTTAAGGACCTAAATATCTTACAATAAGGTGAAGTAATGCATGGACCTAAAAATATTACAATATAGTGAAGTAATTAAAGGTCCTAAATATCTCACAATAAGGTGAAGTCACGAAAGGACCTAAATATCTTACTCTCTCTCTCTCATCATGTTCCTCTTGTACCTTGCGGTGTCGAGGTGAAGTATAAACTTCGTGAGAGTGCCCGGTTATGGGCTTCGTATATCGACATTCCCATGGATTCTGTTATTCCCTCCGTCCAACGTTTACGTGGTCGGCCTCTTCCTCTGTTTCCATCTGGTCTGTACATCATTGCTTGTTGTGGCATGCTGTTGACTGGTAGCCTACTTGCATGGCCAAACCATTTGACCTGCTGCTTTCTAATAAAATTTAGAGCAGCTTTAACCCCCACTTTAGTCCTGATTTCTTCATTTCTGATCTTATCTCTTCTTGATACGTTGAGTATTCTTCTCAGGAACCTCATTTCTGTTGTTGTGATTTTTCTTTTCTCTTTTTCTGTCATTGTCCAGGTTTGGCACTGGTAGCACAGAGTTGGTAGGAAGATTGTGTTGTAAAGTGCTTTCTTAGTAGTTATTGATACATGTTTGTTCTTTAGTATTGGTGCCATTTGTCCAATGAGTTGATTTGCCTTATTGCACCTATTTTCGATCTCGTCTTCTGATCTGCCATTTGATGATATTATACTTCCTAGGTACTTGAAGCTCTTTACTTGTTTCAAGGGATGTTCGTTTAGGTGAATTGTTGCTGTTTGTTCTTCTTTAGTTATAGTCATTACCTCTGTTTTGCTTGTGCTAATTTTCATGTTATGTTCCCTACACATTTCGTTTAGACTATTCATGTGGTCTTGTAATTCAGCTTCTGATTTTGCTATTAGTGCTTGGTCGTCCGCAAACAGGAGTTCTCTAATGGTTAGATTTGCAGATGGTTCTTCTTCTGTGTTCTCGTCATGCGGTATTCTTGCTGTCTCTGCTTGGCTGGTTTCTTTACATATGTTGTCTATATATGTTATGAACAAGAGAGGGGACAGGACACAACCTTGTCGTACTCCAGATCTTATGGTGAAGGGTTCTGAGTGTTCTCCAGTTGCTCTCACTATGCATTTGGAGAACACTCAGAACCCTTCACCATAAGATCTGGAGTACGACAAGGTTGTGTCCTGTCCCCTCTCTTGTTCATAACAATAAATAATATCTTACAATAATGTAAAATAATTAAAGGACCTAAATACATTACAAGACGGTGAAGTATGTAAAGGACCTAAGTATCCTACAATAAGGTAAAGTAATTAAAGGACCCAAGTATCGTACAATAAGATTAAGTATTTAAAGGACCTAAATATCCTACAATGAGGTAAAGTAATTAAAGGACTAAAATATCTTACAATAAAGTGAAGTAATAAAAGGATCCTTTCCACGTCTTTATGTGTATTGGGTAAATGGTGCTAGCTCCATATTTGTATAACCTAGCTTCTCGATTGTGATGTTTCCTATGTCACCCCTGTTGCCTTCACTTCCCAGCATATTTCCTGACGCTCTTATAGGCTGGGTAGTCTTGGTAGTCCGGGCCAAATAAAATAAAAACGTGTCTGTATCAATGAGGATTTAAACCAATTAACTGTCAGGTCGACAGGCATTCATGCTAGCCACTGCGATACTCACATTAAAGTACGCTCACAAATGTTTACCCTCATTCACGTTCAATTGTGTGTGTGTGTGTGTGTGTGGGTGGGTGTGTGTGTGTGTGTGTGAAAAGTATATGTTGCATCGTTATGCAAGTTTTCCTGCCATCTTAAATTTAATTAGTTAATTACTTTGTATGTTGGTTAGTCGCGGTTCCTACTTCACGGGAAAGGGTCGACACATAATGTTCCGTTCCTGTGTCAGTGAAGATCACACACAATGCACCTAACTGCTCTATGTGAAAAGTGGAAGGCGTCTTGACAAACCAACATCCTCCGTTCAGGTATACTACTCATAATGCCGCTGCAAGAATGCCAAAACAAAAGTCCGCGAAGAAAAAAATCAAGTTTAGCGTTGATGGAAACGGCAGCCACTACAAAACCAGCAGCCACATATTACTGCATAAGGCAAACCCAGTTAGTTCAGCAATCGGCCGGCCGCCATTTTTCTGGACATGCAGTTCACGATACAAACAACCGCGGACAGATGTAAAAGCACTCCGCATGAAATGCACAGTTCACAGTGTAGCTCCAAGCACTTAACCCAGTAGCTGGGCGACAGAACCATGCACTACCAGTCCCACATGTAGTAAATGAGTAAGCAAAATGTAGCCACAAGCATAAACACTCCAGAGGTCTTAACAGCTCAACCGCCTATCCTCCATGTTGGACCAGAAGTCCCGTGTTCGCCTTTTATTTACTCCCACCAAAGGAATATGTATTTGCTAGGTACAAAGACTATTGAAATCATAGAAAGCGGTGACATTTCTTGTACTGAATTCACGCTAACAGACTTGTCTTACATTAATGCACGTCAAGTCGGGTAACGTTCTGAACCCTTCCGTTCCACTATGTGACGTGCTTCTAGTAAGGAAATTCCCGTGCACCAGGGGGAATCTTCATAATTGAACACTGATGTTTCCGCGTGAAGATGTAATACATTTCATAATATGCATTTCAACTCTGACCCGTAAATTATATACCGCATATAAACAAACATTGAGATCTACTGTACAATCTATAGAACAAACATTTTTGTTCGTGTGAAATGAAACAGTTATATGTTAAATCTCATCTTTTTCCCTTGGCCGTTTATTGAGTGATGGATTTGTATACGGGGGCAAACATTTGTGAATGCACTATAAAATCCTGTGTACAGTGTGAAAACTTGTTAAGAAATTCCTCTTCACTTGGTAGCAAAGACAACAATATACAATATACAAACCTAGTTCCGAAGTGACGACCTTACGTCTGGTCAGAATTTGTCTTGTGTGAAGTCATGTGACTAAAATCACGTGACAGTAGACCCGCACTGATTGCCAAACGAAAGCTGAAGTCACGACCTTGCCTACACCAGACTAGTGAACTGTCTGCGCAGACTTTCTGACCTCATGTCTAACTATCAATGCTTCAGCGTTTCTTTTATTCTCTGTCTGCGATATTCTCTACATCATTTACAACGACAGAAAGCGACAAAACTACATCTTCACTGTTGTCAGAAATAATGTATGACAGAAGGCAGATAACAATGACAGGGTGTTAAACGGGCCTGCGTGCCCAATTATTTACCATTTCAAAATAAAGTTCGTTCGTTCGTTCAGTGTCTTAATAATTTCATTGCACAATGTCTAGCATGTGCATCCATACAAAAGAATAAGAGAAGCGCAACATTTTAGTAATCATATATATTTATGCTATATTGAGTTAATCCTGATGTATGGAAGCGATTCACGGACTCCAGTCAGACAAATGAAGAATTATGTGGAAGCTACAGAGATGTGGTTTTATAGAAGAATGATAACATCACAGTCATCATCATCATCATCATCATCATCATCATCATCATCATCATCATCATCATCATCATCATCATCATCATCATCATCATCATCATCATCATGTTCTATTCTGATAAGCGTGGGCGGTCATGTTCCGCCATCTTACACGATCACCAGAGTCATGTATCAGCTCAGTGTTCTTGTCTCCACCATGACACGTGGTAAAGCCATCCAGATATTTATTTCTATGCCTTCCACTTATTCTTTCCCCCCTCAATTTTACCAGTTGTCACCACGTTCTATATTTTATGTCTTCTCATAGTGCGAGTCCGTGTCTTGTTAGACTAACTATACAGCCAAACAACCAATCAACCAAGCTACCAACCTGAAGGAAATAATATAAACTAGCTTATTGATTGTTTATATGCGTTTGTCTTCGGTGTTCTAGCTATGCAACCTTGCTATTGTTTGTTAATACAGACTGTGATTGAAACATTATTCTGTAATGTGCGTCTTTCTTCTTTGTCGATCTTGCTCTGTTTATAGAGTCCATTCGTTTTCAGTATGAAAATGATAGGCTAGCAGGGAAGACACCTCTTGGTCCGTCGAGGGGACGGAGCACGTATGGGAATGTCCTAAGTGCAGTGATGTCGGTTCTTAACTCAACTCAACTCGTTTTCAGTATCAGCTTGACAGCAAACACCCCAAATTTAAATAGCACAAACAATATTAGTTTTTCTTGGTCGCCGAGACCTGGCACCGCAGCATTACAAAATATTAACCTTCAATTATGCTAATTATAAAACGTCACTGAATTATGCTATAAAACCTTTCCAAATGTACTATTTTTATCCTAGCATTCGTTACATCGAATGTTTGACTGTATATGCGTACGCCTGTCTGTTTGTCGAGGTCAGGTAATTAAGTAGTTCCGTGCCATGCACTGGTTCATGGATAATCTTTAGTTTTGAATTCTGGCACGCTAGTTGCAGTTTTCTAGAACATTTCCTATTATAATACTCCCCACCCACTCAC
The DNA here is from genome assembly GCA_014155875.1 of Cepaea nemoralis. Taxonomy (NCBI): domain Eukaryota; kingdom Metazoa; phylum Mollusca; class Gastropoda; order Stylommatophora; family Helicidae; genus Cepaea; species Cepaea nemoralis. The sequence continues at coordinate 216,930 of JACEFZ010009417.1, forward strand.
CCACAAACCTACCCACCCACCTTAGCAATAGAAACAACAACTTGATCCGAACTATATGTACAAGCAATGTACAACTTGTTCAGTGAGAAATAATAGACACAACTACTTGATACAACTACATGCACAAGGAACATGTTACGTGACTATATACTAGACCAGGGGTCACCAAACTACGGCCCGCGGGCTGGATCCGGCCCGCGACGTCATGTCATCCGGTCCGCAACGGTACTCGAACTTGCTTGATATAATGTATGAAACTCGAGACGTTGTGATACAATTTAAATGTAAATATTATGTTTAGAATAATAGGAGATCTTCACACGTGTGGAGACCGTTTAGCTGATATGTGTCTTAAATAAATTATTGTATCTAGATTTTCTTATGTATTGTAATGTTTACTTATTTCTAGCCATCCCATGTCCTTCCCCGGATCGTAGTAGCGCGGCCTACGCTCTGACGTTATCATGGTTTCCATAGCAACACACACACACACACACACACGCACACACACACACATCTTTCCCTCCCCCAAATGCGCCCGGCTGTCAGCACAGGTCCGATGCTCCAGAAATATATACTTTTTTTTTTTGCCAGTCATCCATTTTATAGGTATGTAACAAGGATTTCTTTGTTTGACAGTGATAGGTAAGTGAACTACAAGTGTGAATGGAGGCAATAAAGTTGCAAACATAGCATAAACATGTCATAGAAGCCTAGTGTTATTACGAAAATATTATCCCAAGCTCAGAAGAATTCCCTGGTCAAGGTGTTAGTAGAGCTGGTCTCTAGGCCAGTGTTCTTCAACCTTTCTGCTGGAGCAGATCCTTACGCAAATGTTTACGTTGCTCAAAGAACTCTGTGCGATGATCCGAGTGTTAGTTCTACTTTATGTAATAAACAAGATGGGCAGAAATGTTGCATTTAGGCGATTTCGGTTTATTTCTGCGAAACTCCTGGCTGCCACTCGCTGAACCCTATTTGAAAAACTCTGCTCTAGGCTGTTTATTTAGGGCGGCCCTAATTATGTTTTGCAAACCTTATTATGAGATATATTCTATTACCAAAGGTACCTGTAAACTGTATATGTACCTTTGGTGAGCCGTAGCTTCACTAATGACCCCCTGTCCTCTGATTTTCTTGTGTTTCAATAGGATTTTAATTATATTTCTAATTCAATGCCTTTTTCATTTTCAGACCCCGTGTACTTCACCCTTCATTTTGGCTACTACGAAAAGAAACGTGGACGCCAGTTTCGCGTTTTCAATGAAGAATGGGGAGTAAAGTATTTCTTTGTGGAAACAAAGGACCAGAAAACCAGTTGCGTAATATGCAGCGAAAGTGTTGCCGTTTTGAAAGAGTACAACCTTCGGCGTCACAACGAAACAAAACATCTATCAACATATTCAAAATGTTCTGGAAAGTTACGCTCTGAGAAATATGAGTCCATGAAACGTGGTTTAGAAACGCAAAGAAATCTCGTCACTAGAAAGTTTGCTGAAAATCAATCTGTCACTCGTACAAGTTACAAAATAGTGCATAAGATGGCAGAATGAGGAAAACAATGGCAACTTCATCAAAGAGTGTATGATGTAAGCAGTAAATGACTTGTGTCCTCTTACGGCCGATTTTTTGGGGGAAATATCAGCCTTTCGGAAATTCAGTTGTTCGAAGAACAGAAGAACTTGGAGAGAACATAGTGCTATAAATACGAGAGAAAACTAGGAACTTGTAGTTTTCTCTGGCGCTGGATGAGTCTACAAATCTCTCGAGTACGTCACAACTTCTCGTGTTCATTCGTGGTGTCAATATGGACTTTCAGTTAACGGAAGAGTTGGCATCCGTTTGGAGCATGCATGGAACAATAACTGGATAAGACATTTTCATGGAAGTGCAAAACGTTGTGCAAGACTATAACCTTCGTGAAATCAGCTTCGAGGTGTTACAGTTGATGGAGGAAAAACATGGCTTGAGTGAGGAAGGGTCTGATGGGGCAGATCAGGACCAGTTGGAAGATTTGCAAAATCAGGGGGAAATTCATTCATTCATTCATTCATTCATTCATTCATTCATTAGGTCAGTCAAGCTGAAGACCTATGTTAAGTCGTCTATCGTGTCCTTGAACTGTACCCTATTGACAGCAACCATCTTTAATTCAGCATAGATCTGTGCACGAGAGTCCTTGCATGCTTGTATTCTGTAGAATTTCTCAGGCTCTTTTTATTTTTATTTTCCCTGCCTGTTGCATTGCGTTCAAACGTCTGGAAAAGCTAAAGTAACACGAAGTACTTCACACGATGCCAAGTGTTGTGCACAATATTACTTTGTCAACTAAATGTTTACGTGTGGCTTGTCCTTCTGTATGAAAGTCAGTGCTTTGTAATGAGGGATGACATGCTAGTGAAAGTGAAGAATATTGAGAATATCGCGGATAAAGAGAAAACTAAACACTGAAGCATTGACAGCTGCAGGCGTTATAACACCATTCTTCAAAACAATAAGTAAAAGTAATATGGAATGCATTGCCCCATTAAAAGAAGATGTAAATTAGAAAATAAACAGGCTTAAGAGGAAAGAAGGTCGACTTCATTGCACCGGGTTTATCCCAATTGGCTAGGTGTCTTTGTGCAGGGCGACCTACAGAGCACGAATTCCGTAGCTTCAGCGATGACCTCCGGGAGTCTCCGTAATAATTGCGCTCGTAAACATAACGACTTAGGCAGGAATCGAACACAGCCTTAGGAGTGCGAGGCAGGTGTAGTAACCACGTTGCCACGAAGACTCACTTATAAAATAGAGACCGGACGCCTTGTATGGGCCAATATCAGGCGTTCCGAGTGAAGTCAAATCACAAAGATAACCGGTTACTCGAACAGGTAGTTGCTGAAATACATAGACAGGAAACCGAAACAATATATCGTGACAACAGGAAACTTGAGGGAAAGTTGAACAGCCAAAGAAGTCGAAAGTAACTGTTAGGTAGCTGAAGTCTTGGCATGTCGAGAAACCTATATTGGAAATAACTAACAACAAGCAACATAGAAGGACGGTGGCAATCATAACTACAAAAGCAATGCATTCATTCACTCATTATGTGCCATGCCGATAAGCGTGGGCGGTCATATTTTGCCATCTCACTCGATCACCAGAGTCGTGGATCAGCTCCGTGTATCTGTTTCGACCATGCCACGTGGCCAAGCCATCCAGGTATTTAATTTTTGGTCTTTCCCTTAGTCTGTTCCCTTCGATCTTGCCAGTTGTCTCCAAGTTCTCCAATTCATTTCTTCTCATGACATGCCCAAAAAAATTTGACTGTCTAAATCTAATGTCTCTAATCAGTTTACGATGTTCATTTGTTTCTTGAAGGACTTATTCGTTGGTTTTTCTATCTGTCCATGGTATTCTTTGCATTTTCCTCAGAAACCACATCTCCACGGCCATCAGATGTTTTTCATCTTGTCTGCTCATTGTCCACGCCTCACATCCATATAAAAGTACAGGTTCTATGTAGCACTTCAACACTCTTTTTGTCTTTTCAGTTGATATCTTTTTATTGGTCAGTATGTTTTTCATCAAGCAAAAGGTTACCTTTGCCATGGCGATTCTTGTTCTAATCTCTTCAAGGCATCTCCCTTCAGATGGTTATGACTGTTCCGAGATAGTTGTACCGATTCACATGTTTAAGAATGGCAATACTGCATTGAAAATAAGAAGCAGCAGATGACTGTAATCCACCATGTGAACATGTTTCGAACCGATAAGAACAGTAACATAAGTGAAACACCCCATTGTTACAACAACCACCTAGATAAGATGGGTGAAAACAACACTACAAATCACTTTTACAGAAATAAACGAAATCTAGTTAGCCTTGCCCAAGTTTCCGATGACTAAGTCTGCAGAGCAAGCTAATGAATGCTAATGTATAATCAGGAACGGTTAGTGCCTTGCTCAGAGAAAAAATAAATAATGTATGATTCCATAACGTGATTGTATACTTGCAGTGCCCGTGGGTGCATCACTTCAGTGTTTCCACGGTGACAGGTTATGAAGAACTGGGTTGTTCCAGGCGAGGAAATTGAACATGAAAGAACGGCAGATCAAACAATGTGTTTAACTTACCTTCTTTTCACGTCTTTTATTCCCCTCATATTCTTTACAGGACACTGCAGTCAACACCAGCATTTTTCAACTGCAGTTGATGTCTTGGCAAGTTTTACGTTCAGTAGTTTGCCAGTTGAGTTGAGTTAAGAACCGACATCACTGCACTCAGGACATTTCCATACGTGCTCCGTCTCCTCGTTCAACAGCCAGTGAAGAGTCATGCTACTAATCGTTCCCACCGCTATCTGATTAAAAGTTCTCCTGGTCTTCCTTCTCAGTTTTGAGATTCTTCAAGAACCCCTGTCGATCCCGCGCAATCTCATTCTTTCCACATACGGGTTCTTAATCTGATCCTCCGCCTTCTCCATCTGGTACCACAAGCGCACGACCACCCCCTCCCTTGTCCATAGACAATCTACCACCAAGAGGTGTATTCCCTGTTAGCCTAACATCATGTTCATTCCTCTGCACTCCCTCACGGCCAAGGCAGAATATCCATACAATTAACACAATCTGTGACCTCTGAAGCGACGAGAGCCATTCCACACGAAACATTCCTTTCTCCACCTTACTATGCGTGCTCTTTGAATCCGTAATGAATGCAGTGTGTGTTACTACTACTACTACTACTACTACTACTACTACTACTACTACTACTACTACTACTACTACTACTACTACTACTACTACTACTACTACTACTACTACTACTACTACTACTACTACTACTGCTGCTGCTGCTGCTGTTGCTGCTGCTGCTGCTAAATTCATTACTACAAGTAGTTGTAATATCAATACTACCACCTATTCTATTAATACCATCACTACAACAACAACAACAACAACAACTACTACTACTACTACTACTACTACTACTACTACTACTACTACTACTACTACTACTACTACTACTACTACTACTACTACTACAAAAAAGTCGCTTAAAAGTCGACAGGGTCGACTTCATTGCACCGGGTTTTATCCCACATGGCTTGGTCTCTTTCCGCAGCGCGGAAAGCGTCGCACAAAGCACGAACTCCGTAGCTTTTAGCGAAGACCCACAGGAGTCTCCGAAACATTTAACTCGTAAACCGACGGGCGCGGCCCGGAATCGAACCCACAACCTTCGGAACACGAACAAACGGCTTGACCACTACTACTACTACTACTACTACTTCTACCACTACTACTACTACTACTACTACTACTACTACTACTACTACTACTACTACTACTACTACTACTACTACTACTACTACTATTACTGCTACTGCTAAATTCATTACTACTACTAGTCGTTGTAATACTAATACTACGACGTCTTCTACTAATACCTTTACTACTACTACTATTACTACTACTACTACTACTACTACTACTACTACTACTACTACTACTACTACTACTACTACTACTACTACTACTACTACTACCTATAGTACTAATACTACTACTACTACTGCGACTACTACCTCAAACACTTTTACTACTGACACCAATAATTTACTACTACTGTTACCACTACTATAACTACCACCACCACCACTACTACTGCTACTCCTAGTACTAGTAGCAGGAGCACGAATACTGCTACTAACATAACAATTACTGCTAATAATTCTACTGTACTTGTGATTACAAAACATTCGTTCTGTGAACAAACAAAAATAACTAGAACAGAAAACGGAAAAACCATAGATCCATTCTGACCATTCGGTTTATTCCTGTGTTGACATTTACCCCCTGTGAGAGATGATGTATGAGAATTCCCCTCTGTGAGAGATCATGTATGAAAATTCCCTTCTGTGAGAGATCATGTATGAGAATTCCCTTCTGTGAGAGATCATGTATGAGAATTCCCTTCTGTGAGAGATCATGTATGAGCATTCCCTTCTGTGAGAGATCATGTATGAGGATTTCCTTCTGTGAGAGATCATGTATGAGAATTCCCTCCTGTGAGATATGATGTATGAGAATTCCCTTTTGTGAGAGATCATGTATGAAAATTCCCTTCTGTGAGAGATCATGTATGAGAATTCCCTTCTGTGAGAGATGATGTATGAGAATTCCCTTCTGTGAGAGATCATGTATGAGAATTCCCTTCTGTGAGAGATGATGTATGAGCATTCCCTTCTGTGAGAGATCATGTATGAGGATTTCCTCCTGTGAGAGATCATGTATGAAGATTTCCTCCTGTGAGAGATCATGTATGAGAATTCCCTCCTGTGAGAGATCATGTATGAGCATTCCCTTCTGTGAGAGATCATGTACAAGAATTTCCTCCTGTGAGTGATCATGTATGAGAATTCCCTCCTGTGAGATATGATGTATGAGAATTCCCTCCTACGAGAGATCATGTCTGAGAATTCCTTTATGTGAGAGATATGTATGAGAATTCATTTCTGTGACAGATCTTGTATGAGAATTCCTTTCTTTGAGAGATCATGTATGAGAATCCCTTTCTGTGAGAGATCATTAATGAGAATTCCTTTCTGTGAGAAATCATGTATGAGAATTCCCTTCGATGAGAGACATGTATGCGAATTCCCCCCTTTGAGAGATCATGTATGAGCATTCCTTTCTGTGAGAGATCATGTATGCGAAATTCCCTTCTGTCAGAGATCATGTATACGAATTCCCTGCCGTGAGAGAGCATGTATGAGCATTCCCTTCTGTGAGAGATCATACATGAGAATACCCTTCTGTGAGAGATCATTTATGTTTCCTGCTTATGTTACTTGATTGTGTAGTCATGTTGTCTGCTTATATTACATGATTGTGTAGTCATGTGTTCTGTCTGAGCCATTTCTAAATCAAAATCTTCGAGCTGTGTATGTTAATCGGACCCAGTGAAATCACGCGAATCTGAAATAAATATTGTTGTGTGTTTCCTCGTTAACTATCATTCACAGAAACCATGTACATATTATGGCACGATTGTTACCGATCACCATCATTTAAATAAGCCATATTGATTTTTGGCGCGAGCTGAACAGCCAATTTTGAAGTCTAATTTTGGCGATACAGTTTCAAAGTTTATAAACAGATGCAGATGGCATTGCAGAATTAAAGGAATTGACGGAAATCTGCGAAACAAACAGCCATTTTACCAGCTCATGCTCGGGAATACACTTCTAGACACCGTTCGCAGAAGTCATTTGAAGCTCATCGCTTTAGATCAATATACAGTTGTACATGCCAACTCATGTTAACATTCATATTACCAGACGTTTAAATGGGTCTAATAGCGAGGGGCTGACTTCATTGCGCTGGAATTTATCTTATAGCATAGATTTATACTTCTTTTATCTCATAGGATAGATGTATACTTTTATTTATCTCAGAGGATAGATTCATACTTCTGTTATCTTATAGGATAGATTTATACTTCTTTTGTCTCATATGATAGATTTATACTTCTGTTATCTCATAGGCTAGATTTATATTTATGTTATCTCATAGGATAGATTTATACTTCTATTATCTTATAGGATAGATTTATATTTCTGTTATCTCATAGGATAGATTTATACTTCTTTTATCTCACTGGATATATTTATACTTCTGTTCTCTCGTAGGATAGATTTATTCTTCTTTAATTTCATAGGATAGATGTATACTTCTTTCATCTCACTGTATACATTTATACTTCTTTTGTCTCATATGATAGATTTATACTTCTTTTATCTCATAGGGTAGATTTATACTTCCAAAAAAAAATCTCATAGGATAGACTTAAAGAAAACAAAAAAGCTTAGTGTTCTTTCGCAGCTCAACTGACGAATAATCTTCCACAAGAAATCGAAACTGCCACAAATCCCTATAGATACAATCTTAACCTATTTAAACACAATCTCAGTAGGCCTACATGCCGATTTAAAACATAAAACCAAATAATAATAATAATAATAATAATAATAATAATAATAATAATAATAATAATAATAATAATAAACTCACAGAACAACTAGTATAATAAACAATCCCCTGAGTGTGGCACATTACATCTATCCTAGATACATTTAACTGCCACGTCAACATTAGTTTAGAGAGTCATGTATTATTTATTATTGCACATTTTTCATGTGTTTTAAGGCATATTGTGTCTGTTGGTATTTGTCTAAGATTAGTTTCATACGTGATGAATGAATGAAATAATGTATGAGAGCAGAGAGAGAGAAAGAAAGGCAGAATTAAGACGAACCTGTGTATACAATTCTTAACCCTTTAAAAATAAAGTTCTTTCGTCCGTTCATATGGTTCGGTCTCTTTCCGCAGAGTCGCCTTCTAGATAGTGTTATCCTCTCATTTATTATGGACACTAAATTCACTTTTAAATTGAACTGATTCAGCGTCGGAATGTATGTATAAAATCAATAAATGTATTGGACGTCCAGCATTACCGTATTTGTTCAAATACCGCTTATCGACAAAGCTGAATTCCGGAGCTTGGTGAAACTAAACAGAATTAGTAAACAGAGGCCTGGCAGTAATAGCAGCATCATGTAAATAAATGGATACAGGGATATACTTGGAGGGCCTTGGTGTTAACTCTTTCCAAACTTAACAAAGGTTGACCACTTAACTCTTTTATGACCAGCAGACGCTCTGCTGTCTTGACTGTTAGAGATCGTTTTCGTCACGATCGACATCATCGTCATCACACCACCATCATCACCACCATCCTCACCACCACGATTGTAATATATATCATTATTAAGATTATCAACAACACCATCATCATCACCATTATAATTATCATCACCAATATCACCATCTTCGTCATCAGCAAGTGCCCTGCCAAATAATGAGGAGTTCATGCATCTCCGCATATCTAGGTCGCTGGTGTTCTAGGATCGAGGGGAACAGACCAAGGGGAAGACCTAGAAGCAAGTACCTGGATGGCTTGACCTTGTGGCATGGTCGAGACAGAAACACGGAGCTGATCCACGACTCTGGTGATCGAGTGAGATGGCAGAACATGACCGCCTACGCTTACCGGCATGGCACATGATGGATGGATGGATGTTCTAGATCAATTCGATTTAGGTTATACCTACAACCCACATTCATCATCAGTTCTCTTGTTCTCAATATACGGAAGTGAGGCTGAGCAGCCATATGCAGGGCGTGACGATTCTTTGGTTGAGCCAAGAACCAGAGCACTATGTGTCGGTTCTACAATTATGGGAGCCTCCTTGGATGGCGGGGAATTTCCTTTGTCTGCCCCTGCCTTCCATTGAGGGCTGACCGGGATGTCTTCAGCTGTTCTAAATGGGTCAGCTCTAATGGAGATACACTACAACAGTGAAAGTTGAACGTTCAATGACACACCCGGGAAGGTTAACCCGGTCAACAAATGCCTAGAGAAGTCTGATGTGTCGGCCGAAAGGTGCAAATATCACAGCTCTGCGTTAACAGGCACAATGCAATAATATCTAAAATAACATTCCGAACGAAAGAAGAAGAAGATTTCTCTTGGTCTCCTCGTCCTCTGCCTGTTATGTATTATTGATTACTGAACATTTTCCGTGCGTTTAAAATTCATATATTGTTTCTGGTGTTGTCGTTGTTCTCGAAGATTAGCTTCATAAATGATGTTTGAATGAAATAGTGTATGAGAGCAGAAAAGTTAGAAGGACAGATTGTCAAACGTGCTCAATTCTTAACCCTTTAAAAGTAGTCAGTTGGTTCGTTCGTTCTTCTACCGCTGTTGTTTCCAGTGATCACGATTCTTTCCTATGCTTACATTCTCATTACGTGGTCAAAGAATACTGTTTTTGTCTTTCTTATAGCAGTGTATAATGTTTAACTTTCACTAGTTATTTTCTTACACTCTTTGAGGCTTCTCATGGAAGCCCAAGCCATTCGTAACATTCGTTTCACCTCTCACAACTCCGTTCCTTCTAAGATCCACCTAATGTGTTTGATTCCATGTAACATTTCAGTACTCTCCTTCTGACGTTAAATACGATTGACTTATTATATAAGATTCTGTTCATCTTCTCAAATGCATCTTTTGCTTGGCCTGTTCTGCTACTAATCACTATCACACACCCTCTAAATTCTCACAGTTATTACATCTGCGCATATTGTCTAAGTTATTACTGTAAATATTTTTATTCTAGTTAATACATCTGGCTATTGGACCAAGGTGTTGCTTTAAATGCGATGAAGGTAGATATGTAGGCATCTAATTACCCAGGTAAATAGGTATATAGATACGCAGATAAGTGGGTAGTTATGGAGAAATGTGTATATGTAGATAGGTAGCTAGTAGGTAGACAAGATAGCAGGCCGGTAGACGGGTAGGTAGGTAGGAAGCAAGGTAGATGGGGACTGGATGAGAAAGTAAGTAGTTGTATAGGTAGCTAGTAGGTAGACAAGATAGCAGGCCGGTAGACGGGTAGGTAGGTAGGAAGCAAGGTAGATGGGGACTAGATGAGAAAGTAAGTAGTTGTATAGGTAGCTAGTCAGGCATGTAGGTAGATAGGTAAGCATGTAGGTAAATAGGTATGTATGAACACATAGGTAGGTATGTTGGTATGTAGGTAAATAGGTATTATATGGATAGATAGGTGTACGTGCAGGTAAGTAATTATGGACGCATGTTAACACACATAATGACCTTCCACCAAAGACTGATGCCAATATTTAACTTCCCCTAGATGACATAGCCAGACAAGGTTAATATTCCCATCAGTGGTTGGAAGTTGATCACGAGTCACCGAGGCCTCGCTGGCCTCTTTTCACGAGGAACTGATTTACTTACAGCACTCCGAGCTGCTGGCCGAGAGGATAACGTGCCGAGTTCTAATTCGGAAGACCCTGGTTCGAATCTTCGGTAAGATGTGTATTTTTTTCTTAATCTGTCGGGGGCAAAAAGAAAACCCTAACTTGTTCAGCTTGTGGCGACTACCATTGGCCATGAGTCCCTAATTCCTCATGCTCAAGACCCTTTCCCGCCTGTCCTATACCATAAGGTACTACAGGCAGTAGATGACATATGACTCCGAACCACTCACAAGGGACCTATATATTGACGTGGATGTTAGAGGTCCCTATGGAATATTAACTGAATAATTTAACGACTGTTTGTTGTTGTTTGTCCATTAAGAATAATGATGACCATTCATTTCATCCAGTGAGGTTGAAAGTATGGAGCCGTGAGTTCTTAGATGGCTGATAAGGCCTATTTTGACTCGAAATGTTCTTTGACAATGTGGGCAAAGATTGCTTGACGATCCAGGGGGAGGATCTCCTGCAGTGGTTTTTCTGTCCAGCCTTTTCTTCACAGCTCTTGCAGTCCTGGTTGCCTCACAAGTGACTGCACGCTTGCGTAATGATGTACGCCTCGAATTTCGGTCTTTGGCAGCAGTCACGCAGGTGTCAAGATTAACACCTTGCCTGAAGACAATTTATTATTAGTTAAGCGTTTACACTAATATCATTTCTTGATTATGATGACTACTCCCGTTATTAAGAAAATTGAAGTTTTTGTAAAAAATCACATCTCCCTGAAACTCAACAAGTTATGTCTCCGTTTGTGAGAATATGCTCAAGATGAAAGACCAGGCTTTAAACTTACAGTTATAGAACACTTCTTAAGACAGTGAATAATAATAATAATAATAATAATAATAATAATAATAATAATAATAATAATAATAATAATAATAATAATAATAATAGCACATAGAAATACAAAAGATTTTATTTGTTTTGTAAACCTGCTATTGATTCGTGTCTGTATGGCCGTTCGATCTTCGAAAAAAAAATGTCCATCTCATTCAACCTGCTTAGGACCCGTGAAGTATTAGGGAGATCCCATGCTGTAGGTCTGAATGCACTGAGGGATAGATAGCCAGTCCGACTTCGTCAGTTGAAGTTCCTTTTCTAGATTATCCCCCCACCCCTTAAACCACCCCACCCCACTCCCAACCCCATAGATATAATATTTTCCCAGGTTTGTGGGCATATCGTTTTTTGCAAGACATCGCAGTCAACACCAGTATTTTACTGCCGGTGTTGATGTCTTGGCAAGTTTACGTTCAGTAGTTTGCCATTGCTTTCTGAACAACCGGCTCCAATATCAACTCGTTAAAACCCAGGGCAACGGGGCCTGATGCCAAATCAGGTCGCGTCTGTGTTTCGAACGCGAGCAAGCGGGCTCTGTGCCACCCATATTGGAATAGAGACATAGGAAAAGTTGATCCCAGGTGCTGGAATTCCAATGACTCTTCCCCCTCCCCCTCCCCCCACAACGCCTCACGGCATAGATGGAAGACAACAACAACAACAATAACCCTATAATACTACTGTATTCACTATTATTTTTCGACACTACTGTGCAGTCATCAGACATTACGTTTGCAATACGAATCAGGTTGACACGTGCAGGAAGAAGTCGGATGTGTCCGCATAAAGGCACATATAACGCAGTTCTGTGGTACGCAGTCAACACATTTGAGCCATTCCTGAAAGCACAGTTCGAAACAATGCAGAAGAAAGAAAGAAAGAAAGAAAGTAAGTAAGAAAGAAAGAAAGAAAGAAAGAAAGAAAGAAAGAAAGAAAGAAAGAAAGAAAGAAAGAAAGAAAGAAAGAAAGAAAGAAAGAAAGAAAGAAAGAAAGAAAGACCGTTTTGAGGGAGAATAAGTTGCTAAGACAACTAATCACAAACATCAGAAAGAGGAATTCTTAAGTTTGTTTCGGGGGCAATATTATTAGAAGACACAAACTAGAAAATGTTGCGACAACTGGAAAGATTTGTGAAAAAGAAATTGAGGATTACATCTAGAGAACATTCTTGTGCCATCATTCTTTGTGACATGACACGTTAGGAAGTCAATACACGAATTGAAACATGCCGTTGAAGATGGCAAGGTGTGGAGAAGTTGATCGCCTACGCCAATCGGCAAGGCACTTGACAATGATGATTCTTACACAGCAGATTTAGAAAAATTGCCATCAGCTAAAAATTTGTCAAATAGCAAAGACACCGAACCGTTGCGGTGACTCTAGCATACTTTAAATGATTGGTTGATTGTTTTATGTTTACGTAACAGAGAAATATCCATTGCAAGGCATCCCCCGAGGTCATTGAAATAACATGATTAAATGGACATAAATATTTATCGGGACTACGAGATACCATCATCGAGGTAATACATAGTGGACATAAATGGTGAATTAGTGTCAGATATTTAAATGTCAAGGAGATAAATAAATCAATCACATACACACGTGCACATATGCACACAAACACACACACACACACATACACTCACACACATACACACGCACACACACACACACATCTACATTAAGTAAAGGATACCCGTCTATGTGTTGGGGTGTACTGCGTACATGGTGCAATCTCCATGTTTATATAGACCTATCGATGGGCAGTGTCACAGATTGTCAGACGTACTCAATTCTTAACCCTTTAAAAGTAAAACCAGCTGGTTCGTTCGTTCTTCTACCGCTGCCACGTCTGCTGCCAAGGTAGCTAGGTAGACAGGCTGGCGGGTAAATAGGTAAGTAGGTAGGTAGATAGACACGTAGATACGTAGACAGGTAGATTGGTAGGCGGGTAGGTAAGTAGTTAGACAGGTAGAAGGTACGCAGGTAGATAGTAGGTAGACATGCAGATAGGTGGGTAGTAGGTATGTAGACAGGTAGGTAGTTAGACAGGTAGGTAGGTAGACAGGTAGGTATGTAGACAGGTAGGTAGTTAGACAGGTAGGTAGGTAGACAGGTAGGTAGGTAAATAGTTGGGCAGGTAGGTAGGCAGGCAGGTAGGTAGGTAGACAACAGGCAGACAGGCAGGTATGTAAGTAGGTAGACAGCTAGGTAGGTAGGTAGGTAGTTAGGAAGGTAGGTAAGTAGACAGGCAAGCAGTTTGTTAGGTAGTTAAGTAAGTAGGTAGGTACGTAGGTAGGAAGGTAGGTAGGTAGTTACATAGGTAGGTGGGCAGGTAGATAAGTAGATTGTCATCGTGGAGAAGGTCCATTGGTCCCATCAAAGCCCAGCGACTATTGTCTCGATCTCTGGCCATCTCTCGAGCCTCATGCACCCTGATGCCCAAGCAGTCTGCACTGCTCCGTGCTGGTTGACCCCTGCCTCATGAACCCTGATGCCCAAGCTGTCTGCACTACCCCGTGCTGGTTGACCCCTGTCTCATGCACCCTGATGCCCAAGCTGTCTGCACTGCTCCGTGCTGGTTGACCCCTGCCTCATGCACCCTGATGCCCAAGGTGTCTGCACTTTCCCGTGCTGGTTGACCCCTGCCTCGTGCACCCTGATGCCCAAGCTGTCTGCACTTTCCGTGATGGTTGACTCCTGCCTCATGCACCCTGATGCCCAAGTTGTCTGCACTTTCCCGTGCTGGTTGACCCCTGTCTCATGCACCCTGATGCCCAAGCTGTCTGCACTGCCCCGTGCTGTTTGACCCCTGCCTCATGCACCCTGATGCCCAAGCTGTCTGCACTGTCCCGTGCTGGTTGACCCCTGCCTCCTGCACCCTGATGCCCAAGCTGTCTGCACTGTCCCTTGCTCTTTGACCACTGCCTCATGCACCCTGATGCCCAAGCTGTCTGCACTGCCCCGTGCTGTTTGACCCCTGCCTCATGCACCCTGATGCCCAAGCTGTCTGCACTTTCCCGTGCTGGTTGACCCCTGCCTCATGCACCCTGATGCCCAAGCTGTCTGCACTGTCCCTTGCTCTTTGACCACTGCCTCATGCACCCTGATGCCCAAGCTGTCTGCACTGTCCCTTGCTCTTTGACCCCTGCCTCATGCACCCTGATGCCCAAGCTGTCTGCACTGTCCCGTGCTGTTTGACCCCTGCCTCATGCACCCTGATGCCCAAGCTGTCTGCACTGTCCCTTGCTCTTTGACCACTGCCCCTTCTTCCCGTAACTACGCCTTTTAACACCATTCTTCCCAAGCCACTGTGTCGTTTCTATGGCCAATATAAGCATATTTCCGAGACATAAGGCTGTAGTTTATGGTGTTCAGATGTCAATATTTTACTTTTTCTTAGATTTGATATTCTAAGACTCAAAAGTCCAGGGTTTCATCTTTAGCCGTTGCCAAATGGATCTATACTTTTAATCTCGCCATTTATCAAAGTCGATTCTCATGTTGGAAATGATTTCCCCGGGTCCTTGTCCCTATCTGAAACGTGCCCTGCATTTCTTATAATCTAATTTGTAACCAACTTTCAATTTCCAGATTTTACTAGTATGACTTACTGGTGCGATAATTCGATAATTGCTGTAGCTTTAAATTTCCTTTCATTGAGAAGATCCTGCAGATTTCCCTCTTTCATTCTTTGGGACAAATATCTGTGTTCCACATCGTCCAACATAGTGCACGGCAGACACGGACGACGCTTTTCTTTCTGACGGGATTAGTTCATGTGGATTATCGTCACAACCAGGGGTTTTCCAATTATTCAGATATTTATCGCTGATCGTCATTCCTTTAGTAAAGGTTCTAGTTCTTTTCTCTATGTTCTCCTTTATGTCAACTGAGTCATGCCAAAGAAAGAGGCGGTTTCTACCAAAAAATGTACACATTCAAATGATCAAGTATTATAATGTACTTTCCGTTCACTGAGTATTGAAATTGCGGAAGATACCACGAAACAAAATAAATAACACGATAACCCTGGTATAGGGATTTATCGTCCCTCTGTCTAAATGGGAAGTCGCATTTGGCCATATATTATCATATTGCACTGAATCAGTTAAATGGGCTATTTGCAGTATCGTCATATATCTATCCACACAACTCCTTGCAGCTGTCTATCTTATAGAATATCTTTTCTTCCTGGTAATGCACTGTTGTGTATGTCATTTATTACATGTAATTATAGTCCGATAGCCCATCTTGATGTTCTGATGTTCTTCAACAAGTCGTTATGCTTTCTTTTGCACATGAGATGCTCTATGCTTTTATACGTGCTCGTTTGAAGCTGTTTCTTGTTGTGTCTGATTGCAACTTGTCTCGTGTGCCGTTTAAATGCGGGGATATTTGTTTCTACCCTTGTTTGCTTCAATTTCCCCCATTTTCCTCTTAGCCGGAATGCTTGGCCTGTGGGGTATGTATGCGTGTTGTACATGTTTGTTTGGAACGTGGTTTGTGTCAATGAGATGAGATGTTTCTAGCTAGTGTGCCTAGTAAACCAGGTGTCATATTTGTGTGTACTGCCGTCAACACCTGGCATTGATTATTGTTTAAACTTCAATGTTTATCCAGGTGATATATCGCTTGTGCCGGCGCTATGGCTAGTGTATTACGTACGCCTTATGTTAGTTTCCATATAATGGTATGAGTGCCGGTTGTTCAGAAAGCAATGGTAAACAAGTGAAATTGCCAAGAAATCACAAACAAACAAATGACAAATGAAACAGACAACTGTCAAACAAACGTGCTATGTGCTGTTGTCAGTACCGTGAAATATCTATATATGTATGTCTGTCTATGACTGTGTATCTATGTATATCTATCTATGTGGGTCTGTCTGTCTATCTTTGTCTTCTGTCTATGTCTGTCAATGTGTAGTTCTCCTGCCACTCTTCCTATCTATATGTCTCACCGTCTATCTGTCTATCCGTGTCTATACATTCATACAGGACATACGCAAGCACCATCTGTTACTACCATAATTTACATAAAGAAATGGGCAACTGTCACACGAGCCAGCTAACTGCGGCTATCAGATACCGTGGCACATCTACGCCAATAAAGCTAGTTGACAGCTCGTGCTTCGGTCCACGCAAGACGAGTTAGTCTCACCAGTAACGAATATTTTATGTCTGGTCTGTCTGAGTTGGAAATAAACCTTCGGAATTAAAACAATACTGTGACAATTGGACATCCCAGACGCACCCATTGTTTGGCTCATGTGTTGTCTTAAGTCAGTCGTGATAAGAGAATAATAAATGATTTATCATTGCAGTTATTTTGTGTTTTAGTCATTTATGTGCCAGCTTTGCGACCCTTTAAAAATAAAGCTCGTTTATTATTTCGTTTGTTCACATTGTTACTATTGTCAGATAAAGTTTGTAGAAGCGCGAGAAGATGCAGCAACACGTTTTCGTTTCGTTGGAAATATTTATTGTTTGTTGTATGTCTGCTACATTGCCCACCTTTAATACATTTGCACCATTGTCATCATCGTCATATTCGTCTTCTTCTTTGTCTTATTATTATTAGTATTCGTCTTTTGCTTTTACTTCCTAGTAGTAATAGTAGCAGTAGTTTTAATAGTAGCAGTAGTAACAGCAGTAGTTGCAATAGTAGTAGTAGTAGTAATAGCAGCAGCATTAGTAGTACAAGCATAGAGGTACAAGTAGTAATCGTCATCATCATCTTCGTCGTAATATTAGCAGTTTAGGAAGCAGCACTAGTAGTAGTAGTAGTAGTAGTAGTAGTAGTAGTAGTAGTAGTAGTAGTAGTAGTAGTAGTAGTAATAGCAGCAGCATCAGTAGTAGTAGTAGTAGTAGTAGTAGTAGTAGTAGTAGTAGTAGTAGTAGTAGAAGTAGTAGTAGTAGTAGTAGTAGAAGTAGTAGTAGTAGTAGTAGTAGTAGTAGTAGCAGCAGCAGCAGCAGCAGTAGTAGTAGTAGTAGTAGTAGTAGTAGTAGTAGTAGTAGTAGTAGTAGTAGTAGTAGTAGCAGCAGCAGCAGTAGTAGTAGCAGAATTATTAGTTATAGTAGTAGTAGTAGTAGTAGTAGTAGTAGTAGTAGTAGTAGTAGTAGTAGTAGTAGTAGTAGTAGTAGTAGTAGCAGCAGCAGCAGGAGTAGTAGTAGTAGCAGAATTATTAGTTATAGTAGTAGTAGTAGTAGTAGTAGTAGTAGTAGTAGTAGATGAAGTAGTAGTAGTAGTAGTAGTAGTAGTAGTAGTAGTAGTAGTAGTAGTAGTAGTAGTAGTAGTAGTAGTAGCAGCAGCAGCAGTAGCAGCAGTAGTAGTAGTAGTAGTAGTAGTAGTAGTAGTAGTAGTAGTAGTAGTAGTAGTAGCAGCAGCAGCAGCAGCAGCAGCAGCAGCAGTAGTAGCAGCAGAATTATTAGTTATTGTAGTAGTAGTAGTAGTAGTAGTAGTAGTAGTAGTAGTAGTAGTAGTAGTAGTAGTAGTAGTAGTAGTAGTAGTAGTAGCAGCAGCAGCAGAAGTGGTAGCAGTATTATTAGTTATAGTAGTAGTAGTAGTAGTAGTAGTAGTAGTAGTAGTAGTAGTAGTAGTAGTAGTAGTAGTAGTAGTAGTAGTAGTAGTAGTAGTAGTAGTAGCAGTAGCAGCAGTAGTAGTAGTAGCAGTATTATTAGTTATAGTAGTAGTAGTAGTAGTAGTAGTAGTAGTAGTAGTAGTAGTAGTAGTAGTAGTAGTAGTAGTAGTAGTAGTAGTAGTAGTATTAGTTATAGTAGTAGTAGTAGTAGTAGTAGTAGCAGCAGTAGTAGTAGTAGCAGTATTATTAGTTATAGTAGTAGTAGTAGTAGTAGTAGTAGTAGTAGTAGTAGTAGTAGTAGTAGTAGTAGTAGTAGTAGTATTAGTAGTAGCAGCAGCAGCAGTAGTAGTAGCAGTATTATTAGTTATAGTAGTAGTAGTAGTAGTAGTAGTAGTAGTAGTAGTAGTAGTATTAGTAGTAGCAGCAGCAGCAGTAGTAGTAGCAGTATTATTAGTTATAGTAGTAGTAGTAGTAGCAGCAGCAGCAGCAGCAGTAGTAGTAGCAGTATTATTAGTTATAGTAGTAGTAGTAGTAGTAGTAGTAGTAGTAGTAGTAGTAGTAGTAGTAGTAGTAGTAGCAGCAGCAGCAGTAGCAGTAGTAGTAGTAGTAGTAGTAGTAGTAGTAGTAGTAGTAGTAGTAGTAGTAGTAGTAGTAGTAGTAGTAGTAGTCGTTATCATCGTCGTCGTACTTGTAGTAGTGTAGGTAGCAACACCAGCAGTAACATTATACACACTCTCAAAGCTAAACCGCTGTGGCGCATAAAAAGAGGAAGATAGAGTATGTCCTATTCGAGGACATGGAAAAGTGGACGGGGTGTACTTCGTCCACTATTATCGCCGTGGCTATTGGCAGAGACTAATGGGAGACTCTCAGTGCAGATGCACTCCAAGTACTACCTCCACGATCTTCGCTCTGAGTTATGGGATGAAATGACAGTGATAGTAGTATCATTGGGATAAGAGAAGACACAATCATGGGGTAACAGAAAAAAACAAAACATTTATGGTGTTAACACGAGCAAGAATTATGGGGGTGAAGATAAAACAAAATTATGGCATGACAAAAGCAACGATCATGGGGTTGACAGAATCAATAATCATGAAGTTGACAGAATCATCATGGGGTTGACAACATCAACAATCATGGGGTTGACAGAATAAACAATCATGGGGTAACAGGGGAAAACAATTATGGTGTTAACACAAGCAAGAATTATGGGGGTGAAGATAAAACAAAATTATGGCATGACAAAAGCAACGATCATGGGGTTGACAGAATCAATAATCATGAAGTTGACAGAATCATCATTGGGTTGACAACATCAACAATCATGGGGTTGACAGAATAAACAATCATGCAGTTGACAGAACAATTTGTCAGGTGGCTAAAAGATTCAATCCAAGCTTTTGCTGCAGCACGCGTGTCAGATGTTAATGTTGCTATTGCTATTATTTGCCTTGATATAACGCATGCCGGCTGCCTGGCCGAGGGGGTAGGAGCTTTCTCCGTTAACCCCGAATATTCTCGTGGTCGACGTGAGTGCACGAGAATTAGAAGTGGTTCGAGTCGCGCCACTGACCTATGAGAGTATGGAGCCGGTCGCTCAGAAAGTCGTGGCGTGCTGATGAGCGTAATCCAGCCTGGGAATCAACATACAGCTGAAAAATGCTGATGTTGACCGCAATATCCTGAAACAGGATGGAAACGCGGAAAAAAAGAAAAAAAATTACGCATGGGCAATCATGGTTAACAACTTCACGCAACCCGCTTTTGTCAGGCCATTTTTGTTTCTATTATGTCACTTAACCAAGTTTCCCATGCTTCCTTTTCTTCATTGTATATTCTTATATCATGTCATTTGTCGTTGCTTTTTAAGTGTTTCTCTCTCACAACATGCACATGTATTATTGCTATGAACATCTTATTTATCTTTTCAATGGGCTATCGCATTGTGCGTCTCACAGAGCTGCTGTATTTAGATTTCTTTCAATCTAGTGCTGTCTATACATTTGTATCAAAAGCTGGCAATTCTATGCATTCTTGTCTACCACAATTTATGTTTTAAAGAAAGCTGACGTGACATTTGAACGCCCATACATTTGCCCCTTGTCTTGTGTCTCCAGAAATTACAAATAAAGTTAGGTGCATGTCCTTTACAGGACGTCGCCTTCAACCCCACCATTGTTTGGATTTTTGTGATATCTTGGCAAGTTTACGTTCAGTAGTTTGCCATTGCTTTCTGAGCGGCGGGCTCCCATACCATTTTATTAAAAATCCAACGCGAGGCGGTTTGCTGCCTAAGTGTCCACATCTGTGCCTCGAAAGCGGTTTGAGGGATTGCGAACTTCGTCAGTAACCCCTTAGATTATAAACATATATTTTTTTAAAGTCATATTAGGGCGATTCAACCATAGTTTACCGAAAAACGTCACTGTAGGCAATTCCCAAATGTATTTCAGGAGAAACTAACCTAACCATTTCATATACACTTATTATTATGTTTCTAATATAATTATCGGTCCCTTTAAAGTGTTCCACATGTCTATGACATTATAATATCGTATCATATATGTATGCAACAGCTGTCTGTGCATTTATTCATAACTTATGTTTAGACTATTGCTGTTGAAACTGAAGAAACGTAAGAATCTTATCTTTGTGTGCATATGATGCCGTCACAATAGAAATTGTTGAAGCCATTGCCAGGAGACTCAAAGTAAGTAAAAAAAAATGTTTTGCATATCCTTTACAGGACATCGCTGTCAACATCAGCATCTTTCAGCTATATGTTGATTTCTTGGCAAGATTACGCTCAGTAGTTTGCCATTGCTTTCTGAGCGACCGGCTCATTATCTCGCAAGTCACGAGCGCGGGTCGAACCGCTTCCAGTTCTCGCCTCGCTGTGAGACCCTGCGTGGATAAACGGGATTACGGAGAAAGTGGTGTAACCCCTCAGCCAGAGAGACAGGCCAAAGTAAGTAAGCAGTGTTAAATACCTGTATATAATAAACGCATTTTCTGGACTTATTCATGCTACCAAGTTGTGTTTAGAGAAGCTAGCCTAATCATTTCATATCACTTAATTGTCACGCTTGTAGAATAATTACCACTCACTGTTATTATGTCCATATTTTTGTGAAAATAGAACATTGTATCGTATATGCTTGCAACAGCTGTGTGTGCATTTATTCATTCCTTCTTTCTTCCGCGTTTCCATCCTGTTTCAGGATATTGCTGTCAACATCAGCATCTTTCAGCTGTATGTTGATTCCTAGGCTAGATTACGCTCATCAGCACGCCACTACTTTCTGAGCGACAGGCTCCATACTCTCATAAGTCACTGGTGCGACTCGAACCGCTTCCAATTCTCGTGCACTCACGTCAACCACGAGAGTATTCTGGGTTCCGGAGAAAGCGGCTAACCCCTCGGCCAGGGAGCCGGCATTTATTCATACCTTATATGTTGGAAATTGAAAGTCAGAACTTAGAGAGATATAACTGAGCTACCGTATGACAGTAGACGGTACCACATACTTTCTGTTAGCGCCGAATGTTGGGCGGTGCTCAGCAAACTCGATACCCCATATTGTACCAACGGCTTTAGTTGGAGGAGTGCAATTGGGAGAACACAAGCCTTATTTTAGTAAGAAGAAATGCAACCTAAAAACTAAATGTCATGGCAGGGCAAACAAGGTCCTAAGTCTCAGTCAACAACTGGTCTGGGATGGAAGCTTCGACAAGCTGACAGAGCATTGCTTTGTTAATCCGGCAGCTTCTGCAGCTTATCTTGTTCCATACGTATTGGTGTTACCTTCCCTCTGGAGTAAAATAGGCAGCCAAGAGAGAGGTCACGCTGTATTGGCAACACATAGTCTCTAAATTCAGCCAGGTCGAGTGCTATGGAGAGGTTTAACTCTACTTTTACAAACTATTGTCAGTCAGGGCGGCATGGTCCAGTCAGTCATATTTTGAAGATTAGTGCCAGAAAACTAAGCGTTGTTTATGCTGGGTACGAGGTATCACTGTTGTCTGCAGTGTAACATCGAAAGTCTTGTGGGTTTACACCATAGCTCGTCAAGACGTGTGTACACATATGTACATACAGTAACTTTGAATATAGCTGGTATGGATGCAACATTTGTGAATGTGGGAATTGTGAATACAAAAAAATGTGAATTGATGAGCCAAATCTAAGAATTGGGAACAGGCATTCAGTGTTACTATCACACCTCTTACTTCACGATGAATGAGAAATCACCGAAGGCAATGCCATGACGTATTCCAGGAGACATCACTGAAGGTAATGCCATGACGTATTACAGGAATATCACTGAAGGCAATGCCATGACGTATTCCAGGAGACATCACTGAAGGTAATGCCATGACGTATTACAGGAAATATCACTGAAGGCAATGCCATGACGTATTCCAGGAGACATCACTGAAAGCAATGCCATGACGTATTCCAGGAGACATCAGTGAAGGCAATGCTATGACGTATTTCAGGAGACATCACTGAAGGCAATGCCATGACGTATTCCAGGAGACATCAGTGAACGCAATGCCATGACGTATTCCAGGAGACATCACTGAAAGCAATACCATGACGTATTCCAGGAGACATCACTGAAGGCAATGCCATGACGTATTCCAGGAGACATCACTTAAGGCAATGCCATGACATATTCCAGGAGACATCACTGAAGGCAATGCCATGAAGTATTCCAGGAGACATCACTGAAAGCAATGCCATGACGTATTCCAGGAGACATCAGTGAAGGCAATGCCATGACGTATTCCAGGAGACATCACTGAAGGCAATGCCATGACGTATTCCAGGAGACATCACTGAAGGCAATGCCATGACGTATTCCAGGAGACATCACTGAAGGCAATGCCATGACGTATTCCAGTAGACATCACTAAAGGCAATGCCATGACGTATTCCAGTAGACATCACTGAAGGCAATGTCATGACGTATTCCAGGAGACATCACTGAAAGCAATGTCAGGACGTATTCCAGGAGAAATCATTGAAAGCAATGCCATGACGTATTCCAGGAGACATCACTGAAGGCAATGCAATGACATATTCCAGTAGACATAACTTAAGGCAATGCCATGACGTATTCCAGGAGACATCACTGAAGGCAATGCCATGACGTATTCCAGTAGACATCACTAAAGGCAATGCCATGACGTATTCCAGTAGACATCACTGAAGGCAATGTCATGACGTATTCCAGGAGAACATCACTGAAAGCAATGTCAGGACGTATTCCAGGAGAAATCATTGAAAGCAATGCCATGACGTATTCCAGGAGACATCACTGAAGGCAATGCAATGACATATTCCAGTAGACATAACTTAAGGCAATGCCATGACGTATTCTAGGAGACATCACTGAAGGCAATGCCATGATGTATTCCAGGAGACATCACTGCGGGCAATGCCATGACGTATTCCAGGAGACATCACTGAAGGGAATGCCATGACGTATTCCAGGAGACATCACTGAAAGCAATGCCATGACGTATTCAAGGAGACATCACTGAAGGCAATGTCATGCCGTATTCCAGGAGACATCACTTAAGGCAATGCCATGACGTATTCCTGGAGACATCAGTGAAGGCAATGCCATGACGTATTCCAGGAGACATCACTGCGGGCAATGCCATGACGTATTCCAGGAGACATCACTGAAGGCAATGCCATGACGTATTCCAGGAGACATCACCAAAGGCAATGTCATGACGTATTCCAGGAGACATCACTAAAGGTAATGCCATGACGTATACCAGGAGACATCACCGAAGGCAATGCCCTGACGTATTCCAGTAGACATCACTTAAGGCAATGCCATGATGTATTCTAGGAGACATCACTGAAAGCAATACCATGACGTATTCCAGGAGACATCACTGAAAGCAATGCCATGACGTATTCCAGGAGACATCAGTGAAGGCAATGCCATGACGTATTCCAGGAGACATCACTGAAGGCAATGCCATGAAGTATTCCAGGAGAGAACACTGAAAGCAATGCCATGACGTATTCCAGGAGACATCAGTGAAGGCAATGCCATGACGTATTCCAGGAGACATCACTGAAGACAATGTCATGACGTATTCCAGGAGACATCACTGAAGGCAATGCCATGACGTATTCCAGGAGACATCACTGAAGGCAAAGCCATGACGTATTCCAGTAGACATCACTGAAGGCAATGTCATGACGTATTCCAGGAGACATCACGGAAGGCAATGTCATGACGTAGTCCAGGAGACATCATTGAAGGCAATGCCATGATGTATTCTAGGAGACATCACTGACGGCAATGTCATGATGTATTCCAGGAGACATCACCGAAGGCAATATCATGACGTATCCCAGGAGACATCACTGAAGGCAATGCCATGACGTATTCCAGTAGACATCACTTAAGGCAATGCCATGATGTATTCTAGGAGACATCACTGAAGGCAATGCCATGACGTATTCCAGGAGACATCACTGCGGGCAATGCCATGACGTATTCCAGGAGACATCACTGAAGGGAATGCCATGACGTATTCCAGGAGACATCACTGAAAACAATGCCATGACGTATTCCAGGAGACATCACTGAAGGCAATGTCATGCCGTATTCCAGGAGACATCACTGAAGGCAATGCCATGACGTAATCCAGGAGACATCACTGAAGGCAATTCCATGACGTATTCCAGGAGACATCACTGCGGGCAATGTCATGACGTATTCCAGGAGACATCACTGAAGGCAATGCCATGACGTACTCCAGGAGACATCACTGAAGGCAATGCAATGACGTATTCCAGGAGACATCACTGAAGGCAATGCCATGACGTATTCTAGGATATATCACTGAAGGCAATGCCATGACGTATTCCAGGAGACATCACTGAAGGCAATGCAATGACGTATTCCAGGAGACATCACTGAAGGCAATGCCATGACGTATTCTAGGATATATCACTGAAGGCAATGCCATGACGTATTCCAGGAGACATCACTGAAGGCAATGCCATGACGTATTCCAGGAGACATCACTGAAGGCAATGCCATGACGTATTCCAGGAGACATCACTGAAGGCAATGTCATAACGTACTCCAGGAGACATCACTGAAGGCAATGCCATGACGTATTCCGGGAGACATCACTGAAGGAAATGTCATGACGTATTCCAGGAGACATCACTAAAGGTAATGTCATGACGTATACGAGGAGACATCACTGAAGGCAATGCCATGACGTATTCCAGGAGACATCATTGAAGGCAATGCCATGATGTATTCTAGGAGACATCACTGAAGGCAATGTCATGATGTATTCCAGGAGACATCACTGAAGGCAATATCATGACGTATTCCAGGAGACATCACTGAAGGCAATGCTCTAGCGCAGTAGTTCCCAAGATTTTCAAGCAGAAGGCCACATCTAATATTTTCGGTAGTTAAGCGGGCCACAACGTTATGAAATTATAAAAGTCGTGGAATATCATTCTTACCTTTCTTAAGATAAATTTTAAATCAGTTTCGAAAATCGTAATTAATGTAATTAATTTATAGTTGTAAGTGTTCTTTATGCTAGTTACTTAAATTCAGATGCCAGTTTATCAATGTCTGGGCACAAATCTGTCGTGCCCAAAGTCATAAGCGCAGCTAGGTTACTGTTGGTGAGTCTGGAACGTTGTCTGTTATTTATAACGGTCATTGCGGAAAATGACTGCTCGAGGCATTGCGTGCCACTTTATTACAGCTGGCGGGCTACTAGTCTCCCGCGGGCCGTGGTTTAGGAACCTCTGCTCTAGCGTTTTTAGAAGACAATGCCCTAAAGTATGTCAGGCCATGCTCATGATGCACGTCATTCTCAGAATTATAAATAGACAGTTTGCAGAATCCTCTGAGGTATATTCCATGACAAATATTACTACAGGGGTGTGAAGTGAGGGCAGCGTTCACATACACTCGATGATGGTTCAAAGGTAATGAGAATAAACCACGCAAATGATAACCCGATGTCCCTTGGCAAAACCTCACTACAAGAGATGGAATCACACACCTTTGTAAACAGCAGTGTAGAAAAAGAAGGGGGAGCAGTTGAATATTTCAGTATAAGAATAGGGATGTCTAGAGGGGCTCTTATAAGACAACTAGCTGACCCTGCCCGGCTTCGCCCAGACCCTGGGGGGAGCATCTCATTTAATTCATATAAGTAGTCATATAAGTTCTCGTTCCCGTTACCGACTGTCTGTCTGTCTGTCTGTCTGTCTGTCTGTCTGTCTGTCTGTCTGTCTGTCGGTCTGTCTGTCTGTCTGACCCGGCCCGGCATTGCCCAGCTCCTGGTGTGGAGCATCTCATTTAATTCATATAAGTAGTCATATAAGTTCCCGTTCCCGACTGTCTATCTGTCTGTCTATCTGTCTGTCTATCTGTCTGCCTGACCCTGCCCGGCTTCGCCCAGTCCCTGGTGGGGAGCATCTCATTTAATTCATATAAGTAGTCATATAAGCAGTGGCGTCACTGGGGTTGGTGTCACCCAGTGCGGTAAACTCTTGGTGTCACCCCTCTAGACTTTCACCATGGTCTTCTTCCGAGTGTTCCTGTACCATATATAATCGCATATAGCAATTTTTTTATTTTGGTGTCACCCCTTGATGGTGTCACCCGGTGCGGCCCGCACCCCCCGCACCCCCTAGTGACGCCCCTGCATATAAGTTCCCGTTCCCGTTACCGACTATCTGTCTGTCTGTCTGTCTGTCTGTCTGTCTGTCTGTCTGTCTGTCTGTCTGACCCGGCCCGGCATCGCCCAGCTCCTGGTGTGAAGCATCTCATTTAATTTATATAAGTAGTCATATAAGTTCCTGTTCCCGACTGTCTATCTGTCTGTCTGTCTGTCTATCTGTCTGCCTGACCCTGTCCGGCTTCGCCCAGTCCCTGGTGGGGAGCATCTCATTTAATTCATATAAGTAGTCATATAAGTTCTCATTAAATTCATACAACAAAAAAAGTAACTTAAAAGAATGTCCTTCCACACACCATCCATTATTTTTAATGAAAACTCTTTCTAATCACCTGCATGACTACAGTAACTTCTTAAGCAAAAAAAGATGAGTTACAATGTTATGCATTGTGCCTTATTTTTATGAAAACTTTGAAAATGCCTTACAGATTGTATCATTATTTATTATAACTCATATGCCGGTACATAACTGTGGACAAAGAGTTTATAAATCTTTGAAAACGATGCCACAATATGACTATAAGTTATACAGAAAAGTTATGCCCCTTGAAATAACTTTTACAGAGTTAGGTCCCCTGAAATATATGAAATTATAATGAAAAATGAAAAATGAAATAATATTGAGTAAGCAGGCGATTTCACACTAACAAAATATCACAGTTGGCAGCACTGGAATGAAAGGAAGGCGTGTAGAAAATTTCATCTCAATCGGATGGGCCGTTCGCGAACAAATAAAGGACATACAGACATACAGACAGACAGACAGACAGACAGACAGACAGACAGACAGACAGACAGACAGACAGACGGAGATCTTTTATATATAAGATAAAATGTGTTAGAACATTCAATTCTAATGTAAAATCAGAAACACGGAGAACAACTAAAACGATAACAAATAAACTACAAACATTCAGTAATGTTTGCCTGCGCAAAATATAAGGAATAAAATGGTATGAGAGAATTACCGATGTGGAGCTCATGGAGAGAACTAGACAAATGCCAGAGAACCATGAGGTGAAGAAAAGACGCTAAATAGGACATACATTGAGAAAAGCTGAGAGTAGTATAAACTAGAAAGGCCTTTGTCTGGAATCTCCAGAGCAAGAGAACGAACTAAGGAACTAACAAGCGGTCGATATAATATGTTTCCTCTCAGATACTTAAGAATTGAGCACGCAGGCCGTTTGACACTATGCCCTTATCATATCTCTGCTCTCATACATTATTTCATTCATACATCATTTATGAAACTAGTCTTAGACAACGACACTAACAGAACAATATGCATTACACGCATAGAAAATGTGTAATAATCAATAATAGATGACTCATTTAACTTATATGGGGGTTGAGTGATCTCGAGGTATGGTGTCCGTCTCGAGTGCTGGAGGTCCCGGGTTCAAGCCCCGATGAGGATCGGGATATATTCACGTGGACTTCTAGTAACAACGTTTCCCCTGGTCTCTGGGTAGTGAGATGTGATGCGCGTATATATTGTTGCGCACGTAAAAAATCCCTTGGCAGTTGGAAATCGAAAAAGAGTAGTCTAACGGCGCTGCCTTGGCAACATTTCGAGTTGTGAATCTACCCAAAGTATTTCAGGATCCTCGCCGGTGATACGGAGTTCGTGAACTGAGCTGAGATTCTCCGGACTCTGGCTTGAGTTAGACATAGAACGGAGCACTTATGGGTTACATCCGTGTGCCGTCAAGTTGATCCGTCGACTAAACTAAAACCAAACTAAACTTACTAAACTAATTTTGGCATTGCAGTTATATGTAGCTAGGGTAGATATAACGTACCACACTTAAGGAATTGTTTACGATACTCGCTGTCCTGTGAGATAATTATGATTATTTCTGTGTTGTAAATATAGTAATAAAAGTCCAATACCTAGTTGTCTAGTGTCCCGTAAAGAAATAAAGGATGACCTAAAACACAAGGAGAAGAGAAGAAGAAACAGGGATGAATGATAAGGGAAGGGCATGGGTAGGGCTGCGGGGGTTGGCTAGTGATAGAAGGGGTTGGGGTAAGCTAGTTGAGGACTTATGCCAGCATGGGCAATAAAGAGTGCAAGAAGAAGATTATTGTGAATCTTCAGACTTACATCCAACTCACACGCAAGCCATCCCATCCCATATCACCACAAAAGTGCTGCAGCTGTTAATTAATTCACGTAGGCAGCTGAGGCAATATATTCGTCCTCAATGGAAACTGTATCCCCTGTGGACTTCGGCCGCCCAATCGCTTACATTGTAGCTCTCCTTAGCAATGATTAGCTTTTAAACAGGCAGGTCATTGTGACTGACCTCGCTGTAAGACGTGTTCGGATATCTGTTTCTGTGATGAACTTTGACCTGTTAAACAGTGAGAAATCTTCACAGAGGTGACAGCAAAAAGAAACGTAATCGTTCCCTTTTTCACCCCATGGTGTGTGTGTATATATATATATATATATATATATATATATATATATATATATATATATATATATATATATATATATATATATATATATATATATATATATCATTCATTGGCACCTTGCCGTCTTGACAGACGATAGTTTGTGCTTTAAAAAGGCATAATAACTTTTAACTATGGCGGTAGCGAGTGTGACTGATAAGGCCAATTTGCGCTGTAAATGTCCGTTCACAGTGGGTGCATGTGAACACGTGGTCATTTCCACCATCATGCACCATCTTACGTCTCAAACGCTTGGTGTGTGACTTTTCTGCAATAATTTTCTCCTTTGACTTTATTCCATTTCTGATATTTGCCCTCCATGCAACACGTTCAGCGGCGACTTGCTCTCAATGTGCATTATCAATGCCTGTATCAATCATGTCCCGCTTACACACATCTTTGTATCGTAGTAGAGGCCGACCCTGAGATCTCTTACCCATCTGTAATTCACCAAAAAAGATATCCTTTGGTATTCTACCATCATCCATCCTCCTAAGATGTCCTATCCATCTAAGTCTACGAAGACTGAGCATGGAATAAACTGTCACACAACCTGATCTTTCCAATACTTCAGTATTTGTGATTTTGTCTTGCCACTTAATACCAAGAATTCTTCGCAGACACCGCATATGAAAGCTGTTTAAGTTGTTCTCTTGGTGTGAGTAAGTTGTCCAGGTTTCACTGCCATAGAGAAGAGTACTAAGGACACAGGCTTGATAGACAAGGACTTTTGTTTTGGCAGTAAGCTTCCTGTTCTCCCAGACTCTTTTTCTTAACCTGTTCATTGTTGTTGCTGCCTTACCAATCCGGATGTTGATTTCCTGATCTAGGGATAATTTGCTATTTACCACTGATCCTAGATATGTAAAATGGTCTACTATCTCTAGTTCGGCGTCGTCAATAAAGATTGATGGTACCCCATGTGCACCTTGTGACATAATCTGTGTCTTCTTTTTGCTAATTGTTAAACCAAATTCAGAACAAGCATTGGAGAATGCAGATAGTAGACATTGCAATTCTTCCTCAGAGTGGGTCGTAACTGCAGCATCATCTGCAAAAAGCAACTCTCTGATCAGTACCCTCCTAATTTTGGTCTTAGCCTTCAATCTCTGAGCATTGTAGAGGCCGCCATCTGAGCGTGAGTGAATGTATATACCACCATCCTGATCATGAAATGCATATTTCAGTAGAAGTGAAAAGTATATTCCAAAGAGGGTGGGAGCTAGTACACAACCTTGCTTAACTCCACTCTTGATTTCAAATTCTTCAGAAGTTGCACCATCAAACTTGATTATACCCTTCATGCCTGTGTGGAACGATTCCACAATGGACAGAAGAGTTGGTGGGCAGCCAATCTTCTTTAGTGCCTTGAACAGACCCTCACGACTGACCAAATCAAATGCCTTTGTGAGGTCGATGAAGGCAATAAACAGTGGTTGATTCTGTTCACGGCATTTTTCTTGCATTTGTCGCAATGAGAATATCATATCAGTGGTAGACCGGTTCTGTCGAAAGCCACACTGTGATTCGGGGTAGACTTGATCTCCTAGGACTTGAAGTCTGCGCAGAACAATTCTGGCAAATACTTTTCCAACAATACACAGAAGTGAGATCCCCTATAGTTGTTGCAGTCGCTCCGATCGCCCTTGTTTTTGTACAGTGTTATGATGCTTGAATCTTTGAAATCCTGTGGGACTTGTCCTTCACGCCAGCATAGCTCTATTAGCTGGTGGATCTGTATAGTGAGTGTGTCTTGCCCACTCCTGATAACCTCTATTGGAATCCCATCCTTACCTGGAGCCTTGCCAGATGCAAGTTCATTTATAGCACACTTAACTTCTGTTATGGTGGGAAGTGTGTCCAGGTGGTCAAGAGTTGGTAGAGCCTCTATGGCGTTGAGGGCATCATCCGCTAGTTTGGTCTCACTTGAGTAAAGCTCCAAATAGTGCTCTACCCATCTGTCCATCTGCTGTTTCTTATCAGTGATGATTTCTCCAGTCAAGGTTTTCAATGGTGCACTTCGTTTGATCACTGGACCGCAGGCTTTCTTTATTCCTTCATACATGCTTCTTATGTCTCCCTTATCACTTGCGATTTGAATGGACTCACATAACTTGATCCAATAATCATTTGCACACTGCCTGGCAGCCTTTTGCACATCCTTCCTAGCTTGCCTAAGCTCACTCAGAGTGTTACGCGTTGGTCTTTCCTTGTTTCTTAAGAGAGCTTTCTTCTTCTTATCAATCAAGGGCTGCAGAGTCTCGCTGTTGGCCGCAAACCAGTCCTGCCTCTTATGATCCACAGTGCCGTAAACCCCTACGGCAGTTTTATAAAGAGTTTCCTTAATTTGACCCCACTTTTCATTTACTGTACAATTTTCTGGTGTATCAGTGAAAGCGTCTTCAAGTTGCTGTTGAAACTGAAAGCACTTTTCAGGATCATGAGTGTTAATAATATTAATCCTGAGGCTAGATTTGTGTTTAGCTGTGTAGATTCTCTTTGGTCTCAGTCTAACCCTTGCAACAACCAAAGAATGATCCGTATCACAGTCAGCACTGTGGTAACTACGAGTCAATGATATATGGTTCAGATGTTGTCTCCGTGTGATGATGAAGTCCAGCTGGTGCCAATGGCCGGATCTTGGATGTTTCCATGTGACCTTATGCATCTCTTTTGTTTTAAAAAAGGAGTTTGTAATACATAGGTCATTACTGGTGCAATGCTCCAGCAGCCTTTGCCCATTTTCATTCATGCGACCGATGTTGTATTTTCCAAGGCACACTGGCCATGAACTCGAGTCCTTGCCCACACGAGCATTGAAATCACCGAGCATATAAATGTAGTCAGATTTTGGAACTGCCTTGATCACGGAGTCTAACTCCTCATAGAACGAATCCTTCACATCATCAGAGGAATCGAGTGTCGGTGCATATGCAGTAATAATGGTGGCAAACCCACAAGAGGTTGCCAAGCGCAGGGATAATAGTCTTTCATTTCCTCCTGCTGGAATTTCAATCATTCCCAGTAGCGAATTCTTCACTGCAAAGCCCACACCGTGTTGCCTTTTTTCTGCCTGCCCTCTACCCTTCCAGAAAAAGGTGTAGTTGTTTTCCCTGAGTGACCCTTCCTCAGCGAGGCGAGTCTCCTGCAGGCCAGCAATATCAATGTTTAGACGATTGAGTTCGGCATCAATCACAGCCGTTTTTCTCACATCGTCAATATTGGTCAAGTCAGTGGAAAATCCTGGACACATGGTTCTCACGTTCCAGGTTGCAAGCCGTAGCTTGAGGTTTATATTTTTATTTTTGTTTGTACTGGTGCATTGGTTTTACAGCCTGCGATTCAGATTTTGTCCTAGCCCCAAGCACCCATTGAAGCAGGCAGGCTGTGGCGGATCAGCACCCAATTGGCTGGTGGCTGCCCAGCTTGAGGCGGGCGGTAGCTGATCAGTGACACCTATAGGTGTCTCCCACCGTCAGAGGCAACGCGTGGCGCCCCATGTCTACGCCAACTGACAAGGACTTATAACCCGTAACAGTTGCCTCTCGCTTTGATTCCGAGACCAGTTAAGACCAGGGATGGAGTTATTGCCTCTCCATAGCACAAAGCCTGGGCTAAAATATAGAGATCATGTGTTGCCCATGCAGCATGATCCCTCTCTCGGCCTGCCTAGTTTACTCCAGAGGAAAGGTAACACCCCTACATCTGGAACAAGACAAGCTGCAGAAGCTGCCGGATCAGCAAAGCAATGCTCTAACTGTCCGCCTGTCGGAGCTTCGATCCTAGACCAGTCGCCAACCAAGGCTTAGGGCCTGGTCTGCCCTGCCATGACATTTTGTCTTTAGCTTGCATTTCCTCGCACCAGGGTAAGGCTTGTACCCTCCCAATTGCGCTCTTCCGCCCGAAGCCGTTGGCACAATGTGGGGTGTCGGGTTTGGTAAGCGCCGCCCAACGTTCAGCGCTAACAGAAACCAGGTAGTACCGTCTACTGTTATACGGTAGCTCAGTCATATCTGACTAAGACCTGACATATATATATATATATATATATATATATATATATATATATATATATATATATATATATATATATATATATATATATATATATATATACTAGCTGACCCTGCCCGGCTTCGCCCAGACCCTGGTGGGGAGCATCTCATTTAATTCATATAAGTAGTCATATAAGTTCTCGTTCCCATTACCGACTGTCTGTCTGTCTGTCTGTCTGTCTGACCCGGCCCGGCATTGCCCAGCTCCTGGTGTGGAGCATCTCATTTAATTTATATAAGTAGTCATATAAGTTCCCGTTCCCGACTGTCTATCTGTCTGTCTATCTGTCTGTCTATCTGTCTGTCTGACCCTGCCCGGCTTCGCCCAGTCCCTGGTGGGGAGCATCTCATTTAATTCATATAAGTAGTCATATAAGTTCCCGTTCCCGTTACCGACTATCTGTCTGTCTGTCTGTCTGTCTGTCTGTCTGTCTGTCTGTCTGACCCGGCCCGGCATCGCCCAGCTCCTGGTGTGAAGCATCTCATTTAATTTATATAAGTAGTCATATAAGTTCCTGTTCCCGACTGTCTATCTGTCTGTCTGTCTGTCTGTCTGTCTATCTGTCTGCCTGACCCTGTCCGGCTTCGCCCAGTCCCTGGTGGGGAGCATCTCATTTAATTCATATAAGTAGTCATATAAGTTCTTATTAAATTCATACAACAAAAAAAGTAACTTAAAAGAATGTCCTTCCACACACCATCCATTATTTTTAATGAAAACTCTTTCTAATCACCTGCATGACTACAGTAACTTCTTAAGCAAAAAAAGATGAGTTACAATGTTATGCATTGTGCATTATTTTTATGAAAACTTTGAAAATGCCTTACAGATTGTATCATTATTTATTATAACTCATATGCCGGTACATAACTATGGACAAAGAGTTTATAAATCTTTGAAAACGATGCCACAATATGACTATAAGTTATACAGAAAAGTTATGCCCCTTGAAATAACTTTTACAGAGTTAGGTCCCCTGAGATATATGAAATTATAATGAAAAATGAAAAATGAAATAATACTGAGTAAGCATGCGATTTCACACTACAAAAATATCACAGTTGGCAGCTCTGGAATGAAAGGAAGACGTGTAGAAAATTTCATCTCAATCGGATGGGCCGTTCGCGAACAAATAAAGGACATACATACATACAGACAGACAGACAGACGGAGATCGCCTTTTATATATAAGACTAGCTGACCCTGCCCGGCTTCGCCCAGACCCTGGTGGGGAGCATCTCATTTAATTCATATAAGTAGTCATATAAGTTCTCGTTCCCGTTACCGACTGTCTGTCTGTCTGTCTGTCTGTCTGTCTGTCTGTCTGTCTGTCTGTCTGTCTGTCTGTCTGTCTGTCTGTCTGTCTGTCTGACCCGGCCCGGCATTGCCCAGCTCCTGGTGTGGAGCATCTCATTTAATTCATATAAGTAGTCATATAAGTTCCCGTTCCCGACTGTCTATCTGTCTGTCTATCTGTCTGTCTATCTGTCTGCCTGACCCTGCCCGGCTTCGCCCAGTCCCTGGTGGGGAGCATCTCATTTAATTCATATAAGTAGTCATATAAGTTCCCGTTCCCGACTGTCTATCTGTCTGTCTATCTGTCTGTCTATCTGTCTGCCTGACCCTGCCCGGCTTCGCCCAGTCCCTGGTGGGGAGCATCTCATTTAATTCATATAAGTATTCATATAAGTTTCCGTTCCCGTTACCGACTATCTGTCTGTCTGTCTGTCTGTCTGTCTGTCTGTCTGTCTATCTGTCTGTCTGTCTGTCTGTCTGTCTGTCTGTCTGACCCGGCCCGGCATCGCCCAGCTCCTGGTGTGAAGCATCTCATTTAATTTATATAAGTAGTCATATAAGTTCCTGTTCCCGACTGTCTATCTGTCTGTCTGTCTGTCTGTCTGTCTGTCTGTCTATCTGTCTGCCTGACCCTGTCCGGCTTCGCCCAGTCCCTGGTGGGGAGCATCTCATTTAATTCATATAAGTAGTCATATAAGTTCTATTAAATTCATACAACAAAAAAAGTAACTTAAAAGAATGTCCTTCCACACACCATCCATTATTTTTAATGAAAACTCTTTCTAATCACCTGCATGACTACAGTAACTTCTTAAGCAAAAAAGATGAGTTACAATGTTATGCATTGTGCATTATTTTTATGAAAACTTTGAAAATGCCTTACAGATTGTATCATTATTTATTATAACTCATATGCCGGTACATAACTATGGACAAAGAGTTTATAAATCTTTGAAAACGATGCCACAATATGACTATAAGTTATACAGAAAAGTTATGCCCCTTGAAATAACTTTTACAGAGTTAGGTCCCCTGTGATATATGAAATTATAATGAAAAATGAAAAATGAAATAATACTGAGTAAGCATGCGATTTCACACTACAAAAATATCACAGTTGGCAGCTCTGGAATGAAAGGAAGACGTGTAGAAAATTTCATCTCAATCGGATGGGCCGTTCGCGAACAAATAAAGGACATACATACATACAGACAGACAGACAGACGGAGATCGCCTTTTATATATAAGACTAGCTGACCCTGCCCGGCTTCGCCCAGACCCTGGTGGGGAGCATCTCATTTAATTCATATAAGTAGTCATATAAGTTCTCGTTCCCGTTACCGACTGTCTGTCTGTCTGTCTGTCTGTCTGTCTGTCTGTCTGTCTGTCTGTCTGTCTGTCTGTCTGTCTGTCTGTCTGTCTGACCCGGCCCGGCATTGCCCAGCTCCTGGTGTGGAGCATCTCATTTAATTCATATAAGTAGTCATATAAGTTCCCGTTCCCGACTGTCTATCTGTCTGTCTATCTGTCTGTCTATCTGTCTGCCTGACCCTGCCCGGCTTCGCCCAGTCCCTGGTGGGGAGCATCTCATTTAATTCATATAAGTAGTCATATAAGTTCCGTTCCCGACTGTCTATCTGTCTGTCTATCTGTCTGTCTATCTGTCTGCCTGACCCTGCCCGGCTTCGCCCAGTCCCTGGTGGGGAGCATCTCATTTAATTCATATAAGTATTCATATAAGTTTCCGTTCCCGTTACCGACTATCTGTCTGTCTGTCTGTCTGTCTGTCTGTCTGTCTGTCTATCTGTCTGTCTGTCTGTCTGTCTGTCTGTCTGTCTGACCCGGCCCGGCATCGCCCAGCTCCTGGTGTGAAGCATCTCATTTAATTTATATAAGTAGTCATATAAGTTCCTGTTCCCGACTGTCTATCTGTCTGTCTGTCTGTCTGTCTGTCTGTCTGTCTGTCTATCTGTCTGCCTGACCCTGTCCGGCTTCGCCCAGTCCCTGGTGGGGAGCATCTCATTTAATTCATATAAGTAGTCATATAAGTTATCATTAAATTCATACAACAAAAAAAGTAACTTAAAAGAATGTCCTTCCACACACCATCCATTATTTTTAATGAAAACTCTTTCTAATCACCTGCATGACTACAGTAACTTCTTAAGCAAAAAAAGATGAGTTACAATGTTATGCATTGTGCATTATTTTTATGAAAACTTTGAAAATGCCTTACAGATTGTATCATTATTTATTATAACTCATATGCCGGTACATAACTATGGACACAGAGTTTATAAATCTTTGAAAACGATGCCACAATATGACTATAAGTTATACAGAAAAGTTATGCCCCTTGAAATAACTTTTACAGAGTTAGGTCCCCTGAGATATATGAAATTATAATGAAAAATGAAAAATGAAATAATACTGAGTAAGCAGGCGATTTCACACTAACAAAATATCACAGTTGGCAGCGCTGGAATGAAAGGAAGGCGTGTAGAAAATTTCATCTCAATCGGATGGGCCGTTTGCGAACAAATAAAGGACATACATACATACATACAGACAGACAGACAGACGGAGATCGCCGTTTATATATAAGATATATATATATATATATATATATATATATATATATATATATATATATATATATATATATATATATATATATATATATATATACTGTATATATGCCGGCCTATAGGCTTATACACAACAGCATTCGAAGGGTGAATTTGTCTTTATCACTGCGGCCGCTTTTATCTTCCATGACTTTATCTGGTACCCAATTTAACCTAGGTCATTGAAAAAACGTCCCTTGCTGGATGAAGATTGCGAAGCAGATGTTTATGGATGAGATATGAAAGGCCACACTGAACTCACTCTGAAATATATAGTTATCTAAAGGAGGTATGTAAAAATGTATAGGATCTTTGGCTGGTAAAATACAATTAAAGTTAGTTGCATGTCCTTTTCAGCACGTTGCAGTCAACACCTGCATTCTTTTGCTGTTGTGATCCCTTGGCACGTTTAAGTTCAGTAGTTTGCTATTGCTTTCTGAACGATCGACACCCATACCATTTCGTAAAAAACAAACGCAACGCGGTCTGCTGCCAAAATCGCGCGCAGCTGTGTTTCGAAAGCAGGTATGCGGGATCACGAACTTCGTCCGTAACTCCATCGCCACGGATCCGGCAATTTAAAATTACTCACATAGAAACTCTGAAACCCTAATCGCCTTCATTATACTCTTCTTGGGACTGCACGAAGTTCTTCAGGCGGTCCCAACACAGTTCGAATATCTCCAGGAAGGCCTTGTAGAGAATGGAGCTCAAAGTGGCCGTCGTGTTCCACAGAATGTCTTATAGTGACTCAAATCAGGTGCCTTTTGGTGGCAGCTTCAGTTTTAGGAACAGCCAGACATTGTAGGTCCCGTCGGCGGCAGCATCAGCTTGGGAGAATTGGGGGAGGGGTTGGGGGTGTGGGGTCTAAGGAAACCCATGCATATTATCTTTGGCCCAGAAAGTCTGAATCAGATTTCGCTGTGTGACAAGGGCCACAGTTAAATAAATAGCATTTGTCTGGTGCTGTTCGCTACATTGCTGTAATTTATAAAGCAGTAATGTTATTTCTCACATCGTTATGCAGAAGGTAATAAATCAACCGTAAACATAAAGCAAACAGTTTGTATTTCTTCTCATTTTAGTGAAAAGAGTCAACACACTTTCAGTACAGCAAGAGTGCAAAATGCGATGAAGTAACACTTTTCGCCATGTTTTTATGCTAGTGGTGAAATAGTGATTTTCGTCAAAATCTTAACGTAGCGAATATGCAATGTTAACTCTGGCATGTCTGCAATAGATAACGAACTATTAATGTGTGTCCCATCAGTTTAACAACCGTTGCCACAACGAGACATCTCGTCCCATTGGAAGTGTCCCTCGACGCGAAGTCAGCGAGGGTTGATAGAAAATTAAGTTTATAAATGCACGCCGTTTAGAATTCAATTTCGAAAAAAATACAACGACTGGGGACAGTGCTGGTAAAACAATTGCTTCAGGAGCTAGACATTTGGGAGTTATTGTCTAAATGATGTTTGTTATTCATCGAGAAAAAAAACAAAAACATCGAAATAAAGATAACGGATATGTTTTCCAAAAGAACGTTCCTGTCTAGCCACAGACTGTCTCCATACAAGTTAGTCAGCGGATCATCATAAGTGCACATATAATTGTTAGTCCATAAGTGCTCAGATCCTCCCCTCAGTATCTTCATCAGCGTGTAGCGACTCACGACACCAGTTATGTGTTGGTTGACTATTATTCTTTGATTTCCCACGTGGTGCCATTGTCTAACTTGACAACGTTTGACTTGATGATCGTGCAGCTTAATCAAAGTTGTAGAATCACACCTATCCCTGGAGTCTTTCACTCGTTCTGTCTCCATGGGGGTTTTCGGGATCCCAGCTGGGTCCATTGCTCGTCAGTACCCTGCAACAGCCAGGCTGTCAACTTAACAACAACATTACGGTGCTGCTCTCTCGTAGTGAGTTTGGATAACGAAGACACACACATCAATATGTACCTAAGATGCAGCGAAATATGACAGGCAATAAATCATGCAATCTGTTATTTGTGTTTTCGTTATTCAAATATTGCTCTCTATTATAACAGAATATGTGCATTTTTTAACATGTAAGTAAACAACACAACTAGATCTATAGGCATTGTTTATATAGAGATTGGTTGTTGTTGTTTATTTATTTTTTTTTTTACTTATGCTCGTAGGCGTCCTGGGGAGGAGTTATTGATGTTCCAGCCCCTGAGATATCTGTTAATATAATTTAATAAAAGCAAGATGCATTTAAAAAATTGCATGCTGAATATCCCAAACAAAAGCATATTTCACAATATGAAGAATATTCACTACATTACATGTTTTTCAACTGACGTGTGAAAAATAGTTTTAAAGAGTATATTCAGCCAATCCTTATAAACGGAAGCGAACTGTGGACAATTTGTAGGCTAGTGAGGAATTATGTGAAAGATAACTGGTTGTTCGGATGACAAGAAGACAGCCCGTGTGTGACATCGTGGGATGGAGGAATATCGGTATAAACATGACATGAATGATTGGCTGTATATGAGACGCAAGGGTGAGGACAGAAATGATAAAGGCCACGGGACATGGACTGTAAGAAGAAGTAAATAAGAAAGCAGCCAGCAGGTTATTCGGAAAGGACGGGAATCGGTGGTTGCATGGATGGATGGATGGGTGAAAAATATGGCTGGATGAATGAATGAATAGTACTGGTGTTGGTGAGTGGACAGGTTTCAATGATTAAGTTCCTTGATAGATCAATCGTATTAGATTATACACTAATTAAATAGACAGATCAACAGAAGGATGAGTGGGTACGTGGGTAAACACATAGATATTTGTGTATGTAAATTGGGAGTCTCCGTGGCGAAGTAGTCAAGCCGTCTGAACTCATGCTCCGAAGGTTGGAGGTTGGATTTCGGGCCGCGTCCTTCGGTTCATGAGTGCATTTTTTCGGAGACTCCTTAGGGTCGTCGCTGGAGGAGTTCGTGTTTTGTACGACGCTTTCCGCACTGCGGAAAGAGACTGAACCATATGGGATAAAAACCCGGTACCAGTCGACCCTGTCGATTTTTAAGCCACTTTTTTCGATAGGTAGATGCGAAGGTGGGTATTAGTTAGTTAGTTAGTCATAATTCCAACCTCACAGCAACGGGTCGTCCCCATGGTAGGAACGAACGAACGAACAAACTTTATTTTAAAAAGGTAACAAATTGTCACGCAGGCATAGGTAGGTAGGTAGGTAGATAGGTAGTTAGGTAGATATGTAGGTTACTAGGTGTGTAGGTAGTGAAAACTTTAAATACATAAAGAACGTTGAGACCTTAACTCCTCACCTGATTTATTTGAGAAGGTCACCACTGCTGTAAACTCCTAGGGTCAACAGAGACGAAGGATTGTCACTCGACATTGTCTGTTACTTCAAACAAAGTTCGTTTTCCAAGCCGGAGCAACCCCAATGGCAAACGTCGGAAGCTGAAGAAGATCAAGAAACTGTCGGTTACTTATGAGGAAATAGACAATGGTCATTGGTCCACTGGCTTGGTCACTTGTGACTATCTTCTTCTTCTTAGGTTGACCCTATTGGATCAGAGATCCAAGATAACTATTAAATGCAACGGTAAGGGTTTCACAACGGCAGAGTGGATACAAGCGCTCGCTTTTAACTAATCAATGTAATGGGATGATTAATCGTCTTATGCTATTTCCCGTATCTGCCATGGAAGTATTTACAGTAGATTTTCATATGCAACCCCCAACCTTTCTTTAATGTGATATATAATGCAACATGCTTGCTAACATATTAATTAACAACTGTTAAACTATAACTGTGACTCACCTCTACTTCCCATTTTCTGCCATCCATGTTTGATGCAAATTTACTTTTTTTTTGCACTGAATCTCTTAAACTTCCGGTGTGCTAATGACGAAGTAGAAGGTTCACCCCGTACGCCGGTCAGTTAGACTAAAATGTTGACTTCTCGTCCTTGACATGGGGACGTAAATTACAAGAACCTCAGACGTCGGAGTGGGTTCGCCTGATGGCGAGGGACATTGGTGATAGGGAATGTTAATCCACAAGCAAAAATCAGTCCGCTGCATTAGAAGTAGTAGCACATATATAGACTAAGCTTCAGTTCAGAGCGAGCGAAGATAAAATAAAAACAATTGTATGTTGATGAAGTTAGTGTTGTTTTCATTATTGCGATCTACTTTTTGTTTTTGTTCTCTTCTTCTTCTTCTTCTTCTTCTTCTTCTTCTTCTTCTTCTTCTTCTTCTTCTTCTTCTTCTTCTTCTTCTTCTTCTTCTTCTTCTTCTTCTTCTGACCAAATGCTGTTGTCGTAAAGCATCACAGGGATGAGATGTTTGTAATTTTATGTTTTTTCTTTGTCACACTGCTTGTGCTAATGTTATCATAGATTTCTTCAATGCTTTTTTTTCCACTCTATCTAGCCAACCCTTCCTGGTCGTTCGCCTTGTATCCCGATGTTCTCATGTAGATGTTCCTAGCCGCTGGTTGATCATGTTCCCTTCCAGCTAAATGCCCGAACCATTACTTCAGTGATAGTCTATATTGTCAGTTATCGGTTTTATCCCTGCACTTGTTCTTAGTTTCGCATTTGTCTCCAGCAGTGTTTCTTGTGCATCTCATCTCATATGATATGATTTTACATCTGTGTTTATAGGAATGTCCATGTCCACAGTATTGAGACTAATAAAACGTCTATCACCTTTGTAATATGCTTGTTGACATGTGGATGTTATAGGTACTGTCTGACAACTGATATTGTTTACTTTCTGTAATCTTGTTCCTATTTATCCATCTGATCGCCCATCCTCTGTGAACGTACTGCTCAGATACTTGCACACCCTAACGTGTTGTAATGATTTTCCATTTTAATTAATTTATACGGCATTGGTGTATATCAAATTATCTTACATTCTGCCATCAATGTTAATTTTCATATGGAAATAATGACAGCAATTATCAAGCCAATTTATATGGTGATGGAGAACCGCATTATTCTCATATAGTGAGCTCTGATCGGCTGCACAAAAGCAGCTCATTTAAACTCTCTGGGTTTAAATTTGCTTATTATTCGCTGCCCAGTTATTACAAGTGTCCAGATCCCAAGCGTTTAATGTCTTTCTCAGCCTCTTTTACCCAGTATTTTCCCACACCTCAGGCTTCTTTTTCTAATCTATGTCCTCTGTTGGTATGGCCCATGCATTTCATGTCTCATGTTCTTATGGTTTCACTGGAGATATTGCAATGCCTTTCACCACTCAGCATATCTGCTTTTACTTTCTTCTATGTCCGGGTTGTTCTCAACATCCTTCTTATTAACACGAATCTATTCTATATCCAGATGCTTCACCACTTCATTGCTCAATGATCAACATTCGCAGCAATACAGAATAACAGATCACATACAACTTTCCAGTAAGCACAGTTTGCACTT
Source organism: Cepaea nemoralis (assembly GCA_014155875.1). NCBI lineage: Eukaryota > Metazoa > Mollusca > Gastropoda > Stylommatophora > Helicidae > Cepaea > Cepaea nemoralis. The sequence continues at coordinate 259,908 of JACEFZ010009417.1, forward strand.
GTGATATTTCAGACAGTGGGATCAACTCCATGTGCCACATATATTGAAACGCAGACGCTGAAATGGTTCGATCATCTCGTTAGAATGCAATTCCATAGTCTACCAGCATTATAGCTATTGCTTAGATGTAATTTGTAAGTGGGGTTAGAAGTAAATTGTAACTAAGGTTAGAAGTAAGATGTAAGTTGGGTTAAAAGTAAGTTCTAACTAAGGTTAGAAGTAAGTTGTAAGTAGGGTTAGAAGTAAGTTGTAAGTTGGGTTAAAAGTAAGTTCTAACTAAGGTTAGAAGTAAGTTGTAACTAAGGTTAGAAGTTGTAACAACGGTTATAAATAAGTGGTAAGTGGAGTTAGAAGTAAGTTGTAAGTTGGGTTAAAAGTAAGTTCTAACTAAGGTTAGAAGTAAGTTGTAAGTAGGGTTAGAAGTAAGTTGTAAGTTGGGTTAAAAGTAAGATCTAACTAAGGTTAGAAGTAAGTTGTAAGTAGGGTTAGAAGTAAGTTTTAAGTTGGCTTTAAAGTAAGTTTTAAGTTGGCTTAAAAGTAAGTTTTAAGTTGGCTTAAAAGTAAGTTCTAACTAAGGTTAGAAGTAAGTTTAAGTAGGGTTAGAAGTAAGTTGTAAGTTGGGTTAAAAGTAAGGTCTAACTAAGGTTAGAAGTAAGTTGTAACTAAGGTTAGAAGTTGTAACGACGGTTATAAATAAGTGGTAAGTGGGATTAGAAGTAAGTTGTAAGTTGGGTTAAGAGTAAGTTCTAACTAAGGTTAGAAGTAAGTTGTAAGTAGGGTTAGAAGTAAGTTGTAAGTTGGGTTAAAAGTAATTTCTAACTAAGGTTAGAAGTAAGGTGTAAGTAGGGTTAGAAGTAAGTTGTAAGTTGGGTTAAAAGTAAGTTCTAACTAAGGTTAGAAGTAAGTTGTAAGTAGGGTTAGAAGTAAGTTGTAAGTAAGGTTTGAAGTAAGTTATAACTAAGGTTAGAAGTTGTAACAACGGTTATAAATAAGTGGTAAGTGGGGTTAGAAGTAAGTTGTAAGTAGGGTTAGAAGTAAGTTGTAACTAAGGTTAGAAATAAGTTGTAAGTTAGGTTAAACGTAAGTTCTAACTAAGGTTAGAAGTAAGTTGTACGTTGGGTTAAAAGTAAGTTCTAACTAAATCAAAAAACAGTGCTCCAGGTCCTGATGGCATAAGATACGACGACATAAATAGGTGTACCGACAATGAGCTAGAGAAACTAGCAGACATGTACAACAACAGTATAGGGAGTGCTAGCATCAAGGAGTAAGTTGTAAGTAAGAAGTAAGTTGTAACTAGGTTAGAAGTAAGTTGTAAGCTGGGTTAAAAGTAAGTTCTAACTATGGTTAGAAGTAAGTTGTAAGTAGGGTTAGAAGTAAGTTGTAAGAAAATAGCAACATTTATGTGCACCCTACACCCCATCGTTCTCTCTCAACTGAAGTACCAGCACTGTAGTGCCTGCGCGCCTGTGTTGTGTAGCGCTTATACTAGAGCAGGAAACACAACTGTAATTGCGTATTGAAATATTGGAACAACTGGCATAATCTTTCAGAGATAGATATATTATTATTGAAAATAGTGGAAGAAACTGTGGCAAAATGAATCCGCCATTGAGACAGTGTTTGCGTGCATACAGAGTAAGAATCAGAAATATATGATAGATGCACTTTTGGAAATGTCCACTTTTCTGAATCATAAAACAAACGTGGCGTGCAGACAGCCAAGTTACAACATTGTGGCTGTTTGTTTCTTAACGTATAGAATATGTACCGAAGAGTGGGGTTTGTTAAGGAAAGAAAATAAACTTTAGGCAGTTACTTGTATCTGAATCGTGAATGAACAGAGCGTGTCTGAAGACAAAGGGAGACAATAAATGGGGGAGAAAGAGCAGGTAGCGAGATAGAAGCAAGTAGTAGTAGTAGTAGTAGTAGTAGTAGTAGTAGTAGTAGTAGTAGTAGTAGTAGTAGTAGTAGTAGTAGTAGTAGTAGTAGTAGTAGTAGTAGTCTAACTAAGGCGCGCCCGTCGCATAGTCTGGCCAATAAGGGACGCAAAGAGTGAAATCACATCATGCATGACCTAAGAGGCAGCTAGGGAGTGTTGGCGTGAGACTAGTGACCTCATACCGTGATAAATGTAGCTTCAAATCCATCCAATCATAATCAAGCCTACAAAAGGCTTGGAATGAGTTAGTTGAGGGCTTGTGATGCATTCGGAGATAAAAGGAAGAAGAAGAATATGATGGGAGGAAAATGGGAGTGAGGTCAATACATTAATAGAAAATAAAATACTATGCCTCAGTAAGTTCGCCTGATGGCGAGGGACACTGTTAATATGGAAAACTAATCCAAATGCAAAAATCACACGCAAAATCAGTCCACTGCTCTAAAAGTAGTAGCGCGTGTATGAACTACTCTTGAGTTCAAAGCGAGCGCACACAAATAAAAACAACAATAATTAAATTGTTTTTAAACATACTCACTAGGCCAGACGACCAGAGAAATAATAAAAACAATAGACAATAGATATGCAAATAACGAACAAGCGTTGAGAAACAATGGAGAAATATAACTACAAGTGTTTAGTTTAGTTTAGTTTAGTTTAGTCAATGGATCAACATCACGGCACGCGGCTGCAACCCATAAGTGCTCCGTTCTCCTCCTAACCCAAACCTGAGTCTGGAGAAACTCAGCTCAGTGCACGAATTCCGTAGCACCGGCGAGGATTCTGAAATACTTTGGGTAGATTTTTAACTCGAAAGTTTGCCCGGGCAGCGCCGTTAGGCTACTCTTTTTCGATTTCCAACTGCCAAGGGATTTTTTACGTGCGCAATAATACACACGGGCGTCTGATCTCATTACCTAGAGACCAGGGGACATTTTGTTACTAGAAGTCCACGTGAAAAAATCCCGGCCCTTAACTGGGCTTGAACGCTGGACCTCCAGCACTCGAGGCGGACACCATACCTCGAGACCACGCAGCCCCCTAACTATAAGTGTATTTACACACACACACACACACACACACACACACACACACACACACACACACACACACACACACACACAATCACCTTTTGCAAATTATTCTTTTTTTTTCTGAATAAATTTCAGACCTTGATTGTAATAATAATTTGAAACTCATGTCTTTAGATCATTGCCTAGAGATGAAAATTCCACTACGTCAGAGAACAAATGACCACCGAGGAGAAGGACATAATCAGACTACAGCCGGTACAAATAGTATGGAACTCTTCGCTGGCTGCTGCAGATGAGGACGGATATAGCGCATATGGGAATATTCCTGGTGTTTTTATGTCGATTCTTGACACAACTCAACTCAACTCAACTCAACGCATCTCAACTCAACATAGATTACCAGAAGGGCGTGTATAAATATTAGAATGAGATACGAGAATTGCATTTTACTGAATCTAGAGTTGTAACTAGTGGAGCTTCTAAGTAGAATTCCGTAAATATGGGTGGATATGTGGGCCATTACTATTGACACTGTAGACCAACAGACAAGACGAACGAACACAAAATGTAACTATTCAGCTCTGTTAAAGGAGAAAGAGAGAGACTCAGAGATACACGCACACGTCCAGACCAAAATCTTTGCCAACCGGTGTGGAAGAATAAAAACAAAACTACCTGGCTAGAAAACTACAGCATCTATCTTGACAGCCAAGCAATTCTCTTGATACTCAAGCAATTCTCTTGATAGTCAACGCTGTGTTATTCAAGTAACGAAGTCTATTATGCATATCACATCAGGTGATAACACTGACATTAATGACTTTTAACGTAACTGTCTATACCACTGTGTGACACCTGTAGATGTGGGACGGCGCAGGGCCCGGCGATGCTGGATCGATGACCCCACAAAATAACAAGTGATATCACATGAGGCCGATGCGTTAGTGTAGTTGCTAGGGAGTTGCGGTGATAATATAATGAGCGCGTTCTGATGAGGATTTGACGCCTGTCTGTGTCGCCCGTCAAATGGGGAAAAGACTGGGTACATTTTCCTCCGTGCATTCATGCGTGTATAATGTGATGACCCTATATCAGCAGAGACCCCTATGAGATTCCTGCTTCGGGACTTCTCATTTTGTTATTATTAACAGCTCAAGGAGCATAGAGCATACAGCTCACGGATAACGGAGCATACCATTTCAATGATATCAATATCTGTCTGACAAGAGTCTACAAGTTTCATCAATGCATTGCCGAAATCACTTCTGAAGAATTATGTATCGTGTGTCCACATGTTAAAAAATAGTTGGATATCCTTAACATGACGTCGTATTCAACCACAGTATATTGTGGCTGTTTGCCATTGATTTCTGTACGACTGGTACTCATACCATTGCATGAAAACCAACGTAAGGCGGTCTGCTGCCAAATGGCCCGCAACTGTGTTTCGAACGCGATATGCGGGATTACGAATTTCGCCCGTAACCCCTTCGCCACAGAGGCACGTGTTAACACAAGTATTTCAGACATAGTGGCGACAGTAGGCAGACATAGTGGCGACAGTAGGCAGACATAGTGGCGACAGTAGGCAGACAAGGTGGCTGGCAACAGTAGGCAGACATAGTGGCGACAGTAGGCAGACATAGTGGCGACAGTAGGCAGACATAGTGGCGACAGTAGGCAGACATAGTGGCGACAGTAGGCAGACATAGTGGCGACAGTAGGCAGACATAGTGGCGACAGTAGGCAGACATAGAGGCGACAGTAGGCAGACATAGTGGCGACAGTAGGCAGACATAGTGGCGACAGTTGGCAGACATAGGGGCGTCAGTAGGCAGACATAGTGGAGACAGTAGGCAGACATAGTGGCGACAGTAGGCAGACATAGAGGCGACAGTGGGCAAAAGGGAGATTCTAGACATAGTAAATGGACTGATTAAACTGTCTATAACCTAGCTGTTTACTGCAAAAATATATCCTTCTTCTTATAGTCCATGACGTGTGGCGTTATTTAGTTAGTTAGTCAGTCAGTCAGTCAGTCAAAAAGTCAGTCAATCAGTCAGTTAGTAAGTAAGTCAGTCAGTCAGTCAGTTAGTTAGTCAGTCAGTCATTCAGTTAGTTAGTCAGTCAGTTAGTCAGTCAGTCAGTCAGTTAGCCAGTTAGTTAGTTAGCCACTCAGTCAGTCAGTCAGTCAGTCAGTCAGTCAGTTAGTTAGTTAGTTAGTTAGTTAGTTAGTTAGTTAGTTATCTGTTGGGTTATTGACCTTGCAATCCGGACAAGCCTACAGGTGCTTAGGTCCTCCCACCTCTCACCCAACCTCCTCCCACATACATATCTGCGTCCATGACTAATAGTGCCATAGCCTCTCGTGTCTGGCCGTACCGATTCTGACTTCCAAGTCTCTCATTGTGGACAGTGATGTGGGTTCACTGGCGTCAATGTCCTCCTTTATCGACATCCCCCTAAAGGCATTAATAATATCTGCACGATCCATGGTCTGGCCATCTGTAGGGGATGCAGAACCATAAATTTTATCAGCTCGTTCATTTCCCTCAACTCCCGCATGCCCCGGAAAGATGAAGGTGACTGCGTACCAAACACCTCCGCAGCGATTCGATCCACTATCTATGTATAGTATCTTCCTCGACAATTTTGCAACATGCTCATTGAATCACTTAGTACACAAACGTTGCGCTTTATGAGGAGGTTTTGTGTGGAATAGCTATCCTCGCTTCAGAGGTCACAGATGTTGAAAATTGTATGGATATTTAGCCCTGGCTATGCGGGGGTGCGGGCGGAATGAACAGGCTGATAGGCTGGCAGGGAATGCACCTCTTGGTGATAGATTACCTATGGGCAATGAGGACGTGATCGAACGCCCGTGGGGCCATGTGGAGATGGCGTGGAACCGATTGAGAACCCGTATGTTTACAGATTGATATTGCGGGATATCGGCAGGGGTTCTGGAAGAATCTCAAAACTGAGAGGGAAGACAAGGAGAACTTTCAATCAGATGGTGGTGGGAACGATTAGTAGTATGACTATTCGCTAACCGTTGAACGAGGGGGACGCCAGCCATTGAACGAGGGGGACGCCAGCCATTGAACGAGGGGGACGCCAGCCATTGAACGAGGGGGACGCCAGCCATTGAACGAGGGGGGGACGCCAGCCATTGAACGAGGGGGACGGCAGCCATTGAACGAGGGGGACGGCAGCCATTGAACGAGGGGGACGCCAGCCATTGAACGAGGGGGACGCCAGCCATTGAACGAGGGGGACGCCAGCCATTGAACGAGGGGGACGCCAGCCATTGAACGAGGGGGACGCCAGCCATTGAACGAGGGGGACGCCAGCCATTGAACGAGGGGGACGCCAGCCATTGAACGAGGGGGACGCCAGCCATTGAACGAGGGGGACGCCAGCCATTGAACGAGGGGGACGCCAGCCATTGAACGAGGGGGACGCCAGCCATTGAACGAGGGGGACGCCAGCCATTGAACGAGGGGGACGCCAGCCATTGAACGAGGGGGACGCCAGCCATTGAACGAGGGGGACGCCAGCCATTGAACGAGGGGGACGCCAGCCATTGAACGAGGGGGACGGCAGCCATTGAACGAGGGGGACGCCAGCCATTGAACGAGGGGGACGGCAGCCATTGAACGAGGGGGACGCCAGCCATTGAACGAGGGGGACGCCAGCCATTGAACGAGGGGGACGCCAGCCATTGAACGAGGGGGACGCCAGCCATTGAACGAGGGGGACGCCAGCCATTGAACGAGGGGGACGGCGCACTTATGGTAATGTCCTGAGTACAATGACGTCAGTTCTTAGCTCACCTCATCTGAAAACTTTATGTCTGATCACCGCCTTCTATCCCGTGTATTGCCAGTCATTTCTGATACCGATATAATCCTCCATGGCATGATCTCACACTTTAATGAATCTTTTCTCTTGCTCTCCCTCTCCCTCTCCACCACTTCAATTTTCCTGTTATCACTTCAGCTTTCCCCGTCTCATCACGTGCTCAAAGAAGACTGTCCTCTTCTGATGCGAGTAACTAAATCTCTTTATAAGTTAACTTTCTTATTGTAGGTCAGCATGGCCGAATGGGTAAGAACGCCTGTTCTTAAACACCCGGTGTGCTGATGCCGAGGCAAGGGAGTCAACCCATACACCAGACAATTTGACTAAAATGTTGACCTATCGTCCTTGACTTGGGGGTGTTAATTACAAGCACCTCTGAATTGGAGTGGGTTCGCTTGATGGCGAGGGATACTGTTAATAGGTAAAGCTAATCAGTCCAACACTACACGAAGTAGTGTGTATGGACTACGCTTGAGTTCAAAGCGAGCAATGTCATGAATGTCCACCGTTCAGAAAGCAATAGTAAACTAGTTAACGTAAAATTGCCTAAAATATCACAATCAATAAATGCTGGGGTTGACTGCAACTCCCTATAAAGAACAGGCAACTCACTTTAGCAGGATATTGGTGTTGAAAATGAAGGAAATCTTGAGAGAACTGGTGGCAATAAGGGACAGAGAACTGATATGATGTGACGACTTCAACACCAGTTGTCCGAGTGATTAACGTGATGATAATGACTATTTAGGAAAGTGGATCTTAAATTATATTGAATTTATCACGTAAAATATTCAAACATTTCTGTTATAACGTCGTTAAGGCAGTCGACAACTTGAAGACACTTTGCCTTACTGAACGTTTGAACCATGAGATACTTCATTCAATGACACCCGCAGTTTTTAAATTTTAAACACCGTGAGATTATGAAAGTAATAACACCCGTGGTTACTGCATTTATGAAAACCAGACGGTACTACAAGTTATGACACATGGAATTACTGCATGTAATGAAGCCAGGAGCTGCTGCACTTAATGACACCGGGAATTTTTTTTAAAAGTTGCATATCCCTTACAGGACGCTGCAGTCATCACCAGCATTGTTCAGCTGTTGTTGATGTCCTTGGCAAGATTACGCTCAGTACTCGGGAGATACTGCATCTAAAAACACTATCGATTTGTTGCTCTTATTAGCACCACAACTGACTCTATGTGATAACACAATGCCTTACTGCACTTCATGACACCAACTCTATGAATGTCCCATTTCAAACATTATTACGTTAATTACTCTGAAACGTGAGCGTTTGTAAACTGAAACAAATCGCTTACCAAACCGGTCTTTTATTTCCCATCATCGCTTTGTTTATTTTCGTTTAATGTAAATATATTGTAATCGCCCAAGGCTGTCATGGCGGCGTTCCGCTGGCTGGCAGTGGCGTGAAGTGGTTCTTTGATGCCCGTGGCCAACCCCTTGATTGGATGCCCCTAAATTGTTCTTTACCTCATTCATTTCTCCTTCCCACCGACTGCAATGTACTGTCCTCTCTCCCTAACTGGATGCCCCCTCCCGGCTGGATGCCCGGGGCCGTCGCAACCCCCACACCCCCTCTGCATGCCACTGCTGACTGGAAACACATATACATGCGATGATTGCAATAGACTCACAGCGTGTGCTGAGAAATGTGAAGACAGGCATGCTTCAGGAAGAGCGACAAGCGTCCATTCATCAATCGTACAAAGAGAGCATTTATTGGATTTCCGCCCCGCCCCTTTCTTTCCTCTACTTCCCCCACCCCCGGTCATGCTGGCGTGGTGGGAAACGAGCAGACGGACACATTGGCTTGGTTTGCACCCCTTGGTGAGATAATGGTGCGTGATACACAGACGTGGTCGGGACCCTTTAGAATCGTGTCTTTAGTGCAGAAGAACAAGTAGAGCAGTGGTTCTCAACCTATTTTTTGCCCGTGCCCCCTTCACCATATTTTCAGAACGTCATTCCCCCCTTTCGTATTTCCTACCTAAAAATTTGGCCCGTGCCCCCCTTCACCATATTGTCAGAACGTCATTCCCCCTTTTCGTATTTACTACCTAAACATCCCGACCCCTCCCCTACACAGCATACATAATAATGGTAGTTAAATTTAATAGCACATACTAAAACAAGTCTAGACGTCCACATAAAACGTGATGTGTGGGTCTACTTACTTTATAAAATGAATTTCAGAAGGGTGAGACGGACAGAACCGTACAGCATGAAGGGAACAACAATATCAAGTAATCGGTTTTTATATTAACGCGATCTTTAAAAAAAAATCTTAATTCCCCCCCCCCCCCTTTGGAAACCCTAAAATTCCCCCCTGGGGGGGGGGGGGGAATTCCCCACCGGTTGAGAACCACTGAAGTAGAGCATCACTACTTGGAGAGAATAATGCTGCAGGGAGTCAGCAGACGATCTGGCCGACAGTCGAAACTCAAAGGATTGGCCAGACGGATACATAATCAGACTGCTGCTGGTACCAATATTATTGGTACTCTACGCTGGCCGTTGCAGATGAGGATGAAGCACTTATGGGAATGCCACGAGTGTTGTGATGTCGGTTCTTAACTCAACTCAACTGTTATAAATGCGGTGAATTACTTTCTAATCGGCACATGTTGCTAAATATATCCATAGACAGCCTTGTACCGCCTCGTCACTTATTACATTTGAGGTCATGAGGATTATACCTTTTCCCCTGTAGTCTAGCAGACACAACAGCCCAGATATCTCATCCCCAATGGTTACCGCTGCAGTTTGGCCAACATCTGTGAGACAGACCTTATAAGTCGAGGCCAGAATTTGGCATATGAGCATTGGTCCAGGTATGATTTCACGAGCTGTCCGACAGAATGACACAAGGGGGCAAAGTCAGAGATAAGACCAGCTGAAGCAGTTACAGATCACAAGTTAATGCTGTACTGCATGGCGATCAGCAAAGTAAGTATCCTCACCAGGCAGCGAACCCGTGCAGTACAGTACATGCTGGAGTATATAAACACATTCTACGGAAGCATTCTCGGGCTCTGTGTCTGTGATATGATAGGGCCATCTCATTGTATAGGCTTGGTTGAGGGAAGGAAAAGACCACCAGTATTTTCCTCACTTACCACACGACCAGCCCAGGCGTCAAACCCTCATCCGACCGTGCTCGTGATATTATCAGTGCTATTACCTATCGACTTCGTTAACGCACCCGTTTATATATATATATATATATATATTCATTGGCACCTTTCCGTCTTGACAGACGATAGTTTGGTACATTGTGCTTCAAAAAGGCTTAATAACTACGATCCATGGCGGTGTCGAGTGTGGCTGGTAAGGCCAATTCTTGCTGCAAATGTTTGCCCACAGTAGGTGCATGTGAAAACATGGTCACTTCCACCATTTTGCACCATCTTACGTCTCTCACGCTCTGTGTGTGCTTTATCTGCAATCATTTTCTCCTTTGTCTTTATTCCATTTCTGATAGTTGCACTCCATGCAACACGTTCAGCGGCGACGTGCTCCCAATGTGCATTATCAATGCCTGTATCAATCATGTCCCGCTTACACACATCTTTGTATCGTAGTAAAGGCCGACCCTGAGATCTCCTACCCGTCTGTAATTCATCAAAAAAGATGTCCTTTGGTATTCTACCATCATCCATCCTCCTAACGTGTCCTATCCATCTAAGTCTACGAAGACTGAGCATGGAATACACCGTCACACAACCTGATCTTTCCAATACTTCAGTATTTGTGATTTTATCTTGCCACTTAATACCAAGTATTCTTCGCAGACACCGCATATGAAAGCTGTTTAAACGTTTCTCTTGGCGTGAGTAAGATATATAAATATATCATTTGACAATTCATGTTCAGTTATTGTTTATTTCGCTGCATGCTGAATTTATTGTGAGTATGACAACTCTCTCCACCCTCTCTCTCTCTCTCTCTCTCTCTCTCTCTCTCTCTCTCTCTCTCTCCTCTCTCTCTCTCTCTCACACACATCTCTCTCTCTCTTTCTCTCTCTCTGAATGTAGTGTCTAAATAAAACTCTCTCTGTGAATATATTATGTCTATGACAACTCTCTCTCTCTCTCTCTCTCTCTCTCTCTCTCTCTCTCTCTCTCTCTCTCTCTCTCTCTCTCTCTCTCTCTCTCTCTCTCTCTTTGTCTGTCTGCTTTTCAATAAGGCCAAATAATTCACAAAATCCTACATCGGAATGCCCCAAATTACCTTTGGCCATTGTTTGAATATAATGCTAGACACAGTAAACGATTAAATATATTACACATTCCAAAACTTAGGATTGACTTATGCAAAACAAGCTTAACGTACTCTGCAGCTCAGCTGTGGAACAATCTTCCACATGAAATAAAATACATCACCAATCCCTATACATATAATCGCTAATTATTTGAACACTATCTCAGTACGGATTACCTTCCCCTTAATTATAGAAGTAATATTAATAATAAAACCCTAATATGACAGTCAGTCCCCTTTTGGTAGGCCAGTATATGACACATAGCTAATAACAAGTGCCACACCAGTTATTATTATTACTGAGTCGTGTAGTATTGATTTTTAATTTTTCCACATGCCTTTATAATGCATATCTTTTATATTGTTGCTGTTTTCAATTAGCATTGAATGATATGTGAATGAAATAATGTATGAAAGAGAGTGATAAAAAGACAGAATGTTAAAGGGGCCTGCGTGCCCAATGCTTAACCCTTTCAAAATAAAGTTTTGTTGTTGTTGTTGTTATTGTTGTTGTCTGAATGTATTCTGTATATGACAACTCTCTCTATCTCTCCCTACTCTACTCCCCCCTTCTCTCTCTCTCTCTCTCTTCTCTCTCTCTCTCTCTCTCTCTCTCTCTCTCTCTCTCTCTCTCTCTGAATGTATTGTGTCTATGCCAACTATTATGTCTATGCCAACTCTCTGTCTCTCTCTGTCTCCCTCTGTCTCTCTCTCTCTCTCTCTCTCTCTCTCTCTCTCTCTCTCTGAATGTATTGTGTCTATGCCAACTCGCTCTCTCTCTCAATGATTATGGTCTTATGCCAACTCTCTCTCTCTCTCTCTCTCTCTCTCTCTCTCTCTCTCTCTTGAATGTATTGTGTCTAAGCCAACTTCGCTCACTCTCTCTGAATGTATTATGTCTATGCCAACTCTCTCTCTCTCTCTCTCTCTCTTCTCTCTCTCTCTCTCTCTCTCTCTCTGAATGTATTGTGTCTATGCCAACTATTATGTCTATGCCAACTCTCTGTCTCTCTCTGTCTCTCTCTGTCTCTCTCTCTCTCTCTCTCTCTCTCTTCTGAATGTATTGTGTCTATGCCAACTCGCTCTCTCTCTGAATGTATTATGTCTATGCCAACTCTCTCTCTCTCTCTCTCTCTCTCTCTCCTCTCTCTCTCTCTCTCTCTTTGAATGTATTGTGTCTAAGCCAACTCGCTCACTCTCTGAATGTATTATGTCTATGCCAACTCTCTCTCTCTCTCTCCTCTCTCTCTCTCTCTCTCTCTCTCTCTCTCCGAATGTATTGTGTCTATGCCAACTCTCTCTCTATCTCTCTCTCTCTCTCTCTCTCTCTTTGAATGTATTGTGTCTAAGCCAACTCGCTCACTCTCTGAATGTATTATGTCTATGCCAAACTCTCTCTCTCTCTCTCTCTCTCTCTCTCTCTCTCTCTCTCTCTGAATGTATTGTGTCTATGCCAACTCGCTCTCTCTCTCTCTGAATGTATTATGTCTATGCCAACTCTCTCTCTCTCTCTCTCTCTCTCTCTCTCTCTCTCTCTCTCTCTCTCTCTCTCTCTCTCTCTGAATGTATTGTGTCTATGACCATTCTCTCTCAGATGTCCTGCTCATATGTGCCACTTCCTGTTATTGCAAGCACAAGATGGGATAAGCTTTCAAGCTGAAGTCAACAGAGAATGAACTTGAGAACTGAATGAAAAGTTCCACAAACAAAAAGTACACAAAAAGATACCCAAAAAAATGACAATGTAACATTCCAGTTTTCTTTGTCACTGATTATGAATTCTTATGTAAGAGTATTTAGAAAGTAGGATTAACGTCTGTGGTTTAAGATGTAAATTAATACTTCACCTTAATGTCCGTTTCAATTCAGCCCCTACGCTGGATAGTTGGACTAAATTCTTGACTTCTCGTCCTTGACTTGGGGACCTAAATGTCAAGTACTTTTGAAGTCGGAGTGGGTTTGCCTGATGGCGAGGTACAATGGTAATAGAGGAAAGTCCCGTGAACTAGAAGAAGCAGCCCGGGTATTAACAACGCTTGAGTTCAAAGCGAATGAAGGCAAACCAAAATATATTTATATAAATTAATAAACCGACGCTATGCAGATGATACAGTACTAATAGGGGAACGCGTAAACGATCTACGACTTTTGGACATCATGGAAAGTGCACACACACACAAACACACACACACGCGCGCGCACACACACACACGCACGCACACACACGCACACACACGCACACACAAAGGATTTTTCTTGAATATCATGAAAACAGCACCAATGATTATTTCAATGATCAATGATCCATTATCTCCCGTGTGTTGCCGGGGCCCATAAGGGAAGCAAAGAATAGCAACACTGCAGCCTACCACGCATGTCGTAAGAGGCGACTCAGGAGGCTTGATGGTTCCGTCGCCCTGCTACTGAGTGAATGCGTGGCGCGACACTGTGAGCTGTGAGTTTCGTGTAAAATGCTTTTGAATCTGCCCGAGGTTTATTGGAAGATGACTGCATGTTCGGAGCGATGGCAGATGGCTATGTCCCAGAGTTGACCGGTTTGTGCCTTATGCAGAAATGCGTGGCTGCTGGGCTTCTGGTTGACTGCCACTGCCATCGACGATGAACTGTATTTCGTGGACTGTGGGTGAACATCTAGGAAACATCCAGATGGGAAAATGACTGCCGATTCCATCAGAGATGAAATGGGTGTTTCGTGGGGGACTATAGTGTTGACATTGTGGCGACGGCATTATGCACAGTGTATCTGTGCAGGCTGTTGTTTGTCGAGACTCCTGTCTTTTCCACTTTTCACATTGGGCAGTGGGGAGCATTTTGTGTGATATTCACTGGCACAGGAACGGAGCATAATGGGGACGACCCGTTGCTGTGAAGTTGGAACTGCGACTAACTAACTAACTAACTAACAATGATTGTATCAATGAAAAAGATAACACCAACAAGAGATATAACATAACAGAGGACAACGTTGAATTAAGTTGATAAATGTCAATACCTAGGGGTCACGCCATACCCGCAGATGTCAGGTGCAGGATCAAAAGCAGTATACCTCAATTAAAAGCTGGATTTCAGAACATGAAAACCATCTAATGCATTAAGTCACTATCATTGAGTGTTAGAGAGTGCTAAAGTGTTATCCATCCATTATGTGTCATGCTGATAAGCGTGGATAGTCATGTTTTGCCATCTCACTCGATCACTAGAGTCGTGTATCAGCTCCGTGTTTCTGTCTCGACCATGTCACGTGGCCAAGCCATTCAGGTATTTACTTCTCGGTCTTCCACTTGGTCTCTTCTCTTCGATCTTGCCAGTTGTCACCAAGTTCTCCAATTCATTTCTTCTCATAACATGCCCAACAAATCTTGACTGTCTACGTCTAATGTCTCTAATCAGCTTACGATCTCCATTTGTTTCTTGAAGGTCTTGTTCATTGGTTTTTCTATCTGTCCATAGTATTCTTTGCATTTTCCTTAGAAACCACATAAAGTGTTATTGTAATCTGTTTTGCTGTATGGCAGCGAATCATGGAATGTAAATAAACAAATAAAGAAGAGCTTGAAAGCAACAGATGTGTTGATTACAACCGATCTACAAAGTATGATGAGAAAGATGTGTTGATTATAACCGATCTATAAAGTATGATGAGAAAGATGTGTTGATTATAACCGATCTACAAAGTATGATGAGAAAGATGAAGACACGCATATAACCGATCTACAAAGTATGATGAGAAAGATGAAGACACGCATATAACCGGTCTACAAAGTATGATGAGAAAGATGAAGACACGCATATAACCGATCTACAAAGTATGATGAGAAAGATGAAGACACGCATATAACCGATCTACAAAGTATGATGAGAAAGATGAAGACACGCATATAACCGATCTACAAAGTATGATGAGAAAGATGAAGACACGCATATAACCGATCTACAAAGTATGATGAGAAAGATGAAGACACGCATATAACCGATCTACAAAGTATGATGAGAAAGATGAAGACCCGCATATAACCGATCTACAAAGAATGATGAGAAAGATGAAGACACGCATATAACCGATCTACAAAGTATGATGAGAAAGATGAAGACACCCATATAACCGATCTACAAAGTATGATGAGAAAGATGAAGACACGCATATAACCGATCTACAAAGTATGATGAGAAAGATGAAGACACGCATATAACCGATCTACAAAGTATGATGAGAAAGATGAAGACACGCATATAACCGATCTACAAAGTATGATGAGAAAGATGAAGACACGCATATAACCGATCTACAAAGTATGATGAGAAAGATGAAGACACGCATATAACCGATCTACAAAGTATGATGAGAAAGATGAAGACACGCATATAACCGATCTACAAAGTATGATGAGAAAGATGAAGGCACGCTTATAACCGATCTACAAAGTATGATGAGAAAGATGAAGACACGCATATAACCGATCTACAAAGTATGATGAGAAAGATGAAGAAACGCATATAACCGATCTACAAAGTATGATGAGAAAGATGAAGACACGCATATAACCGATCTACAAAGTATGATGAGAAAGATGAAGACACGCATATAACCGATATACAAAGTATGATGAGAAAGATGAAGACACGCATATAACCGATCTACAAAGTATGATGAGAAAGATGAAGACACGCATATAACCGATCTACAAAGTATGATGAGAAAGATGAAGACACGCATGCTTTGGGGAGAGTGGCGAGGATCGATTCAACAAGAAATCAAAAATACAGAGCATCGGTTGGACTTGTCTCCCAGGACATTCTGGTCTGGTAGGAAACGAGCAGGCAGACAGATTGGCTGGGTCTGCATCACGTGGTGAGGTATTGGTGCATGATAATGCAGATGTGGTCGGGGCATTTTGGAATCATGTGTGTAGTGCAGAAGTACAGATAGATCATCATAGCTTGGAGAGAATGGTGCTGCAGAGAGTGACCAGAGGATCTCACCGACACTCAAAACTCCGAGGAGAGACCAGACTGACACATAATCAGACTGCTTCTGGTGCCATTAGTATTGGAACTTTTCGCTGGCTGTTGCAGATAAGGACGGAGCACATATGGGAATGCCCCGAGTGCTGTGATGTCTATTCTTGCCTCAACTCAGCTCACGGCGAAAGTTGTGAAACCTTGGGCTACCAGAGTAACAAACAGCGATTGCCTGGGAACAGCCAATGAAACAAAAACATTACATACAATTATACGACAAGGGCAGACAGCGTTCTTTGGTCGTATAATGAGAAGAGATAATGTATTTTTTTTTCAGGAGACTCCTGGGAGTCGTCGCTGGAGCTACGGAGTTCGTACTTTGTGCGGCGCTTTTGGCGGGTCGCCCTGCGGAAAGAGACCGAATCATATGAAATAAATCCCGGGCCAAAGAAATCTTTCTGATGACTGCCGATTCCATCGACGATGAACTATTTTTCGTGGAGGACTTTTGTGTTGGCATTCTGGCGGCGGCTTTATGCACAGTGTACCTCTGTGGGCTGTTGGCTTGTCGAGACACCTGTCTTTTCCACTTTTCACATTGGGCGGTGAGGAGCATTTTGTGTGATATTCACTGGCAGAGGAACGGAGCATAATTGGGACGACCCGTTGCCGTGAAGTTGGAACAGCGACTAACTAACTAACTATAATGAGAAGAGAGACACTGGAAAACATTGTGATGTCTGGAAAGAACAGTGGGAGTAGAGACAGAGTCATACCGAGAGAAATGATGCTGGATGGACTGAGACGATGGCATGGAGGGATAATGATTCAGAACACCAAAAACCGGGATCTGTGGAAAGTCATGAATGCCTCCGCCAACTGGCAAGGCACATGATGATAATTCTGCGCATGTGAAATAGATATGTGCAATGTATATTTAGCACAAAGGGAAATTAAAACCCCTGAGATAACAGGTGTTCTGTTTCTGTGCATAGGAAATAAATATGCTCATTGTATGAAATAAGATATGGCGCCCTGCCCGGAAAGTTGTAATCAGATAATGTTGATTTTTTAAATGTAAAGCTGCGTTTTCTGTCCCGATCATTTTCTTGTTTACAGTATATTAATGACAACAGGAGTTAAAACAATAGCTACCCTAGATTTGATAAATGGATATGATCGACGGAGTTAATGAACAAGTGGCTATAATATGCAGTTTACAGCATAACTAAAGACGTACGGGACTCCACAAGGCAAAGAACACGTAGGAACATATAGTTCACGGCTGGTGTGTTTAAATTCACTAAGGGAATACATTGTTTTGGAATTCTCGATGTCTTAGTGTCACAATCCTTGGCATTATAATGCCACTATCCTATATATCTGAATGTCACAATACTTGACATTGTAATGCCACAATCCCAGATATCTGAATTTCACAATCCTTGATATAATAATGCTTCAATCCCAGATATATGAATGTCACAATGTGAGTGATCAAACCAAAGGTTCGGCCTCAGCCCCTGTGAGTGATCAAACCAAAGGTTCGGCCTGAGCCCCTGTGAGTGATCAAACCAAGGTTTGGCACATAACCCCTGTAAGTGATCAAACCAAGGTTTGGGCTCATAACCCCTGTGAGTGGTCACACCAAGAGTTGCGCACTGAGTCCCTGTGAGTGATCATACCAAGGGTTCGGCTCTGAGCCCCTGTCAGTGATCACACCAATAGTTGGGCTCTGAGCTCCTGTCAGTGATCACGCCAAGGGTTGGGCTCTGTGATTCTGTCAGTGATCACACCAAGAGTTGGGCTCTGATCTACTGTCATTGATCACACCAATAGATGGTCTTTGAGATTCTGTCAGTGATCACACCAAGGATTGGGCTCTGAGCTCCTATCAGTGATCACACCAAGGGTTGGGCTCTGAGCTCATGTCAGTGATCACACCAAGGGTTGGGCTCTGAGCTCCTGTCAGTGATCACACCAATAGATGGTCTTTGAGATTCTGTCAGTGATCACACCAAGGATTGGGCTCTGAGCTCCTGTCAGTGATCACACCAAGGGTTGGGCTCTGAGCTCATGTCAGTGATCACACCAAGGGTTGGGCTCTGAGCTCATGTCAGTGATCACACCAAGGGTTGGGCTCTGAGCTCATGTCAGTGATCACACCAAGGGTTGGGCTCTGAGCTCATGTCAGTGATCACACCAAGGGTTGGGCTCTGAGCTCCTGTCCAGTGATCACACCAATAGATGGTCTTTGAGATTCTGTCAGTGATCACACCAAGGATTGGGCTCTGAGCTCCTGTCAGTGATCACACCAAGGGTTTGGGCTCTGAGCTCATGTCAGTGATCACACCAAGGATTGGGCTCTGAGCTCCTATCAGTGATCACACAAAGGGTTGGGCTCTGAGCTCATGTCAGTGATCACACCAAGGGTTGGGCTCTGAGCTCATGTCAGTGATCACACAAAGGGTTGGGCTCTGAGCTCATGTCAGTGATCACACCAAGGGTTGGCTCTGAGCTCATGTCAGTGATCACACCAAGGGTTGGGCTCTGAGCTATGTCAGTGATCACACCAAGGGTTGGGCTTCTGAGCTCATGTCAGTGATCACACAAGGGTTGGGCTCTGAGCTCATGTCAGTGATCACACCAAGGGTTGGGCTCTGAGCTCATGTCAGTGATCACACAAAGGGTTGGGCTCTGAGCTCATGTCAGTGATCACACCAAGGGTTGGGCTCTGAGCTCATGTCAGTGATCACACCAAGGGTTGGGCTCTGAGCTCATGTCAGTGATCACACCAAGGGTTGGGCTCTGAGCTCATGTCAGTGATCACACCAAGGGTTGGGCTCTGAGCTCCTGTCAGTGATCACACCAATAGATGGTCTTTGAGATTCTGTCAGTGATCACACCAAGGATTGGGCTCTGAGCTCCTGTCAGTGATCACACCAAGGGTTGGGCTCTGAGCTCATGTCAGTGATCACACCAAGGATTGGGCTCTGAGCTCCTATCAGTGATCACACAAAGGGTTGGGCTCTGAGCTCATGTCAGTGATCACACAAAGAGTTTGGCACTGAGCTCCTGTCAGTGATCAAACCAAAGGTTGGGCTCTGAGCTCATGTCAGTGATCACATGAAGGGTTGGACTCTGAGCTACTTTCAGTAATCACACCAAGAGTTTGACTCTGAGCTCCTGTCAGTGATCACACCAAGGGTTGGGCTCTGAGTTCTTGTCAGTGATCACATAAATGGTTGGGCTCTGAGCTCCTGTAAGTGATCACACCAAGAGGTTGACTCTGAGCTCCTGTCAGTGATCACACCAAGGGTTGGGCTTTGAGCTCTTGTCAATGATCACACGAAAGGTTGGGCTCTGAGCTCCTGTCAGTGATCACACCAATAGTTGGGCTCTGATCTCCTGTCAGTGATAACACCAAGGGTTGGGCTCTGAGCTCTTGTCAGTTATCACACCTATGGTTGGGCTCTGAGCTCCTGTCAGTGATCACACCAAGGGCTGGGCTCTGAGCTCCATTCAGTGATCACACAAAGGGGTGGTCTCTGAGCTACTGTCAGTGGTCACACAAATGGTTGGGTTCTGAGCTCCTGTCAGTGATCACACCAAGGGTTGGGCTCTGAGCTCCTGTCAGTGATCACACCAAGGGTTGGGCTCTGAGCTCCTGTCAGTGATCACACCAAGAGTTGGGCTCTGAGCTCCTGTCAGTGATCACACCAAGAGTTGGGCTCTGAGCTCCTGTCAGTGATCACACCAAGGGTTGGGCTCTGAGCTCCTGTCAGTGATCACACCAAGAGTTGGGCTCTGAGCTTCTGTCAGTGATCACACCAAGAGTTGGGCTCTGAGCTCCTGTCAGTGATCACACCAAAGGTTGGGCTCTGAGCTCCTGTCAGTGATCACACCAAAGGTTGGGCTCTGAGCTCCTGTCAGTGATCACACCAAGAGTTGGGCTCTGAGCTCCTGTCAGTGATCACACCAAGGGTTGGGCTCTGAGCTCCTGTCAGTGATCACACCAAGGGTTGGGCTCTGAGCTCATGTCAGTGATCACACCAAGGGTTGGGCTCTGAGCTCCTGTCAGTGATCACACCAAGGGTTGGGCTCTGAGCTCCTGTCCGTGATCACACCAAGAGTTGGGCTCTGAGCTCCTGTCAGTGATCACACCAAGGGTTGGGCTCTGAGCTCCTGTCAGTGATCACACCAAGGGTTGGGCTGTGAGATTCTGTCAGTGATCACACCAAGGGTTGGGCTCTGAGCTCCTGTCAGTGATCACACCAAGGGTTGGGCTCTGAGCTCCTGTCAGTGATCACACCAAGGGTTGGGCTCTGAGCTCCTGTCAGTGATCACACCAAGGGTTGGGCTGTGAGATTCTGTCAGTGATCACACCAAGGGTAGGGCTCTGAGCTACTGTCAGTGATCACACCAAGGGTTGGGCTCTGAGCTCCTGTCAGTGATCACACCAAGGGTTGGGCTGTGAGATTCTGTCAGTGATCACACCAAGGGTTGGGCTCTGAGCTCCTGTCAGTGATCACACCAAGGGTTGGGCTCTGAGCTCCTGTCAGTGATCACACCAAGGGTTGGGCTCTGAGCTCCTGTCCGTGATCACACCAAGGGTTGGGCTCTGAGCTCCTGTCAGTGATCACACCAAGGGTTGGGCTCTGAGCTCCTGTCAGTGATCACACCAAGAGTTGGGCTCTGAGCTCCTGTCAGTGATCACACCAAGGGTTGGGCTCTGAGCTCCTGTCAGTAATCACACCAAGAGTTGGGCTCTGAGCTCCTGTCAGTGATCACACCAAGGGTTGGGCTCTGAGCTCCTGTCAGTAATCACACCAAGAGTTGGGCTCTGAGCTCCTGTCAGTGATCACACCAAGGGTTGGGCTCTGAGCTACTGTCAGTGATCACACCAAGGGTTGGGCTCTGAGCTCCTGTCCGTGATCACACCAAGGGTTGGGCTCTGAGCTCCTGTCAGTGATCACACAAAGGGTTGGGCTCTGAGCTCCTGTCAGTGATCACACCAAGAGTTGGGCTCTGAGCTCCTGTCAGTGATCACACCAAGGGTTGGGCTCTGAGCTCCTGTCAGTGATCACACCAAGGGTTGGGCTCTGAGCTCCTGTCAGTGATCACACCAAGGGTTGGGCTCTGAGCTCCTGTCAGTGATCACACCAAGGGTTGGGCTGTGAGATTCTGTCAGTGATCACACCAAGGGTTGGGCTCTGAGCTACTGTCAGTGATCACACCAAGAGTTGGGCTCTGAGCTCCTGTCCGTGATCACACCAAGAGTTGGGCTCTAAGCTCCTGTCAGTGATCACACCAAGGGTTGGTCTGTGAGATTCTGTCAGTGATCACACCAAGAGTTGGGCTCTGAGCTCCTGGCAGTGATCACACCAAGGGGTGGTCTGTGAGATTCTGTCAGTGATCACACCAAGAGTTGAGCTCTTAGCTCCTGTCAGTGATCACACTAAGGGTTTGGCTTTATTGCAGGACTCACTCTAGAGACTACCGCTTCCATCGACGATGAACTGTGTTTTTCGTGGCGGACATTTATGTTGGCATTCTGGCAGGAGCATTATGCATAATTTAGCTGTGCAGGCTGTTGGTTTGTCGAGACTCCTGTCTGTTCCACATTTCACATAGGCAGTGAGGAAAATTTTGTGTGATATTCACTGGCACAGGAATAGAGCGTTATAGGGCAACCCTTTGCCGTGAAGTTGGAAACGCGACTAACTAACTAGCTAACTAGTTAACTAACTATCTAATTAACTAACAGACTGACTGGCTGACTGACTGACTGAATGACTGACTGATTGACTATCTATCTATCTATCTATCTATCTATCTATCTATCTATCTATCTATCTATCTATCTATCTATCTATCTATCTGTCTATCTGTCTATCTGTCTGTCTGTCTGTCTGTCTGTCTTTCTATCTAACCAACCAACCTACCAACCCACCCCTTCACTCACTCACTCACTCACTAACTCTCTCACTCTCTCACTCACTCACTCACTCGTATATCCCGTCAACAGGTGAGCTGGTAAACCAGTAGGTAAGCAGTCCAGTGAGTGAACACGGGACATATTAGGATGCAATCAAAGTGAACAACCCTTTGCCGTGAAGTTGGAAACGCGACTAACTAACTAGCTAACTAGTTAACTAACTAACTAATTAACTAACAGACTGACTGGCTGACTGACTGACTGACTGACTGAATGACTGACTGATTGACTATCTATCTATCTATCTATCTATCTATCTATCTATCTATCTATCTATCTATCTATCTATCTATCTATCTATCTATCTATCTATCTATCTATCTATCTATCTGTCTATCTGTCTATCTGTCTATCTGTCTGTCTGTCTGTCTGTCTTTCTATCTAACCAACCAACCTACCAACCCACCCCTTCACTCACTCACTCACTCACTCACTAACTCTCTCACTCTCTCACTCACTCACTCACTCGTATATCCCGTCAACAGGTGAGCTGGTAAACCAGTAGGTAAGCAGTCTAGTGAGTGAACACGGGACATATTCGGATGCAATCAAAGTGAACACTTAACTGATTTAATGCCGAACAAAAAGTAGTCTTGGACCAAACAAAGTACAGAATCAATTGAACAAGTATTATAATGTAAAGTTGAATTCACCGAACATTGAATTTTCGGAAGATACACAAAGAAAAGCAATTAACACAATCACCGAAGTATGGCGATATGTCGTCCCTCTGTTCAAAATTATGGTTGCGTTTTTCGATATAGTATCCACCGGCAATGAATCAGTTTAATTTACCATCATTGAAGGTTATAAGACAAGATTATCGACTTCATTACATTTTGTCCCATATATCTCCGGTTCTCTCCGAGAAAAGTAAGTAACGTTTCAGGCACATTGAGTATATGGTGCTAGAGATATATTTCATAGATCAATGGACACGCCCTCGGTGACGTGGTCAGTATTACACCGGCCGTCGCTTCAATCAGACAAGGTTCATTCTAAAGGGTCGCGAGGGCCACGGACTCCCTAGCCCCAGCGACGAAGCCTGGTGTATCAACAACAAAACTGCACTCGAGAACCGACTAAGCAAGCCGAAAATGAACTCCCGAATTGCTGAACACGGGGCAGAAGGCACAGCCATTTGGTCATGGAGATCCCATGGCGGTGTGCAAATGTCCGGTCAGCCATATTTGATGGAAAGTGGCAAATGAGTATGAGTCTGAGATAGTAGACGGCGCAACCAGGGTTGAGGCCAAGTTACTAGAATGTGGTTTACTCGTGAATCAATATTGGCTTCAGAATGTGTTTCTTAATTCTTATATAGAACAATGTCAAAGTCGAGTTGAGTTGAGCTAAGAAACGACATCGCTGCACTCAGGACATTCCCACACGTGCTTTATCCACTCGTTAAACAGCCAGCGAAGAGTCTTACTGCTAATGGTTATAACTGCCATCTGATTGAAAGTTCTCCTGGTCTTCCCTCTCACTTTTGTCCACAGCCCCAGCCGATTCCCCGCCATATCATTCTCTCCACATACGGATACTCAGTGTGTTCCTCCGCTTTTGTGACAGTGGAATGCAAATATGTGATACACTTGTTGTTCAGTGATTTATAAAAATCAGTGGGTTAGAACCAAATATATATAGCAGGAAACTTCTAAATATTATCGTGGAGCAAGAAGACATAACATACTGATATTCCACACGATATTCAACATCGATGAAAACCGGTCTATAAATAGCGTCGTGGCTCGGGAATTGGCCTACTTTAGCCATATTTAACGTCATTCTTGTCAGGTCTTGGTCAGAAATGACTGAGCTACCGAATGACAGTAGACGGTACTACCTGCTTTCTGTTAGCTTATCAAACCCGACACCCCACATTGAGCCAATGGCTTAGGGTGGGGGAGTGCAATTGGGAGGTTACAAGCCTTGCCCTAGCGCGAGGAAATGTAACCTAAGAACTAAATGTCATGGCAGGGCAGACAAGGTCCTAAGCCTTCGTTGACGACTGGTCTAGGATCGAAGCTTCGACAGGCGAACAGATGGAGAATTGCTCTGCTGACCCGGCAGCTTCGGCAGCTTGTCTTGTTCCAGACGTATTGATGTAACATTTCCTCTGGAGTAAAGTAGACAGGCCGAGAAAGGGATTATGCTGCATGGACAACTCATGATCTCTGCAATTCAGCCCAGGATTTGTGCTTTGTAGATGTATAACTCCATCCCTAGTCTTACCGTCATGGCGTGTAGTTGTTATACATTTTTAATGCGCAATGTAACAAACTATCGTCTGTCAAGACGGCCAGGTGCCAGTAAGTGAATGACTTTGCAAATCAAAAACGCAAGCAACACAGAGATGGACACAAGACAATCCAGACAGGCTGGGTATGACAATGTTTGAGCCAGGACAACTAGCAGGGGATCGAGAATATTTTCGGCGGGCCATGGTGCCATCAAGATCCTGCAATGTATCAGCTACATGATGAGCAGCACCCTGATAATGGACATCTCAAAGCGATGTACTGGGTGAAGCCTGTTTGTGAGTGCCTCTTGGGAATCAAAGCAGAGGATGGCGTTGCAGACGCATTAGATTGGCCTTAAATGCAGATTTGTCACTCAATGATGTTGTTAAGATCGTAATGATGATGGCAATAAATATGATGTGTTGAGGTTATCATGGCCGTGTGGATAAGGACGCGTGTTCTTAAACATCCGATGTGCTGATGCAGAGGTAATGGGTTCAACCCGTAGATCGGACAACTGGACTAAAATGTTGACCTGTCATCCTTGACTAGGGGACGTACATTACAAGTGCCACTGAAGTCGGAGTGTGTTGGCCTGATGGCGGTGGGGCACTAATAATAGGGAAAGCTAATCCATACGCAAGATTCAGTCCAGTGCTATTAGACGTAGTGTGTGTGTGTGTGAACTACGCTTGATTTCAAAACCAGCGAGCGGGGAAAGAAAAAGAAAAAAAAACAGCGGAGAAAATGATGATAATGAATATAAACAAAAAGAAGATTTGTGTCACATCGCCTCTAAAATTTACTTAATTCCCTTTACAATCAAGTTTTCCAAATAATTGCGAATCAAAGTTGATTAATTGATTACGTTTATAGCTGTAGGGCATTACTATACGCTCCCTTTTACATAGATTGCTCGGGGTTGCCTATCGCAGGTTCATCAAGGGGTAGCAGGGTGTAAACAAATGCGTAATTACAAGATGGAATTACTACGCGATATGATGAGACAGAGGCTGGGGTATTAATAATATGCGTTGAGATAAATGGGTAGTTTGTACCGATGATGACCTTTAGACGTTGCATCTATCGCTCAGTTTGCTAGTCCCGCGGTAAAGGCAACCATGAATGTTTGTACTCAACAGCCTGAAGCAAAAACAAAAAAATATTGGCAGGTAGATATTTAGAAAATATTTTGTTTGTCATTTGGAAGGCATTGTACGCGTCAAGAGAGAGCACACCTGTATCATGTTTGTCATCATCGTGTGCCATGAGGTCTCATGTAGGGGACTCATGTCTCTTCACAAGCCTCGCGAGCTTTGGTGTACTGGATCAATTCTGCTGATGACATTCTTCCGTGACACCGTCTCAGTTCATTCAGCATCATTTCTCTTGGTCTGCTTCAGCCTCTTTCAACACTGATCTTTCCAGTTGTCAGGATGTTCTCCAATGTCTCTTCTTGTATTATTTAAAATAATCCGCTGAAGTGTTTACTCTTAGTACACCAAGCCACTTGAAGTGGTTCGAAAGTGGCTCCAAAAGTACCAATCTCCACTATAAGTTCAGATTAATGGGAGTCACTGTGATGAAGTTACCCCTCCAACCTCTCGATCCGAATGTCTCTATCTCTATAACTCCAGGCATCAGCAATATACTCTCAACCAAAGAAAGTTAAATCACAACTAAAAATTGAGTGGGAAGACAAGGAGAACTTTCAATAATGATTACTAGTATGACTCTTCGCTGACTGTTGACAGAGGGAAAGGAGCGCGTATGAGAATGTCCTGAGTACAGTGATTTCGGTTCTTAGCTCAACTCAACTCAACTCAGTCACCACTTTACTCGTCAGGGTTGTCGTCGGTGAAGAGTTGCGTCAGTGGGTCAACAGGTTCGATTCCGGCCTACGTTGTTCACGAGTGCAACTTTCTCGGTGACTCCTAGATGTCGTCGCTGGAGCTACCGAGTCCATGCTTCGTGCAACGCCTTTAGTATACCACCCTGCGGTAAGAGACTGAGCCATATTAGATTCAACCCGCTGGACTGAAGTCGAGCCTTTTAGACCCTTTTTACAAATCCAGATTCAGTGAAATATATTGCTCGTGTTTCATTCCACGATTTCTACAATTGATTTCTGGTAATCTTAGTGCTGACATGTGATGGAAAGCTCAGTTATAAGTCCTAATGAAGCACTGCGCTGCCATTTACTATCATCAAAAATGACCTGAAAAGTACTCACAACATTAAGCTTGTAAAGATGTGGATTTTGAGCGCTTATGTAAAGATTACCTGCACCCGTAAAATAACAGATAAGAAATAGAGCATTTATACACTTTGAACATGACCCGAAAAGTACTCCCAATGTTAAGCTTGTAAAGTGGTGGAGTTTGAGATTTTGAAAGATTACCCGTGTCAGTAAAACAGCGGATAATAATAGCGTATTTATACCAACACAATATGTCTGTACATAATCACTAAGTCTTAGCTTAGTCTAGTTTTACACAATAAATATTTAGCCATCATGTTATCAACCATTCGGATGTGCGCGAGTTAAGTATCAGATCTTGCGCTAACACGGCTTAGAAAATTTCGAGGCCGCGTGAGTTCATTCCCATCCATTAAGAGATAGGATTATCGGTTTAGACCAATCAGGCTTTCTCTTAGTTAAATTTTCTGAACTACATGCCTAGAGGGACAATAGATCGCTCACTGTCGAGCCGCTGAGTGCCCGTCCTTACAACTTTGCCCATTGTTCTTGTATTCCATTGTGTGCGGTTTACTTAACTTTGGTCGTCATAATAATCATCATGTGCCATGCCGATAAGAGTGGGCGGTCATGTTTCGCCATCTCACTCGATCACCAGAGTCGTGGATCAGCTCTGTGTTGTTATCTCGATTGTACCGCGTGGCCAAGCTATCCAGGTATTTACTTATCTGTCTCCCCCTTGTTCTTTTCCCCTCAACTATGGTAGCAAGCAATTATTCGGTCAAACATGGATAAGATGCTAAATATAGATTTTGACTCTCTCGTTATTATGGCAGATACCACGGTGTCCAATTGTGTGGCTTTTGTCCTTATGGCTGGTTGTCCACTTTAACTATCTCACTTTAGATTCTAAACCTAGAATAAGGATTGGAGTAAAGACCCCATAGAATTAACTTTTCTATGCAGATTATCCACAACAGGGACTTACAGAGTAAGAATTTAGCTGGAAAATGGGTTAAGAAACGAGAAATGTAACACTTAAAGAACACGCTCTAGGACATTGAAACTTACATATCCAGTAGATTTCGTGTGAAATTTTCTCTTCCTCGTCCCCAGGCGCTTTTGAGAGCTAAAAACTACAATCCTTACACCCAGAGCTGAAGTTGTTCAACGCAGTAACTCTATCTCTATAACTCCAGGCATCAGCAATATATTCTCAACCAAAGAGAGTTAAATCACCACTCATAATTGAGAGGGAAGACAAGGATAACTTTCAATAAGATAGGGTTGAGAACGATTAGTAGTATGACTTTTTGCTGGCTGTTGAACGCGGAGCCGGAGCACGTATGGGAATGTCCTGAGTCCAGTGATGTCGGTTCTTAGCTCAACTCAACTCAATCACCACTTCACTCGTCAGGGATTTCGTCGGTGAAGAGTTGCGTCAGTGGGTCAACAGTAAATGGTTGTAGGACCTTGTCAGATTCGTCACTCCAGTTATGATTTCTAATGTGAGTTATCACACCCTTGGCATCGTCAAGTACTTATCGATCAGAATCACCAATCGTGGTCTTGTAAGGACTGTTCAATAAGTCCTCACCCCAGCTGTGGGTGTAACTGTGTAAAATTATCATATACATGACCCAAGACTTCGCTTGACTTTGATGTCATCAACAGGAAGGCATATCGAGAACTATATACACCTAACACCCCATGCAATCATAGCTGAAAATATTGTGTTCACATAATCACTAGGTGCAATCAAGGGAACATAATAATGCCCTCCTAACACCAGGTAAACATCCAGTTTCCAAACCACGTCCACCAAAATAAACAATAACATCCAGTTTACTTACCACTTCCACCAAAATAAACAATAACATCCTGTTTACTAACCACGTGGGACGCAGAGGTGTTTCCAAGGCACCAGGGCCAGGATCTATACTGGTCAAGACCTACTAACACGTCCTAGTCGTGCGTCCTGGGGAACAGGTCGCTTCGGGGTCCTGGCTAACGTAGTAGGATCGATGATTCCTCCGAAGCCGGAGAGTATCTGCCTGCATGGCGAGGAACCACCAGTCTGCACACCAATAAGCCAGACATGGGACGACGGATACTCACGCAAACCTCAGGTCCGGTATGACATCACACTGATGTTGGACAACAGGATGTTTTCATCCGACATAAGGACTTCACGCTGGAGTTCACAGCCAGCGAACACAAGCAAGCAAACAAGCAATTAACCACGTCCACCAAAATTAAACAATAACATCCAGTTTAATTACCACGTCCACCAAAATAAACAATAGCATCCAGTTTACGAACCACGTCCACCACAGTATACAATAACATCCAGTTTACGAACCACGTCCACAAGCGTCTACAATCTAACCCAGTCTTCGGTACAGCTACAAGTGCAGGAAGTCTGACCAACTAGACACTCTGGATTTTTGCGGGAGTCTCATCGTCACCAGTAACCTCTGTGCTACAGCAGGTCATGGTGCCGTAGTTCCACTTCATAATAACTGATCTACGATAAGGCTGCACAAGCCTAACTAGGTGGTGTACAATTTGTGGGATCAATGTTGTTTTTGTTAATATATTTTCTGTGTATTCTACATTTTAATCCCCATTCATGTGATGATGTGCAAAACGACAACTTATTGTCTTAATGGTCCACACTTTAGTTGTATTGATCCATGTCTAACCGAACTGTTCACATTTTCCCAACTAGATAACCATTCCTCTGTGTTATATGTGTCTCATTGTTTTGTTTTTGTTGTCTCATTTATAAAGACTTCGGTAGAAAGTTTTGCCCGTATCTGTGTGTGTTGTTCCATTCGTGTAGCCTCTTAGTCATATTTTGTGTTTCTATTCGGACTTCAGTAGCAGCTTGGCTGCAATAGACACCTACTTTCGATACCACGCTAGCAGTGGTGTCCAAATTAGCAAACCTTTATAGGAAATTAAGATATGCAAGCACATGAATAACATCAGATGGAAGATACATCAGTGAGATAAAGAACTTAATAGGACACGCAAAAATTGCATTCTATTAAATGAAGAACGGTGTGTGAAAATAAATCTTTGTCCTTGAAGGCTAGAAAAAGAGTTCTTGTGTGTTACATAGAACCAGTTTGAACATACGGCTGCAAATCCTGGACAATTAGTAAATCGATAAAGAAATCTATGGAGGCCCTGGAGATATGGTTATATAGAAGATTGCTGAAAATTAATTTGACAGCCAAAATGAGCAATCTGGACATTTTAAGGGAAGCTGAGTCGCAAAGACAACTTATCACAGACATTAGAAAGAAGCAGTCATCGTTTTTTTACCACGTTATGAGAAGACAAAAACTGGAACATGTTGTAACAACCGGGGAAAAGTTGCGGAAAGACAGGTAGAGGAAAACAGCGGGAGAAGATTCTTGAAAGTCTTGTGTCATGGCATGGAAGGGAATCAACACACGAATTGATCCATGACGTCAGACATCGCAATCTGTGGAGAGGCATGATTTCCCACGCCAGCCGGCAAGGCACTGGCTGATGGTAATGACATAGGATATGGGAGCAGCGGTAGCGGTGACTAGCAGGCTCACTACTGACTCGATAATTTTGTGTTTGAATCCCATCGAGGCAGAATTTTGAATTGACCTGCAGTTCCTGGGTAATCCAGTCTAAAATGGGTAATAAAACTTGTCATGGGAAAAAGAGTGGAAGGGGGGGGGGGGGGGGAGCGTGATACTGATTACATCACTCATAATGTTCCGACTGATCTACAAAATGTGTGGTGAACACCATCTACCCAGTACACCTCTAGGTGTCTCAAGTTGTCTTTATTTTACTTACTGTTTCCTACGGTCATGATAACTTGTTGTATGTGTGCTTGTCGCATTCCGGTACACTAGTGTGGGCTCGCCCTTGTACAATGTGTGGTATACCGGTACACCAGTGTGGACTCACCCCGGTACAATGGGAGCTTCTAGCATGTCGGTACACCGGTGTCTACTCGCCCTGGTACAGTGTGTGCCTCTGGTATATTGGTACATATTTGCGATTCCTCATTAGTCCTACAAAGTTAATGCACTGTATTTAGGTTTTCTTAGTGTGATCTGAGGAGAAAATTGAGGCTACTCTCAGGAGTATTCGTGCGCCGTAACAGTAAAAATTTGCAGATCAAACTCTAACCAAAGAAGACTCTTGGCTATTTTCTTCTTTATCGTAGTGCAGTAGAAAAAAAAACAGCAGCACAAAACAAACAATAGACCCAAAAAGAAACATATAGTTGCTGAAGCCGAGGATAGCGAGTCCAACCTCTACACAGGTCACATGGACTAAAATGTTGACTTCTCGTCCTTGACTTTGGGATATAAATTACAAGTACCTCAGAAGTCGGTGTGGGTTCGCCTGATGACAACTGACACTGAAAATAGGGAAAACGAATCCACATGCAAAAATCAGTCCAGTGTACCAGAAGTAGGAGCACGCGTACTGGGTTCAAAACAAGCAAAAAGAAATACAGTAGCAGTACTAAATAGTAAAAAAAAACAAACAACAACAACAACAGCACACACACACACACACACACACACACACACACACACACACACACACACAATAAACAGCAGCACAAAAATACAGACCAAAAAAAATCACAGGCAGCAAAAGAGAAGCAGACAGAACAATTAAATTTAAAAAAAAAAACATCAGTTAAAGAGAAGCAAATAGAAAAAAAAAACAGTAGCAAAAGATCAGCTGACAGAAATAGCAACAATTAAACAACATGGAACATGTTCAAGATGACTACAATAAACCACAATTGTAATAACACCCACCCCTCCCCCACCCACCCCCCATTACCCCCCCCCCCCCCACCCCCCCCCCCCCCCCCCCCCCCCCAAAAAAAAAAAAAAGTAGAAAAAGAAAGAAAGGATAAAGAAATACACAAACGGAAACAATTAGGTAACCAGACAGTAAAACTAACAGCACATGGCAGGAGAACATTAGAACTGTGATTTGCAGTACGAAATTAACATGCACAGAAGAACGCCCACAATATAAAGATATTCAGTAACGGAAGATGCGGGCACTTAATAACTATATGTGAAAAATCACAAACATTGGCTGATATAGAAATCCTCACAAGAAGAGACTATAAATCCTTGAGAAACCATAGCGAGTAGGATGTTGCCTCGCACAGACAAGACAGCACCTTATGAGGGACGCGTGTGATAATTTTATGACAGTAGCTAAATTACAAATAAATCACAAATCATTGACAAGCGAAGAGTAGAAAAAGCAACAGGATTAGATGCAATTATAGAGAAACTGTTTGAACATAAAGAGAATCAATTCTATGCAGAAATTTACAACCTGGCACTAACATGTCCAATTTCTCAAACTTGCACTATAATACGTCCAAATTTACAAGCTTTCATTAGGAGTTTGGAAGAGAAACTCCGTTGAGAACGACGAGAATCACGTATAAATTTAGCTGTTGCGAAAGGAAATAACAGCCAGGAAATTAAGTGCAGGCGCGCTGGGCCGTTGGTTATGTGACAGATCTGGTTAAATAGAGCACATCTGCAGTCGTAAATGTGAATATCTGACCTGATGTCAACAATGCCAAGGTTACAAGTGCAAAAATGCGCGGGTTCTCCGATTTGGTTCACATGTTCCATGCACACAGCTCTACAGACGTAGAGAAACGACATTCGTCTTATTGACTGGCACTCGTAGAAGATTTAAGACGCTGCAGGATATTACGCAAGTTCTTGAATAATTTAAATGTGTGTGTGTTTTTGTTTTGTTTTTCAAGCGATACTATACATTATGTGTGTGTTTGAACATTATAACAGTAGACGGTACTACCTGCTTTCTGTTAGTGCCGAACGTTGGGCGGCGCTTACCAAACCCGACACCCCACATTGTGTCAACGGCTTCGGGCGGAAGAGCGCAATTGGGAAGGTACAAGCCTTACCCTGGTGCTAGGAAATGCAAGCTAAAGACAAAATGTCATGGCAGGGCAGACCAGGCCCTAAGCCTTCGTTGGCGGCTGGTCTAGGATCGAAGCTCCGACAGGCGGACAGTTAGAGCATTGCTTTGCTGATCCGGCAGCTTCTGCAGCTTGCCTTGTTCCAGATGTAGGGCTGTTACCTTTCCTCTGGAGTGAACTAGGCAGACCGAGAGAGGGATCATGCTGCATGGGCAACCCATGATCTCTATATTTTAGCCCAGGCTTTGTGCTATGGAGAGGCAACAATTCCATCCCTGGTCTTAACTGGTCTCGGAATCAAAGCGAGAGGCAACTGTTACGGGTTATAAGTCCCTGTCAATTGACATTTACTTGTCTTTACTTGTTTCAAGGGATGTTCGTTTAGGTGAATCGTTGTTGCTTTTTCTTCTTTAGTTATAGTCCATAACTCTATTTTACTTGTGCTAATTTTCATGTTATGTTCCCTACACATTTCGTTTAGACTATTCATGTGGTCTTGTAATTCCACTTCTGATTTTGCTATTAGTGCTTAGTCGTCCGCAAACAGGAGTTCTCTAATGGTTAGATTTGCAGATGGTTCTTTTTCTGTGTTCTCGTCATGCGGTGTTCTTGCGGTCTCTATTTGGCTGGTTTCTTTACATATGTTGTCTATATATGTTATAAACAAGAGAGTGGACAGGACACAACCTTGTCGTACTCCGGATCTTATGGTGAAGGGTTCTGCGTGTCCTCCAGTTGCTCTCACTATGCATTCACTAATGTTGTATAAGCTTCTACTTAGGTTTGTTAGATGTGTACTCACTCCATATTGTTTAAGGATTTCCCACTGCTTGTGTCTATCTACTCTATCAAATGCCTTTTCTTGGTCGACAAAGGCTAAGTAGAGTGTTTCATTGAATTCGATTGATGTTTCTATAAGTTGTCTAAGAGCAAAAATGGCATCTGTGCATCCTTTGTTTTTCCTAAATCCAAGTTATGTTTCGCTTAGCTGGGGTTCTATAATAGTTCGTAAAACCAGGGGATTTACCTACACACGTAAAATAAACATTGTCATATTCTTAATTAAACTAGTTTAAGATGTGTATTGATAAGTAGTTAAACACATTATGTGTGTAATTTTAAATAAGATTGATAATTTTAATCCATGTAAATTATGTCTTTTATCTCTCAAGATTGCAAACACAATATGTCTACTGAATCGCACACAAATCGCATTCATTATTAATAAACACGCATTCACAGCATCATAACGAAAACTGCAACGACAATTTGAATATAGAAACAATCAAATCGCCATCTATTTTCCCACAAAATGCCACACATCAGCAGGAAACATCAGTTTTGCAAGTCAGTAAATAATCTTTCTAAGTGGCAACGGGAAATCACAAAGCCCTTTATCCCCATCCACAAGATTTGTTATCGCTGGCCATATTTTTGGCAGGAGTCCCGACCCATACTTTTAACTGCCCGACTCAGCTCCATACGGCATGGTCTGGAACAGACAGTTTAGGGGGTCAAGACTGCCCATCTCTCTTTATCATCTGATCGTTTAATGAATTTAAAGTTTGTTTTAGTGAAGACTGGCTTTGTGGCGAAGGGATGACTGAAGCAGTTCTTAATCCCGCATACGGCGTTCGAAATACAGATGCGGACGATTTTGCAGCAGACTGCCTTGTGTTGGTTTTAAACCAATGGTATAATTCGTTCAAAAACAATTCGTGCCAAAACAAAAGTCCTCGTCTACCAAACCTGTGTCCTTAGTACTCTTCTTTATGGCAGTGAAACCTGGACAACTTACTCACGCCAAGAGAAACGTTTAAACAGCTTTCATATGCGGTGTCTGCGAAGAATACTTAGTATTAAGTGGCAAGACAAAATCACAAATACTGAAGTATTGGAAAGATCAGGTTGTGTGACGGTGTATTCCATGCTTAGTCTTCGTAGACTTAGATGGATAGGACACTGTTAGGGGGATGGATGATGGTAGAATACCAAAGGACATCTTTTTTGGGGGAATTACAGACGGGTAGGAGATCTCAGGGTCGGCCTCTACTACGATACAAAGATGTGTGTAAGCGGGACATGATTGATACAGGCATTGATAATGCACATTGGGAGCACGTCGCCGCTGAACGTGTTGCATGGAGGGCAATTATCAGAAATGGAATAAAGACAAAGGAGAAAATGATTGCAGATAAAGCACACATAGAGCGTGAGAGACGTAAGATGGTGCAAAATGGTGGAAGTGACCATGTTTTCACATGCACCTACTGTGGGCAAACATTTGCAGCAAGAAGTGGCCTTACCAGCCACACTCGCCACCGCCATGGATCGTAGTTATTAAGCCTTTTTGAAGCACAATGTACCAAACTATCGTCTGTCAAGACGGAAAGGTGCCAATGATAATTCGTTCAGAAAGCGATGGAAACTACTGATCGTAACAACTTGCTAAGATCTCACAAACAGCCAACAATGCTGGGGTTGACCGCGACGTTATGTTAAGGATACGGAACTAACTTTTAGTGTTTGCCTGCTCCTGTGGCTAAAGGGGTTAGTCAGACAATTTCAGAATTCTACGACACACTGAGTGCGATTCGGAATCAGACCTATGTTGCGTTAATTCCGACGGAATGAGGCATCTGCTGTTCAGAAAGCAATTGCAGACCACTGAACGTAAATTTGACTAGCCAATACATGCTGGGGCTGATTTTAACGTCCTGTATAGGAAATGCAGCTATTTGGATTCTAGTATTAGTTGCTGGGCTGTTTAAGCTTCGTGTTCACACCTTTCTCTTATCCATTTATCTGTCGATAGCACTTTCCCCAGGTAAGGCTTTTTTTTTCTAATGTCTCTTGTTCTGTTAATATATCCTATGTAAATGAACAAATTAGGAAGACCTTGGAAGCAACAGAGATGTGGTTCCAGAAACGAACGTTGCAAATTAATTGGACTGCCAGAGTAACTAACAACGACTGCCTTGAAAGAGGATAACTAAACTAGAAGATTATACTCAACAATAAGAATGAGACAAACGGCTTTCTTTGGTCATGCGACAAGAAGAGAGGCATTGGAGAACATCGTGACGACTGGAGAGATCAAGGGGAAGAGAGACAGGGGAAGACCAAGAGACATTATGCTGGATGTACTAAGACAGAGTCATGGAGGAATATAAACAGCTGAGTTGATCATGAACACCAAAGACCGAGATCTGTGGAGAGACATAAACGCCTACGCCAGCCGGCAGTGCACTTGATGATGATATGTCATAAATGTGATGTGTTATTTCAGTATCGTTTTCATGAGTGATAAACCAAGATCTTCGGATATAACGAGACACTTGAAAGGCAAAGATAATAAATATGAACACTTAACAAAATGAAACCAAACATTAGAAGACATTCCGTTTTGAAAGATCTGCTGGAATGAAGAGTGAATCGCAATGGGGAAGATAACGCTGCATATTCTTGGATAACATCGGCACATTCATTGTATGAAGCTTGTCTCAATGAACCGCAATGACTCAAGATAGAAAGCCACACTGCAAAGATCCACAGCGTATGCTTACACGGCACTAGGTCGTGATAATGACGATGATGATGATGAATATGATGATGATTACATCCCCAACTATTTATTATCGATAAAATGTCGCTCGGGACGCAATAAAGCAAATAAATAACTGTACGCCATGTGCGGAAACCAGTTGGCACAAACAATTTCCCCCCAATTAAAGACTTGCCCAATACAAACTGCATATATCTGTGATGAGGAAAGTCGTATGGGTGCTTGAGCTAATGCCCCACTATAACAATTAATTATTTACCACAGCTTATTTTGTTCTGTGTGTTCCAGAAGCGATAAACCGGTACCCTTTGAGCGGCATGCAATTATAGTTCCATTTGTTTAGTTACGCTTGAACATTGCAGTATTATTTGGTGCACATATGTTTAGAGTTAACATTCCAGAATGCAGCTGTTCAATGAGGGTTGAATCCAGGAACGAATGTTAGTTGCAAAGTTGCTAAGAACTCTGCATGCAGACTCGGATTATATCCTGCCCTGTCGACCACGCATCTTTAGCAGATTGGTCAAGCAAGTAAAGGAAACGTGTCTACACCTTGACGCGGGTTGGGTATGTGGTGCTAGCTAGTGTGTTCGCCTGCTAGGATAGTGGTCCGGGTTTAATACCCTGCAGGGGAACGGTAATTCTTTTGAACGAGGTGGAAGCTTTTAGCTTTTTCCGAAAGAAAAGAAGGAAGGAAGGGAGGGAGGGAGGGAGGGAGGAAGGCAGGCAGGCAGGCAGGCAGGCAGGCAGGCAGGCAGGCAGGAAGGAAGGAAGGAAGGAAGGAAGGAAGGAAGGAATTACTTTTTTCCAGTATAGTATAACTCTGCGGTCGACGCAACTGGTATCAGAAAATGTTAATTATGTTCTTGGTTTTGTAGGAAATGCAACGAGAAGGGAACTGATTCTTATATTTTAAGCTGCTTCAGCCTGGGCGGCGAGATCAAAATTTTAAGAAAAATTTTTCTATATCCTTAGAGATTCTAATTCCGCTATTGCAGCTCGCATTCTCCCACGTTCATAGAGATTCAAATTCCATTGTCGCAGCTCCCTTGCTTAGATATGTTATATCGTATATTAGCAGTATGTGTGTGAGAGCGTGCGTTCGTGCATGCGTGCGTGCGCGCGCGTGCGCGTGAGTGTGACAAAGAAAAAATAAATAACACTGCACTTGGAATATTTAACTCTAACTGCAATTCGATAGCACTGTATGGGCCAGAAACACAGAGACGACTAAAGCGATTGCTAATAAATCATAAATATTCATTACCTGGTGCTTGCACACAACCATCACTCAGTGCCTTGCCGGCTGGCGTGGGCGATCATGCCTCTCCACGAATTATGATCTCCGACGTCATGGTCAATTCGCGTGTTAACTTCCTTCCGTGCCATGACACAAGGCTGTCAAGAATGTTCTCATACTGTCTTCCTTTATCTCTCTTTCCGCAAGTCTTTTCGATTGTCACGACGTGTTCCAGTTGTTGTCTTCTCATAACGTGCCCACCCCGTCCACCCCCCCAAAAAAAAAAAACCGATGACTTCTTTCTGATGTTTGTGATAAGTTGTCTTTGCAAGCTTCCCTTAAAACGTCCTGATTGTGCATTTTGGCTGTCCAATTAATTTTCACCATTCTTCTATAAAACCAGATCTTCAAGGGTCCATTGAGTTTTCGCTCGTTTACTAATAGTCCAGGATTCGCAGCAGTATGTTAAAACAGGTCCCATGAAACATACAATTTCTAAATGTAAAGGACAGTGATTTATTGCACAAAACGTTCTTCATTTTATAGAATGCAGATTTTGCTTGTTCTATTCTGTTCGTTATCTTAGTGGTGTATCTTACATGTGATATTATCCATACACACAATAGAAGATTTAAAATGCTGTAACAGAATCACCAAGGTAGGGCTCATGAATACAACTGAACACATGTCAGTGAATCAAGAGGTGATAAGAAGACACTGGCACTGGGTAGTATATGCATCGAGAAAACACACAAATAGTTTTTGGTGTTTGTTGTTGTGATCTCTTGGCAAGTTTACGTTCAGTAAATCAAGACGTTTTAAGATATAGAGATAGAAGGGAACAATTCTTCATCAAGTGGATAGTTTTAAATATCTAGGGACATTTATAACATCAGATGGAAGATGCACAACATAGAACAAGAGCAGAATAGGGCAAGCAAAGGCTGCACTTCAGAAAATGAAGAATATCTTATGCAATAGGTCACTATCATTGAATGTAAGAATGAGAGTGCTGAAGAGCTATATAGAACTTGTTTTGCTGTATGGCTGTGAATCTTGGAATATAAATGAACAAACTAGGAAGAGATTTGAAGCAACAGAGATGTGATTCCTTAACCAATGTTGCGAATTCCTTAGACTGCCAAAGTAACGAACAACGAGTGCCTTAAAGAGACAAACAGCTTTATTTGGTTATGTGATGAGAAGAGAGGCGCTGGAGAACCTCGTGACAACTGGAAAGATCGAGGGGTAGAGAGGCAGAGGCAGACTACGAGAAACGATGCTTCTTAGATGGCATGGGGGAATATAAACGGCAGAGTTGATCCTGAAAACCAAAGACCGAGATCTGTGGAGAGTCATGAACGCCTACGCCAGTCGGCACGGCGCTTAATGATGATGATTTTTCCATTGCTTTATGAACGACCGGCGCCGTAACCATTTCTTTAAAAAATCCTACGCAAGGCAGTCTGCTGCCAAATCATCAGCAACTGTGTTTTGAATGCGGGTATGCGGGATTACGAACTGCCTCCGTAACTTCGTCACCACGGAGCCGGCATATGAATAGTATAAGCATAAAATAATTTGTCTTTGCACGAAATAGAGAGATGCCAGAAAACTACACAGAGAAGAGAATTGATAGCAGAGATAAATAATTTAAGGATGACATTAGCTGCATGAGATAGCAAAAACAAAGCTTGAAGCCAGTTGGTCAAAGATATATGCCACAACCGGGTGAGAAATTGAAAAATTGATTGTGTAGTCAAAACGATTATCCTGGCATAAGCGCTGTCAAAGAAAGTATTATATATAATACACTAGCTGACCCGGCCCGGCTTCGCCCAGACCCTGGTGGGGAGCATCTCATTTAATTCATATAAGTAGTCATATAAGTTCTCGTTCCCGTTACCGTCTGTCTGTCTGTCTGTCTGTCTGTCTGTCTGTCTGTCTGTATGTATGTATGTATGTATGTCTGTCTGTCTGTCTTTCTGTCTGTCTTTCTGTCTGTCTTTCTGTCTGTCTGTCTGACCCGGCCCGGCATCGCCCAACTCCTGGTGTGGAGCATCTCATTTAATTCATATAAGTAGTCATATAAGCTCCCGTTCCCGTTCCCGACTATCTATCTGTCTGTCTGTCTGTCTATATGTCTGTCTGTCTGTCTGTCTGTCTGATCCGGCCCGGCTTCGCCCAGCCCCTGATGGCGAGCATCTCATTTAATTCATATAAGTAGCCATATAAGTTCCCGTTCCCGACTGTCTGTCTGTCTGTCTGTCTGTCTGTCTGTCTGTCTGTCCGTCCCTCCCTCTCTGTCTGTCTGTCTGTCTGCCTGTCTGTCTAATCATTTATTGGTTGCAGTTAGAACAACCTTAGATAAACGAAGACCAACTTACAAAAAGCATTAGAAAGAGCACTTGAAAGATCTTTACATCTTCCCCCAACGATTAACTTGGGTAAATGGAGCGGCGGCAGCAGCATCAGCAGAAGAAGGAAAAGGAGGAGTAGACAACTGCAGCGAAAAGGTGGGTCTGTCTATCTATCTGACCCGGCGTGGCTTCGCCCAGCTCCTGGCGGGTAGCGTCTCATTAAATTCATACAACAAAAATAGTAACTTAAAAGAATGTCCTTCCACATTATTTTTAATGAAAACTCTTTCTAATCACCTGCATGACTACAGTAACTTCTTGAGCAAAAAAAGATGAGTTACAATGTTATGCATTGTGCATTATTTTTATGAAAACTTTGAAAATGCCTTACAGATTGTATCATTATTTATTATAACTCATATGCCGGTACATAACTATGGACAAAGAGTTTATAAATCTTTGAAAACGATGCCACAATATTACTATAAGTTATACAGAAAAGTTATGCCCCTTGAAATAACTTTTACAGAGTTAGGTCCCCTGAGATATATGAAATTATAATGAAAAATGAAAAATGAAATAATACTGAGTAAGCAGGCGATTTCACACTAAAGAAATATCACAGTTGGCAGCTCTGGAATGAAAGAAAGACGTGTAGAAAATTTCATCTCAATCGGATGGGCCGTTCGCGAACAAATAAAGGACATACATACATACATACATACATACATACATACATACATACATACATACATACATACATACATACATACATACATACATACATACATACATACATACATACATACATACATACATACATACATACATACATACATACATACATACATACATACATACATACATACATACATACATACATACATACATACATACATACATACATACATACATACATACATACATACATACATACATACATACATACATACATACATACATACATACATACATACATACATACATACATACATACATACATACATACATACATACATACATACATACATACATACATACATACATACATACATACATACATACATACATACATACATACATACATACATACATACATACATACATACATACATACATACATACATACATACATACATACATACATACATACATACATACATACATACATACATACATACATACATACATACATACTACATACATACATACATACATACATACATACATACATACATACATACATACATACATACATACATACATACATACATACATACATACATACATACATACATACATACATACATACATACATACATACATACATACATACATACATACATACATACATACATACATACATACATACATACATACATACATACATACATACATACATACATACATACATACATACATACATACATACATACATACATACATACATACATACATACATACATACATACATACATACATACATACATACATACATACATACATACATACATACATACATACATACATACATACATACATACATACATACATACATACATACATACATACATACATACATACATACATACATACATACATACATACATACATACATACATACATACATACATACATACATACATACATACATACATACATACATACATACATACATACATACATACATACATACATACATACATACATACATACATACATACATACATACATACATACATACATACATACATACATACATACATACATACATACATACATACATACATACATACATACATACATACATACATACATACATACATACATACATACATACATACATACATACATACATACATACATACATACATACATACATACATACATACATACATACATACATACATACATACATACATACATACATACATACATACATACATACATACATACATACATACATACATACATACATACATACATACATACATACATACATACATACATACATACATACATACATACATACATACATACATACATACATACATACATACATACATACATACATACATACATACATACATACATACATACATACATACATACATACATACATACATACATACATACATACATACATACATACATACATACATACATACATACATACATACATACATACATACATACATACATACATACATACATACATACATACATACATACATACATACATACATACATACATACATACATACATACATACATACATACATACATACATACATACATACATACATACATACATACATACATACATACATACATACATACATACATACATACATACATACATACATACATACATACATACATACATACATACATACATACATACATACATACATACATACATACATACATACATACATACATACATACATACATACATACATACATACATACATACATACATACATACATACATACATACATACATACATACATACATACATACATACATACATACATACATACATACATACATACATACATACATACATACATACATACATACATACATACATACATACATACATACATACATACATACATACATACATACATACATACATACATACATACATACATACATACATACATACATACATACATACATACATACATACATACATACATACATACATACATACATACATACATACATACATACATACATACATACATACATACATACATACATACATACATACATACATACATACATACATACATACATACATACATACATACATACATACATACATACATACATACATACATACATACATACATACATACATACATACATACATACATACATACATACATACATACATACATACATACATACATACATACATACATACATACATACATACATACATACATACATACATACATACATACATACATACATACATACATACATACATACATACATACATACATACATACATACATACATACATACATACATACATACATACATACATACATACATACATACATACATACATACATACATACATACATACATACATACATACATACATACATACATACATACATACATACATACATACATACATACATACATACATACATACATACATACATACATACATACATACATACATACATACATACATACATACATACATACATACATACATACATACATACATACATACATACATACATACATACATACATACATACATACATACATACATACATACATACATACATACATACATACATACATACATACATACATACATACATACATACATACATACATACATACATACATACATACATACATACATACATACATACATACATACATACATACATACATACATACATACATACATACATACATACATACATACATACATACATACATACATACATACATACATACATACATACATACATACATACATACATACATACATACATACATACATACATACATACATACATACATACATACATACATACATACATACATACATACATACATACATACATACATACATACATACATACATACATACATACATACATACATACATACATACATACATACATACATACATACATACATACATACATACATACATACATACATACATACATACATACACATACATACATACATACATACATACATACATACATACATACATACATACATACATA
Organism: Cepaea nemoralis; assembly: GCA_014155875.1. Classification (NCBI taxonomy): domain Eukaryota; kingdom Metazoa; phylum Mollusca; class Gastropoda; order Stylommatophora; family Helicidae; genus Cepaea; species Cepaea nemoralis. The sequence goes on from JACEFZ010009417.1 coordinate 303,394, forward strand.
CATACATACATACATACATACATACATACATACATACATACATACATACATACATACATACATACATACATACATACATACATACATACATACATACATACATACATACATACATACATACATACATACATACATACATACATACATACATACATACATACATACATACATACATACATACATACATACATACATACATACATACATACATACATACATACATACATACATACATACATACATACATACATACATACATACATACATACATACATACATACATACATACATACATACATACATACATACATACATACATACATACATACATACATACATACATACATACATACATACATACATACATACATACATACATACATACATACATACATACATACATACATACATACATACATACATACATACATACATACATACATACATACATACATACATACATACATACATACATACATACATACATACATACATACATACATACATACATACATACATACATACATACATACATACATACATACATACATACATACATACATACATACATACATACATACATACATACATACATACATACATACATACATACATACATACATACATACATACATACATACATACATACATACATACATACATACATACATACATACATACATACATACATACATACATACATACATACATACATACATACATACATACATACATACATACATACATACATACATACATACATACATACATACATACATACATACATACATACATACATACATACATACATACATACATACATACATACATACATACATACATACATACATACATACATACATACATACATACATACATACATACATACATACATACATACATACATACATACATACATACATACATACATACATACATACATACATACATACATACATACATACATACATACTGTCAGGATCTTCTATTAGGCTCGTTGGCTAACACATGTGAGACAGTACAAGTACAACGTAATTCGACGTAAGACATAGCAACACAAGTTCAATGGATTTATTACCACATTAAATACATAACAATAGTTACAGCAATGTACAACATATAACTCACAACCACAATACAGCTCATAGGTCTGACGCTCACGATATCAGTCGTTCAGCTCACAACCACGGAGATTCACACAAACGCCTTGCTCTCGACACACACGTCCGTTCAGATGTCCAGTCCCAGCTTGGTCTGAGATTAACACACACACTGTCCACTGCCTCTCGTGGGGTCACGTGGCTTTGCGTGCGTCTGTCGTCAGCGCTGGTCGCGTGTCAGGTAAGAATCTCGCCAGCCGACAACTCTTGTCCGCCGGGTGCCGTAACGATGTTGCTGCACACTTAGGCTCTGACATTCTCCCCGGGTACTTCAATGAAAGATGCCATCTTTCATTCATGATGTATGTATATACTGGGGTAGTGTTAATTTCATGTCAGAGACTACTCTTTCCCAGTGTTATGCATGAAAATACATATAAGGCATAGAAATATATACACAAAAAATGTAAGTTGTATTGACATGACAAATGAAGTACAATTTTTAACACAATTCAGGTTTCATCCCCCTGATGCCTGGTTACCTTCATTGCAATAATACCCAGTCAGATCAGTAGCACCAGCTTCACGCATCTACCTCCCAGCTATTTGAAAAAAAAAGTAATAATATGATTGTTTTGCAACAACCATCTAGCCAGACTGAAATACGGCTTTGTATTAGTCGTATTAAACACTTAAAACTCTGCCCTCATTTGGTCAGGAGCTCTTATGTTGGTTTGCAATGTTGGCAGCTCTATGACATGCTTGGTGGACGCCTACCTGCTGTGCCAACCATTTGAGCAACAAAATGTCTATCTATACAATACACATTAATGAATATGTTTCAAATTATGGCCCTTGATGTAATTCACAAATGCAAGGGAAGTAATTTTGACATTTAAGAAATTCCATACATTACAATAATTATTTAATTTCTTAGCGTCATTGCTTGACGTTTCTTCATATTAACGAGAAAAAGTCGGTAATATGAATACATTAATCAAGATATAATTCTAAGATTACACTAATCAAAATAAATAAGTACCCAATTGGTATATTATATTTTATAGATTCGAAAGAATTTTACAAGTGTCATAAATTTTTGGAAATTTGTACATAGTCTGCTAATTATCTTATACTTTTTAAATTATACCGGAAATGCACACGAAACGAAAAATTTGGTTGATGTTACATTTCTGAACACAAATGATCCGGTTTTATTTCGGAACGGATAGTAGAATGTTCTCACAGTTCGTGTCTGATGTTATAGTATGACAACGGATTATGATGGAATGTTCTTATTTCCGATGTGTTCACACGTCGAACGATTTGGATCACATTCGCTGTAGAGGTGATGTAGGAGTCAATGTTCGGTCCACATTTGCACATGTTAAAATATCACGGTGAAAAAAAATCACCCACAAATGTCACAATGGTAAAGTTCGCTTTTGATAATTGGTTAAGCGTTTGTGACCACTGTGTTGGTGTCTATATACAATTAATATCGTTCTCATTCTAACACACAATTATACTACACAATTATACCTACACTCATACATGACTTGATTAAAATAAGTATATTATACATGTCGGTCTCCAAACCGTATCACAATTTTTGATTATTGACCTTACACAGTAGGTGAATGGAAAAAAATTCACTCATTGGTGGCTGTGTTGGGCTGAGTGTAATATTACACAGTGCACTCAGACATTGCTTACTGGGTCTGTCGGACAACGGGACAAAAGGTCGGCGATTGTATTCATTCTGCCGGGAATATGGCGAACTTCCAAACTGAAATTCTGAAGCTTCAAGGACCAGCGAGCAATCATGTTATTTGATGGTACTGTGGAATTGATATACCTTAATGGACTGTTGTCAGTTTCGATGATAAAGTGACGTCCTAGAAGATATCTGGACAGCTTTGTTACACTTTCTACTAAGGACAATGCCTCTACTTGCGGAATGGACCAGGCCCGCTCTCGGGGTCTTAGTTTTCTTGATAGAAAACAAACGGGATGCAGGATGCCGTTGTATTCCTGCAATAGGACTGCACCGATCGCAATGGAGCTAGCATCTGTTCTCAATCTGAAAGGTAAACGAATGTTGGGCAATTTAAGGATGAGATTAGGTGTATTCTTATCAGAAAAGTGTGCCAAAAACTTTATCAAATGCATTTCGTAGGCATTCATCGTTTACAACTTTTTCGGGTTTATTCTTGGTTAGTAAGTTAGAAAAACCCTCAGTCAGTTCTGAAAAATCAGGAATAAAGTTTCTATAATAATTAATAAGTCCCAACAAACTGCGGACTTGTTTCTTATTTGTTGGAAGTGACAGTTTTAGAATTTTGGAGACAATTTTGTTGTCTGTCATGACAAAGCCATTGGATATTCTGTACCCCAAAAATGATATCTCTTGGTAAGCCATGCTCACCTTTGAAGGCTTCACTGTCAGTCCGTGCTGTCTGATACTAGGTAGTAGTAGTAGAACGTCCTGTCCAGGTGTCAATGTTATAGTTCCGTCGTTGTCTCTGTATAGACACAGATGTCGTCAGCATAGTGAATGATATTAAGAATGTCAGATAGGAGGCGTCGTATAACAGACACAGGTAAGGTCTGGAGATACTGGATCTAAGGATATAAAGTGGGTTACGGTTAAAATCTTTCAAAAAGATTTTCAAATTTCATGTTGAGATCATTTTGAGTGCTATCTCCAAACCTGCACTCGTACATGTGTGTATACATTCAATAGTTCAAACAATAATAATACCCCATGTATAGTTGTGAAATGTATCGTGCATGTTTGTATGATCTTTTGCAATTTATGTATATTTTCCACAATATGTATGGTTAATTTGTTGCTGATTTTTGTCAGTAATTTTCACCGACTGATGTTCTACATTGTGCAGCATAGGTATTCGTATGAGTGATTTAACATCGGATTATGAGTGGCAGTAACAAATTTGGTTCAACAGTAATGACATAAGTAACAAAGTCTGCTGGTTTGTCATGAGTAATATCATCTGTGTTGTGTCATGATGATGTGGAAATATAACTGTTTGTGAAGACATTTGTTTTGTATTTACAATCAGTAGTGCAAGTATAACTATCCACTGTGTGCATTTGGTTAAGTGTGTAGTTAACAGAGAGTATAGTAGGTATAGTATATGCCATGATGATTTGTGATCTTTCCTCGCTGTTGTGCACTGTTTGTTTTCTGCACCTTTTCCTTTGTGCTGATACCCACCAGTTTCTGTTTCTTCTTGTTCTGAGATGGTAATCACGTTGGTATGGTGTGGTATCTTGGTCTGTTCATCATGTTGTTGTATGATGAGTGGGGTATTTAAGGCAGTATTTGTTGTGGTGTTAACTTTTTGCCTTGGTTGAGGTTTGGACTCTATGTAATCTGTCACATTTAATACATTTCCAATTAATAAATCACAACATGGATTGTCTAACAAAGCACAAGTTACTCTGCCTGATAGGAAAGGTGATTTTATATTGGCCATGCCATAGGATATTTCTCTACTGTCCCTGAAACAGTTTTTGCAATGGATGTACTCATCTAGGTAGTCTTTAGGATCAGCTAAGGTCTTTCGAAGACCGATAAGACAGGACCCTGTGTCGCGTACACATGTGCATACTGTGTCATTGATGTAACCTTTATGGAATGTTAATTTTCCTAACTGACAGTTTTGAGGTTTTGTTCAATTCCTCACTTTCTTGTTGAGCATTGACCTCTTTATATAAAGAATGAGGTTGAGTGATGTTAACAACATTATTACAATATGGTACAAAGTCTGGTGTTGTCTTCATGTCTGTGATGTTCACTTTTCTTACGTTCTTTGCTGAACTGCATTTGAGTCTATTGCCAAAGTTAGCTTCCTCATTGGCAATAGGGACGGCGTGCCCGCATGTTAAGGTACCATTTTCATTGAAGGTATTACAGACAGTGCATTTGTTGGCACTAAATATATCACAAGCCTTGTGCTGCATGTACAGGATGTTCTTCTGGATTTTCGTCTTCTGACGCTGAGCTATCGAACAAGGCGGCATTGGCTTTGTTGGTCATATGCCTGCCTCTACAATCCATACGATAGTGACCGTAAGCCTTGCAGAGAAAACATTTACGTGCACTTTTGAACGATCTACGTTCTATGTCTTGTCTGTTTACCATATTTGCAAGTATGTTAGGTACGCTGGGTTTTTATCGCACATCTCGTTCAAATGGTGAGACAATTTACAGTGAGTGCATTGTCTAACTCTATCAGAGGTAGGCCTGTGTGGTTTTTGCCTACTATAGTTGTTCTCATAGTTGGCTGCTGCTACCCAGTTACTGTCAGTAGCATTCAGTGGCAAAACACTGTTTATTTGCCGTATAATAGGCCGACCCACGTCTTTCCATTTCTTCCACACTTATGCATTCATTCTCTTGTAAGAACTTAGAAAAAGATGATGGGACAGAAGAAATAACTTTATCTCGAATAATGAGATCTTCTAATTTATCATAATTTTTGTTAATTTTGGCTGATGCAGTCCATTTGCTGAAAATGTCTCGGACTAAACAGAGGTAGTCAGAGAACGTTTGAGTTGATTTTGGACTTAGTTTACTGAATTGTTCTCTGTACCCTGCTTCATCTAACATGAAATGTGCCATTATTTTAGATTTAATGTAATGGTACTCTTTTCTGAGGTCTTTGGGGATGGTTTCAATGACTTTCAGAGGTTCCCCAGATAGACTCCTCATATATAAAATATTCCATTCCGAAAGTGGAACTTGGTAATGTTCCATTAATGTCTCAAAATTTTGGGTAAAGGCTGCTATGCAGTCACCCGAGGTATAGTTACGAACGATACCTTGGTACTTTTTATACTGGTTTTCTTTTTCCAGTCTTTCAGATTTCTTTGACTCTTTATTCATTGCAGTCTCAGTGTCGAGTTGTTTCATTTTCAACTGTAATTCTAGTTCTTCTCTCTTACTCTGAGCTGCTATTTCTGCCTTTTTCAGCTCTGTTTCCTTCTCGATCTCTGTCGCCCTTTTTAATGCATCTATCTAGTCTCAAGCTGCTTTGGCAGCTTTCAATCTCGCCTGTTCAGGCTGTTTCTTCTGCCTCAGCTTGTTTTGCAGCATTCTGCTTGTTTTAGAGCTCTTTCTGCTGCTCTATCTTCGCGTTCGCAGCTTTTTCTTGAACAAGTAGGTATTCTGCGTATTTCTTCTCACTCCATTTGTGTTAATTCATCACCTTCCAACTTTAATTTAACCCCATATCGATGAAATCAAATAATGACGACATGATGGAGAAAATATGTCAATGAAAATCAACCACACAAAATATGTTGTAAATGGTTAGTAGAAAAATAACTTACAATTGATTTGACTATACGATGCGTGCCCACTAATGCATACGTAAAGTTAAAGTGAAGAAAAATATACTCAAGTGCCCTTGGATATGGTGACGAAATGGTTGGGCAATCGGGCTAGAAAACTGTAAGGGTCGTACTTCGGAACCACTAATGACCTCTACGGCAGGGTTATGGATGGTACGCAAAAACCTGCTTTGTTTTTGGAGAGAAATAAGTTAGCGTGTGTTTGTTGGTGTGTGCCTGCAAGTCACTAAGTGTTGATTAGGTTTGGATGGCGTTGAGTATAATTGTATGTCGTAAATTTGTCGTCAACAGTGTTTCTTTCAACAGAAGTTACACTCTTTCCAAAACTCTTTGCGTTCCACAAACTCAATACACAAAAACAATCTATCTGTATTTGAACACTCAATAACATTGATGACACATCACTTACATCAAGATGACATTCAGTAAGGACAAAGACATCAAGTTTACAAGATGGCGACAAGGTCAAAATGGCGGCAAAATCACAATGTTGACAAGGTCAAACGATGACAATTTTCACAAATCACAAATGTTTAACACGTTTACAGGATCAAACAATATGTACTGTACATTTACTAATGATCTTAAACATATTTAGACAATGTAGTAATGGATCACACTGAGACTTTTCCGATCACATGTACATCACTATAACCTTGACAAATTTTACAAGTACAAGAATTATAGTTTTAAATCACAAAGACGAACAACACACGTCTAAATATATTAGGTTCTTAAATAAAGACGAGCAACCCACGTCCACACATGTCAGGATCTTCTATTAGGCTCGTTGGCTAACACATGTGAGACAGTACAAGTACAACGTGATTCGACGTAAGACACAGCAACACAAGTTCTATGGATTTATTGCCACATTAAATACATAACGATAATTACAGCAATGTACAACATATAACTCACAACCACATTACAGCTCATAGGTCTGACGCTCAAGATATCAGTCGTTCAGCTTACAACCACGGAGATTCACACAAACGCCTTGCTCTCGTCACACACGTCCGTTCAGAGTCCTGTCCCAGCTTGGTCTAAGCTATCACGCACACGGCCCACTGCCTCTGGTGGGGTCACGTGGCTTTGCGTGCGTCTGTCGTCAGCCTGACCGCTGGTCGCGTGTCAGGTACCAATCTCGCCAGCCGACAACTCTTGTCCGCCGGGTGCCGTAACGATGTTGCTGCGTAGCTAGGCTCTGACACATACATACATACATACATACATACATACATACATACATACATACATACATACATACATACATACATACATACATACATACATACATACATACATACATACATACATACATACATACATACATACATACATACATACATACATACATACATACATACATACATACATACATACATACATACATACATACATACATACATACATACATACATACATACATACATACATACATACATACATACATACATACATACATACATACATACATACATACATACATACATACATACATACATACATACATACATACATACATACATACATACATACATACATACATACATACATACATACATACATACATACATACATACATACATACATACATACATACATACATACATACATACATACATACATACATACATACATACATACATACATACATACATACATACATACATACATACATACATACATACATACATACATACATACATACATACATACATACATACATACATACATACATACATACATACATACATACATACATACATACATACATACATACATACATACATACATACATACATACATACATACATACATACATACATACATACATACATACATACATACATACATACATACATACATACATACATACATACATACATACATACATACATACATACATACATACATACATACATACATACATACATACATACATACATACATACATACATACATACATACATACATACATACATACATACATACATACATACATACATACATACATACATACATACATACATACATACATACATACATACATACATACATACATACATACATACATACATACATACATACATACATACATACATACATACATACATACATACATACATACATACATACATACATACATACATACATACATACATACATACATACATACATACATACATACATACATACATACATACATACATACATACATACATACATACATACATACATACATACATACATACATACATACATACATACATACATACATACATACATACATACATACATACATACATACATACATACATACATACATACATACATACATACATACATACATACATACATACATACATACATACATACATACATACATACATACATACATACATACATACATACATACATACATACATACATACATACATACATACATACATACATACATACATACATACATACATACATACATACATACATACATACATACATACATACATACATACATACATACATACATACATACATACATACATACATACATACATACATACATACATACATACATACATACATACATACATACATACATACATACATACATACATACATACATACATACATACATACATACATACATACATACATACATACATACATACATACATACATACATACATACATACATACATACATACATACATACATACATACATACATACATACATACATACATACATACATACATACATACATACATACATACATACATACATACATACATACATACATACATACATACATACATACATACATACATACATACATACATACATACATACATACATACATACATACATACATACATACATACATACATACATACATACATACATACATACATACATACATACATACATACATACATACATACATACATACATACATACATACATACATACATACATACATACATACATACATACATACATACATACATACATACATACATACATACATACATACATACATACATACATACATACATACATACATACATACATACATACATACATACATACATACATACATACATACATACATACATACATACATACATACATACATACATACATACATACATACATACATACATACATACATACATACATACATACATACATACATACATACATACATACATACATACATACATACATACATACATACATACATACATACATACATACATACATACATACATACATACATACATACATACATACATACATACATACATACATACATACATACATACATACATACATACATACATACATACATACATACATACATACATACATACATACATACATACATACATACATACATACATACATACATACATACATACATACATACATACATACATACATACATACATACATACATACATACATACATACATACATACATACATACATACATACATACATACATACATACATACATACATACATACATACATACATACATACATACATACATACATACATACATACATACATACATACATACATACATACATACATACATACATACATACATACATACATACATACATACATACATACATACATACATACATACATACATACATACATACATACATACATACATACATACATACATACATACATACATACATACATACATACATACATACATACATACATACATACATACATACATACATACATACATACATACATACATACATACATACATACATACATACATACATACATACATACATACATACATACATACATACATACATACATACATACATACATACATACATACATACATACATACATACATACATACATACATACATACATACATACATACATACATACATACATACATACATACATACATACATACATACATACATACATACATACATACATACATACATACATACATACATACATACATACATACATACATACATACATACATACATACATACATACATACATACATACATACATACATACATACATACATACATACATACATACATACATACATACATACATACATACATACATACATACATACATACATACATACATACATACATACATACATACATACATACATACATACATACATACATACATACATACATACATACATACATACATACATACATACATACATACATACATACATACATACATACATACATACATACATACATACATACATACATACATACATACATACATACATACATACATACATACATACATACATACATACATACATACATACATACATACATACATACATACATACATACATACATACATACATACATACATACATACATACATACATACATACATACATACATACATACATACATACATACATACATACATACATACATACATACATACATACATACAGACATACAGACATACAGACATACAGACATACAGACATACAGACATACAGACAGACAGACAGACAGACAGACAGACAGACAGACAGACAGACAGACAGACAGACAGACAGACAGACAGACAGACAGACAGACAGACAGACAGACAGACAGACAGACAGACAGACAGACAGACAGACAGACAGACAGACAGACAGACAGACAGACAGACAGACAGACAGACAGACAGACAGACAGACAGACAGACAGACAGACAGACAGACAGACAGACAGACAGACAGACAGACAGACAGACAGACAGACAGACAGACAGACAGACAGACAGACAGACAGACAGACAGACAGACAGACAGACAGACAGACAGACAGACAGACAGACAGACAGACAGACAGACAGACAGACAGACAGACAGACAGACAGACAGACAGACAGACAGACAGACAGACAGACAGACAGACAGACAGACAGACAGACAGACAGACAGACAGACAGACAGACAGACAGACAGACAGACAGACAGACAGACAGACAGACAGACAGACAGACAGACAGACAGACAGACAGACAGACAGACAGACAGACAGACAGACAGACAGACAGACAGACAGACAGACAGACAGACAGACAGACAGACAGACAGACAGACAGACAGACAGACGGAGATCCTAATTTATATATAAGATTATGTCATAGTTGAGTCAGCTCCGTAAATTGGCATGACTAAAAGGAACATTAGGACTAATTTGGTTAGTATTGCTTGGACTGTCATAATTTCCCATTTAATGCAATTGAAACGACCCCTTGGATCATTTTGGTAAAAGCAACTACGGCAACTAGAGATCAAACCGTGTTGATAAGAAGATTGTACTGTCGAGTACGCAACCATGGTACGATGACATTTTCACCCGGATAGGTTTGGAAGCGCCTGTAGTTATAAGATTCTGCATTGTGTCACACCGTGGTTGTAGCGAGAGTCACATAAACATGATATCTAACCTACCAATGTTGACAGAGACCACTCCGGCAAATAGACTAATGGCACAGGCAACCATGAAGGCTTCAAACGTGTCATTCAATCCTGCAAGGAAGAAACCAGGTAGAGTGCCTCTCAATTGATCAAACACGGGCTATTGTAATTATGTTCTATAAATAATAGTAACCATAGGATATCGGTGAAAGTAATATTTTTTTTTGCATATCCCGTACAGGACGTTGCAGTCAACACCAGCATTTTTCAGCTGCTGTTGGTGTACTAGGCAAGATTACGTTCAGTGTTTGCCATTGCTTTCTGAGCGACCGGCTCACATACCCCGTAAGTTACTGACGCGGCGATAACCGCTACCGTTTCTCGCACACATCACGTTACTCCCGAGAGTATATGGGATTACGGAGAAAGACGTAAACTCCTAGGCCAGGGAGACTGGCAAAGTAATATTAGTAATAGGATTAGCAACATTAGTATTGGTAATAGAATTAGTAACAGTAATAATAGTAATAGAAGTAGCAACATTGTCGTCGTCCTGGCACAGGTCGTTGTAGCAGCAGTAGTAGCATTAGTAGTATAGCAATTTGTGTATCAGTAGTAGTAGTAGTAGTAGTAGTAGTAGTAGTAGTAGTAGTAGTAGTAGTAATAGTAGTAGTAGTAGTAGTAGTAGTAGTAGTAGTAGTAGTAGTAGTAGTAGTAGTAGTAGTAGTAGTAGTAGTAGTAGTAGTAGTCTAAACTGCAGCAGCAGCAGTAGTTGTAGTAGTAACAGCAGCAGGAATCTTTGGAGTCCAACAGTAAAAATAACTTATTAACATAAGAATTATTTTTTCAAATATCACGGCGGGAAGACAAAGAGCGTGTGCATCTTACACAGATTAATTCAGTATGCCAACACATTCACACGAGCTGCTCTACGACAAACACAAACACTGATCACTTGCGTTTCATAAATGATAAATCAATGGAGAGAAATTACATAAAGTGAATAGTTTTGAATATCTGGACTCATGTTTACGGCGATGGAAATGTTATGACAGAAATAAAAAGAAGGGCAAACATTGCTCTGAAAAAACTAAAGCAATTAAAACTTTTATGGATTGAGACAGATGGAATTACAAAATTCAGACTTCTAAGGACATGCATATTTCCTGTGGAACATGCGGGTGTGAAACTTGAATTAACAAATCAGAAGAAACGCACATGTGCGCTTTTCAGTATAAATATTTTTTAAATAGTATTAAAAACAACTGGACGAAAAAAGAGAACAAACCAACAAAAATTCAATATTAAAGAAGATCGGTTGTTAAGACAAATAGAATTTAGGAACATGAACATGAAATACGTTTGACATGTAAAAAGACATAAATATCTGGAATACATATTGTGGAGCGAGGTTACCTGCGAAAAGAGAAAGACCACGTAGTAGATGGATAGCAGATCTGATAGATGATTTACACATGCCACCAATAGAGAGAGGACATAGGGCTTATGATAATGAGACATTTCGAAAGACTGTTATGGCAGCAAAGTGCTGCGCAGGACTAGCGATTGGATGACGATGATGAGTTTATGAATTAAACAAAACCACCCAGTGGCCAGTCGAGTTTCCTGTTTATATTTAAGCATACCTAGTTACAAAATACATATTCTACATTTTGTGACTGATAATTATGTCGTTTACTTTGAATATTAAAGGTAAGAAGGTGGGGAATGTTGTAATTATAATGGAAATATAATGATAAATACTGTAGTGTTTATCTACACTCAGAGAGACATACCGATACAAAGGCAGATAGGCAGAGACACAACAGCTAAGATAAACAGACAGACAGACAGACAGACAGGTAGGCAGGCAGGCAGGCAGGCAGGCAGACAGCCAGACAGACAGACAGACAGACAGGCAGGCAGGCGGGCAGGCGGGCGGGCAGGCAGGCAGGCAGGCAGGCAGGCAGAGCATAGAACATCATAGAGATACAAAGATAGAAAGTGACTAAGGATTCACTGACTCATAGACAGATAGCGCATCTTAACTGCTGAGAATCAAATACATAACTATTTATGTGAACACCTACCCATCATCCAATACGTCACAGAAACAAATAGCACAGTCACCATGCAAAACAATGGAAGCTGTAAAAATAAAAACATTGCGTTTGATATTACAACATATTTAGATAACAATATAGATAGTTTTGGGCTATCGGTACTAACATCATCAGTAGCAGCTCCATTACGTAACGCCATTCTCATCACGGTCAATCGAAAGTTTCTTTGCTAACATTCTTTGCCTCATTCATTTTCATGCCCGATATGTGCTCATCAGGACCCGTCGAAAGTTTCTTTGCTAACATTCTTTGCCTCATTCATTTTCATGCCCGATATGTGCTCATCATGACCCGTCGAAAGTTTCTTTGCTAACATTCTTTGCCTCATTCATTTTCATGCCAGATTTGTGCTCATCAGGACCCGTCGAAAGTTTCTTTGCTAACATTCTTTACCTCATTTATGTTCTTGCCCGATATGTGCTCATCATGACCCGTAGAAAGTTTCTTTGCTAACATTCTTTGCCTCATTCATTTTCATGCCCGATATGTGCTCATCATGACCCGTTTAAAGTTTCTTTGCTAACATTCTTTACCTCATTCATTTTCATGCCAGATTTGTACTCACCACGGCGCATCGAAAGTTTCTTTGCTAACACTCTTTGCCTCATTCATGTTAATGCCCGATATGTGCTCAATGAACTGAATCCTTCTTCGACCCGGTCGACTACTGCTTCTTTCCCCTGGAACCACGCCCTTTCACCACTCCTTCCACACCACCTGGACGTTCAGTATAACCAAAGTGCCTCAGCCTCTGAGATGCGATGATGTTCACGAGTCAGTCCCCTTCGATGCCCAGTTCCAGCAGAAGATCAGCATTTCTCCTCCTCCCCGTCCACGGCATTCCAAGAAAACGGAACGCCAAGAATACGACACTTCAGGAACACTGCACTTAAAGAATGCGACACTTCAAAAACATGACACTTCAAGAACGCGACACTTAAAGAACACGGAAAGCCAAGAACACGTCACTTCAAGAACACGGCAATCCAAACAACGCGGCACTCCAAGAACACGGACACTCTTAGAGCACTCCAATAGCACGACATTCCAAGAATAGGACACTCCAATAACAAGGCATTCCAAGAACACGGACACTCCCAGAACAAGGCACTCCAGGAAAACGGCACTACAAGAATAAGGCACTCCAAGAACACCACATCTCAAAAACACGGAAACTCCAAGAACACCGCACTCCAAGAACACGTCGCTCTACGGAGTTCAGAGAAAGCACACTGTGTCCCGAAAATGTGCTCTAGGACAGCAATAGCGCAGCGGCTAGATCATTTGCCCGTTGACCGGGTAACCTTGTGTTCGAATCCCCACTGAAGCTGGGAACTGTTTACATTGACTCTGGCTCCGAGGTAGACTCAGCTAAAATGATCACCAGGAAATGTTCTGGAAAGGAGAAACAGCCGGCATGATATTGACCACATTACCCATCGAGTTCCGATTGGTTTATAAAATATGGGGCTGTCAAAATGTATCGAATAAGCATAAAGTCGTGAAATGTGTCTTTCACTTTACTTTACTTTATATTCCTTGATCAAGCAATGCCAGACTTGGTAGCATGTGACCTGTAAATCCTGAAGAGAATCGAAATGGCAAAGTGTACATTTTTTAAAGTGACTATTTATTTATCTCCAAACAAATATCATAGAAACCGAACACAGAGCTTATTGAATGCTGTATATATCTATCGCTGCTTTGTGAAGTAGAAATGTGGATCTTGTCTTACAGAATGGGGCTTAAAATTTAAAAAAAATTGAGACATTTGAGAAGCGGGTTCTCACAAGACTTGGGAGCGAATTTTGGATTCTGACATAGACAAAAAGTTCTAGAATAACTCATTATTATGATATTGCTTCTGAAAGAAATGCAAACGAAGAATACTTAAGAAAAGTTAATGGGAAAAAGCTAAAGGGCGTTAAAGGTGTAAATGGATTGGCAAAATTAAGATTTATGCAGTATGTAGACCAGAATATGCCGGTCTCGCTGGCCGAGGGGTTACAACACTTTCTCCGTAATCCCGTTTATCACGCAGAGTCTCGTAGCGGGCGAGAACTGGGACTTGCGGGATAACTGAGCCGGCCGCTCAGAAAGCAATGGCAAACTACTGAGCGTAATCTTGCCAAGAAATCAACAGACAGCTGAAAGATGATGCTGTTGACAGCGATGTCCTGTAAAGGATATGCGAATTTTTAAAAAACCAGACCAGAATATATAAAGAAGGCTCAGAACAGAATCTGCTGAATATTCGTTACCACCAACATTCACTAAGGAGATGGCACTGACTGATGATAATGATGTGGTATTTTGGTGGAAAAGCAGTACATTTATTCGTAAAATATAATGTCAGGAGATGTATTAGGATGTAAGCTAGTGGTTCACAACCGGGGGGGGGGGGGGGGGAATTTTTGGTTTTCCATGAATTAAGATTAATTCAAGATCGCGTTAAAACAAGAAACGATTACTTGGTATTGTTTTTCCCTCTATACTTTATGGCTCTGTACTTCTAGCTCTTTTTCAATTCGTTGTATAACGTAAGTAGACCCGCAAATCGATCTCTTATATAGACGTCATCTAGACTTGTTCTAGTATGTGTTATTAAGTTTAGCTTCCATTTTTACGTATAATGTGTAAAGGGGGGGGGGATTTATAGGGAGGAAATACGAAAACCTGGGGGGGGGGGGTGACATTCTGAATATATGGTGAATGGGTGCATGGGCCAAAAAAGGTTGAGAATCACTGATGTAAGCCATTATTCACCACAGCACATATAGACTCGCTGGGATTAGGACTAGATTGATAACGTTCCCTGAATGGGCTTAAGTATGTTATTGTCAACTTCAACTTAATGACCATACTTGGCTAGGGAAGTAAAAGACAGACGACCTATCTATACCAGCACCCTGGTCTTCACAATGTGACAACACTTCACTGAACCGCAGTGGGTTACTGCTACACAACTTGTGTATAGCGCCGCTGTATATATCTGTGGGGGGAATATACGGGCATGTTTGTTTGTGAGTGTATATGCGTGTGTACGTGAGTGGTATATGATACTGTTATTTTTAGTAACCACCATGGAACTTTAGTAATTATGAATACACAACATATATTGTGTACAAACCTCGGCTATTGTTTTGGTGAAGAAGTAGCTGTCTATCCTGTAAAGCGCAGACCCATATTCTCGCATGGCTATGCCCATTTCCTCTGGAAAAGACTGATATAAAACAAAAACATTGAAATTCATAGTATTCACTTGAGTAATATATTACTTTACTAACAATGGTTATACAGAATATAATTAATTCCATGGTATGTACTTACAGTCTTCTTAGCAGCTGCATGTCTCGTGAACTGAAATTATTATCATTATGTGTCATGTCGATAAGCGTGGGCATCATATCACATGATCACCAGAGTCCGTGAATCAGCTCTGTGTTTTTGTCTCGGGTATGCCGTTTGGCCAAGCCATTTACTTTTCTGCCTTTCCCTTGTTCTTTTTCCTCCAATCTCACCAATTGTCACCAAGTTCTCTACTTTATTGCAGTTCTAATTTCTCTAATAAGTTTACGGTTTTAATTTGTTTCTTGTGCGACTTGCTCGTTGGTGTTTTTTGATTTTATTTTTTGTCCATGGTATTCATTGAATAGAAACCACATTTCCATTGTCATTAGATGTTTTCCATCTTTGGCGGCATTAAACGTTATAGTGGATTAGAACGTACACTATACAATATAACTGTCACTGTCTGTTATACTTTATACAATATAACTGTCTATTTTAGATTATGATAATACAACTGTCTTATAAATTATGATACTACAACTGGCTGTTATTTGAATACATTACACAATATAACTGTCTGTTATACGTTATAAAACTTAACCTGTCTATTATATTATACACTAATGTTCAAGGTGCCATATAATTTCAACTTCATATCTTGTCTGTCAATGGCAGACTACTGAAGGTAAACTTGCCAAGAGATCACAACAGCAAAAAATGCTGGCATTAACTGCGACGTCCTGTAAACGATATGCAACTAACTTATCTTATCTGTATCATTTATTTTATGTACAAGTATGTGTTTCTAGACCAGAAATTATGCCAAGAATATACGGCCTTGTTTAGATAAAACAAGATACTGTAGAATACATGTAACATATACACAAGAAAACAACATCATTCTGGTTGTGCCATTTCATCCCCAGCAAATCACCGGATAACCAACTTACTGAAGTCATGTATGTAAAGGCTAACAACCGATGGAAGATGCGTGACAGATTAAGAGCAGAAATAGCCAATCAAAAGCTGCATTTCAAAAGATGAAATGCCTCTTATGCAATAAGTCACAATCATTAAATGTCAGAAAGAGAGTTGTAACATGTTGTATAGAATCCCTTCTACTATGTGATAGTGAATCTTGGATTGTGAAAGAAGAAATTACGAAGAGCTTGGAAGCAATGGAGAGATGGTGTCTGAGACGAATGTTGTGAATATCTCGGGCTGCTAGAGTAGCTAGCAACAAGTTCCTTGAAGAGTCCAATAAATGTAAAAATAATTATAGTCATCTACAAGAAAATTGGGAAAAGAAGTAGAAAATTATAGTCATCTACAAGAAAGAGGGAATATTCTTTGCACTGAAGAAAGAAACACAGTAGAAAATTATAGTAATCTATAAGAAAGAGGCAGTGTTCTTTGCCATCATCGTGGCAACAGGAAAGATCGCGGCAGAGGAAGACCGAGAGAAATTATGTTAGATAGCCTATGGCGGTGACATTGAAGAAATATATCAGTAGAATTGACATAGAATACCAGGGCTGGAGCTCTGTTTAGATACACGAACGCCTACGCAACCAATCAATAAACCAAAACCCAGTCTAGTGCCCGCTCTGTGATATAACTTGATAAAAGAAATAATAAAAACAAATTACCTAGCCGTTATAAATTGTCAAGATTTATTGGGGGGGGGGGGGGGGGGCCGCTGCGTGGTCTCGAAGGTATGGTGTCCGCCTCGAGTGCTGGAGGTCCCGGGTTCAGGCCCGTGATGGCCGGGATCTTTTCTCGTGGACTTCTAGTAATAAAATTTCCCCTGATCTCTGGGTAGTGAGATCGGACGCCCGTGTGCATTGTTGCGCACGTAAAAATTCCCTTGGCAGTTGGTAATCGAAAAAGCGTAGCCTAACGGTGCTGCCCGGGCAAAATTTCGAGTTAAAAATCTATCCAAAGTATTTCAGGATCCTCGCCGGTGCTAAGGAGTTCGTGCACTGAGCTGAGTTTCTCCAGACTCAGGTTTGAGTTAGGAGTAGAACGGAGCACTTATGGGTTCCACCCTTGTACCGTGATGTTGATCCATCAACTAAACTAAACTAGATCGTCAAGAGTAGACGATACGATGCACATTCTAGCAACAGTTCAAATTATCGTAGAAAACCTACTAAAATAAGGTCATTTATATTATATGTGGATTTTGTAAACAGGTGTTGGGATTACCGCCGACGATCTTCTAGTGTGATAAGTAGCAGGAAATAGGATTTCTAACGGACAGTTTCACATTACAAAACGATGGTTCTTCTCATGTTATATAGCTTTCATGCCGATGAAAGCGTGCTGCCATTTTGCCCTTGAATGTTTGCTTTTGCCTTCTTATATAGCTATTTTGCCCACTGTTCTTGTATTAATTTAATGTTGACAGCTTTAACAGTTAATCCTGCCCCAGCTTACCGTGAGCACTGCAAACATGTTGGTGAAGCTGATGTTTGTGACGATGATGAACAATCCGCCATTGATGTCTGTCACACCTTTCTGGTTAATGTCCAGGTCAAAGTAAATCAGGCCGAGGATTAAAGCCATAAACTGGAAAATAAATTAACAATCCAATATGTAATACTAACTGTATGCACCTGACGTGATACAGCGAATAAGTAAGTAAATAAATATAGGACCCATTTTCACGCTGTAAGGCGTGTTGGGCATATGGTTTTAAAAAAGTCGCTTAAATGTCGACAGGGTCGACTTCATTGCACCGGGTTTTATCCCATATGGCTCGGTATCTTTCCGCAGCACGGAAAGCGTCGCACAAAGCACGAACTCCGTAGCTTTTAGCGACGACCCACAGGAGTCTCCGAAACATTTAACTCGTAAACCGAAGGACGCGGCCCGGAATCGAACCCACAACCTTCGGAGCACGAGTCAAACGGCTTGACCACTTCGCCACAGAGACTCCCGCATATGGTTTTAACCTAACCAGAAGTCGGTGGGTAATGTGACCAGTAACTCGCCAGCCGCCTTTACTTTCCAAGACATTTCCAGGTACTAATTTTAGACTAAACACAAACCAATTCAGTTCATTTTTTTACAAGCAGACATTAATGGCGTCTCTATTAAATAAATTTAAGCAACACTGCTATTGGAGGACTGTATGTAGGCGAAAGTCAAAGTCAGGTTGCCCGGCACCTAAACGTGCATCAGAGTACCATCAGATGACTATGGCACACGCTCAGCTGCACACCAGCATCGCAGTGGACGACCCAGAGCGACAACAGCAGCGGAGGATCGCTTTATTTGACTTCGTCACCTCAGCTTCCTTAAATGCCCAATCATTGCACGCAGGACGTCATGTATCTGATCAAACTGTCTCGAACAGACCGCATGACGCTGGACCTCGGGTACAATGACCTCACCGAGAACCTGTCCTTACGCCCCGCGATCGCCAAAATCGACTTGTTTGGGCCAACCAGCATGTCCCAACGTTTTGCCACAATTGCGTTGATGAATCTCTGCCGCATGGTGAAAGAGTGCAATGGTGTGTGGTATGATCAGTTACAACGGAATGAGCCAATTGGTGCACATTAAAGGAGGCTTGAATGCGCAACGATATGTCAATGAAATTCTTCGTCCCCATGTCCTTCAACCTTTGGCTACCCAAACGTCTGTCTTTCAACAGGACAGTGCCAGACCCCATTGTGCACGGTTGACCACGCAGTTCTTGACTGCCAACAATATTCTCACCCTTCCCTGGCCATCCCTGTCTCCAGCCATTGTCATAATGAGCACACGTGGGATGAGCTGCATAGACGTATTTGTCGCCGAGATGTTTCTCCGGCCAGTCGTCGTGATCTGTTCCAGGCACTCCAGGATGAGTGGGCAGCCATTCCACAGGCACACATCAGAGTCTGATCGCATCCGTGCCCAGAAGAAGCCAATTGTTGATCGATGCAAGAGGAGGCTACACACTATACTAACAAGAAAGCCCGTACGCCAAATAAACTCTGGTGACCCAGATGCAAAACAACTAACTGCCAATTGATTGTTTGAACCCTGCTTTATTGCAAAGGCTAATGGGCTAGTCTTGAAAAAGGAGAGCCTGGTATATGAGACTAAGACCCCCAGCATGAGAATGGAGGTGGAGGCAATAACAGCGGCATTCCGGTGGCTAGAGGAGACTATTGCAACACACGTTTTGTTCATTACGGATTCAAAGAATATGCTTAGCAAGGTGGAGAAAGGAATGTTTCGTGTGGAATGGCTCTCGTCGCTTCAGAGGTCACAGATTGTGAGAATTGTATGGATATTTTGCCTTGGCCATGCGGGTGTACGGGGGAATGAACAGGCTGATAGGCTAGCAAGGAATGCACCTCTTGGTGGTATCTTGCCTATGGACAAGGGGGGGGTGGTCGTGCGCTTGTGGGACCAGATAGAGAAGGCGGAGGAACAGACTGAGAACCCACATGTGGAAAGAGTGAGATTGCGGGGGATTGGCAGGGGTTGTGGAAGAATTTCAAAACTGAGAGGGAATACCAGGAGAACATTTAATCGCATAGCGGTGGGAACGATTAGTAGTATGACTCTTCGCTGGCTGTTGAACGAGGGGACTGAGCACGTATGGGAATGTCCTGAGTGCAGTGATGTCGGTTCTTGACTCAACTCAGCTCAACTTGTTTGAACCCTAAGGTGTGAAATTTAAACAATTAACTCATTAAATTAAAAGAAATTATTGAATGTCAAAATTATGGCTGCGTGTGTGCCTTCAGTAGCTACGCGTTTTTCTTTTGTTTGTTTTACAGTATATATAATCAGGTCCAACAGATCGCAGAATGAAGAAACATCAATGTAGGGAATTATTGGCAATTGGAGTCAGGCGGCTATGGGCAAGCATGGCGCAGTATAGAAAAATGACTGACGACAACTTGAGACAGTTGTATGTGGACAAGAATGACGAACAAGCCATGGGTATGATGCAATGTAAACAATGATTGACCACAACTCTAGGCAGGAGGTTGTGGACTTTCATGACGACCACGTCACGTGGCACGGACTGTAAAGGATGATGGAAGTTACGATTATTATATCAACATATTATGTGTCAATATGCGATGATAGACTTACCACAGTCTGGAAGAGCCTGGTCCAGAACAACATCTGATCTCGATACTGTGATGTCCACGACCTCCAGAATAAGTTACTCCATTGCATCAAAATAGATGACGCATATCTATGGGGCATTTTAAAGAATTAGACTGTGTGAACGTGTATTGCGACATAATAGATTATCATATATTAAGTACTGAAAGTTTATGTTAGGTCCATTCTTCTAGCGGAGATTCTTTTTACTGACCTGGGCTCCCAGGTAGAGCCAGCTTAAAATATGTACCAGAAAATGTTCTGGAAGTAGAGTCGTCCGGAGTGATATTGACCCCATTAACCATCGAGTGCTGATTTTTTTTTTAAAGTTTGCATATCCTTTACAGGACATCGCTGTCAACATCAGCATCTTTCAGCTGATTGTTGATTTCTTGGCAAGATTACGCTCAGTAGTTTGCCATATTTTTCTGAGCGGCCGGCTCACATACCCCGTAAGTTACCGACGCGATTCGAACCACTGCTGATTCTCACCGTCCCCACGTTACTTACGAGAGTATACGAGATTACGGAGAAAAGTCGCTAACCTCTAGGCCAGGAAGCCGGCGTGTGCTGATTGGTCTATGAAAATATGGCACCAATGTCATATACCCAATACGCCTTAAAGCGTAAAAAAAGGGACCTTATATTTATTGAGGGAGAAGATAAGATATGATGCAATCTTAGACGTTTCCTTTGTCCATCTAAACTGATGTATGAGATCTTTAAAAGTACTCAACACATATCATCATCGTGTACCATGCCGATAAGCGTGGGTGGTCATGTTTCGCTATCTCATACGATTACCATAATATCATGGACCAGCTCTGTATTTTTGTCTCAAGTATGCCATGTGGCCAAGCCATCCATAAAGGCCTTTCTGCCTTCACCGTCTTCTTCTTTTTTCCCTAAATCTTACCAGTTGTCACCGAGTTCTCCAGTTTATTTCTTCTCGTAATGTGCCTCCGGTACAATGGCGACAAAATGACGCGTTACTCTTCAGGGGGACGCTATTAAGTGTTTTCCTTTGGATTTCGTGTGATTTCCTATGGATTTCCTGTGAATAGTGTTTTCCTGTGTATTATGTGATGTTATTTTGTGTTCTTTTATTGGAAGTTTTCAAAAGAAGCCATGGAAGGCAGGTGGTGGATGAAATTTTGAGGGCAGCCGACAGATATTTGTTGGTCATGGTCTCGAGTTTCACGACGGCAGGCAGAGGAGCTCTTCTTGAGTCAATGGCTGCGGTCTCCGACCAGTACGGTCACTGCCATAGAGGAAAGCAACGGCAAACTACCTCTTTAAAAGTGCCTAGTACATCATGATTCGCTTAAAGACTGATCATCGCAAGACAAGGACAGAGACGTTAAAATTAGCAACATGGAACGTTAGGACGTTAAACGACGACGAAAAATTAGAGAACATAAAACAAGAAATTGAAAGGGGAAAAAATTAATATTTTAGGTATGTGCGAAACGAGATGGACAGGAGCAGGCATTAAGATAGATGAAGATTTCAAGATTATTTATTCTGGAGGTGAAGATCGTCATAGGGGAGTGGCAATTATTTTGGACCGGAAAACATCAAAATCTGTTCAAGGATATTGGGCCGTGT
The DNA here is from genome assembly GCA_014155875.1 of Cepaea nemoralis. Classification (NCBI taxonomy): domain Eukaryota; kingdom Metazoa; phylum Mollusca; class Gastropoda; order Stylommatophora; family Helicidae; genus Cepaea; species Cepaea nemoralis. The sequence goes on from JACEFZ010009417.1 coordinate 327,479, forward strand.
CGGACAGAGTTCTACTAGTTAAATTAAGTGGCAGACCTTTTAGCATAAATATTATTCAAGTATATGCCCCAACAGGAGAATCCAGTGAAGATAGTGTAGAAGAATTTTATAATGACATAGAGTCTGCCTTAAAGAAATGTAAAAATTCAGAAATAAACATCATAATAGGGGACTTCAATGCAAAAGTAGGAAATCAAGGGGATAGATACACAGTAGGAAACTATGGTTTAGGAGAGAGAAATGAAAGAGGATACAGACTCGTAGAGTGGGCAAAAGAACAGGAAATGATTGTAGGAAACACCTGGTTTAAGCAACACCCTAGAAGATTATGGACATGGAGGAGTCCTGATAGCAGGATTAGAAACCAGATTGACTACATTCTCATTAGCAGAAGATTTAGAAACGCGCTAACAGTAGCAAAAACAGTTCCCAGTGCTGATTGTTATAGTGACCACAGACTTCTTACAGGAACATTGAGGATAAAGTTAAAGAAAGTCAAGTATATAACAGGAAACACTAAATATGATTTGTGTACATTGAGTAATGACAAGGAAATACAAAACAAATTCAACATAGAAGTACAGAACAGATTTGAAATATTGTCTGATCTAGAGATCCTATTCCAGGATGTGGATGATCAATGGGAAACGTTGAAGAATTCAATCAATGTGGCTGCAGAAACAACTATTCCAAAATTAAAGAAGGTGGGTCGTAAGAAATGGATGACTGAAGAAATTTTACACCTCATGGAAACAAGAAGACTCAACAAAAATAATTCTGTCAAATATGAAGAAATTCACAGACAAGTCAGAATATTATGTAAGGAGGCAAAAGAAGCATGGCTTGAGGAAAAGTGCTTAGAAATTGAAAACCAACACAACAGTCAAAATACCAAATTAGTGCACAAAAGAATTCAGGAACTTACTAATAAAAGAACAAGTACATCAACAGGGTGTCTAAAAACTAAAGATGGCAAAATCATAATAGAAAAAGACCAGATTCTACATGTATGGACAGATTATGTGAAACACCTTTATGATGATAACAGAGACGAACAGTATGATATTAGATTTAATAATGAAGGACCGCCAATTTTGGAGATGGAGGTTCAAAATGTTCTTAAGCATATGAAAGCTGGCAAGGCCCCCGGTGCAGATAACATCACAACAGAAATGATTAAAGCTTTAGAAGAATTTGGACTAGAGCAAGTCACCAGACTGCTGAACACATTATATGATACTGGAGATATACCTCCTGAATTATGTAACTCTGTATTTATTGCAATCCCAAAGAAATCAGGAACCTTGGAATGTGATCAACATAGAACAATTAGTATAATGAGTCACATCACAAAGATTTTGCTAAGAATTATCATGCAAAGAGTGAGGAAGAAGATACAACCTGAAATAGGGGAAGAACAATGTGGGTTTGTAGAAGGAAAGGGTACAGTAAATGCTGTGTATATGCTGCGAACAGTTATTGAACGTGCTATAGAAGTAAACAAGGATATACATCTTTGCTTTATTGACTATACAAAGGCTTTTGATAGAGTTAGACATGTCAACATGGTGGATATGCTTGCAGATCTACAAATTGATGGGAAAGACATTAGACTTATAAAAAACATATATTGGAAACAACAAGCTGCAATAAGGATTGATAATGAAGTGGGACAGTATCAGCCAATTAAGAGAGGTGTTAGGCAGGGATGTGTGATGTCTCCAGATCTTTTTTCCCTATACAGTGAAAATATTTTCAGAAATGTAGAGGATATAAATGGAATCAGCATTGGAGGACGAAACATCAATAACATTAGATATGCAGATGATACAGTATTAATTGCAGACAATGCGCAGGACCTGCAACAATTAGTAGATGCGGTTGTTGTACACAGTGAGCAACTGGGGTTAGAATTAAATTGTAAAAAGACTCAGGTTATGGTCGTCACTAGGAAGAAGAAGTGCCACAATGTAATATACAAGTAAATGGAAATATTCTTCAACAAGTGAATCGGTACAATTATCTTGGAACAGTCATAACATCTGATGGGAGATGCCTTGAAGAGATTAGAACAAGAATCGCCATGGCGAAAGTAGCCTTTAGCAAGATGAAAAACATTCTGACCAATAAAAAGATGTCAATTGAAACGAGAAAAAGAGTGTTGAGGGGATACATAGAGCCTGTTCTTTTGTATGGATGTGAAACTTGGACAATGAGCAGTCAAGCTGAAAAACATCTGATGGCTGCAGAAATGTGGTTTCTGAGGAAAATGCAAAGAATACCATGGACAGACAGAAAAACCAATGACCAAGTACTACAGGAGACAAATGAACATCGTAAACTGATTAGAGAAATTAGACGTAGACAGTCAAAATTTTTTGGACATGTTATGAGAAGAAATGGATTGGAGAACTTAGTGACAACTGGCAAGATCGAAGGGAACAGACCAAGAGGAAGACCGAGAGGAAAATACCTGGATGGCTTGGCCACATGGCATGGACGAGACAGGAACACTGAGCTGATCCACGACACTGGTGATCGAGTGAAATGGCGAGTCATGACCGCCCACGCTTTCCGGCATGGCACATGATTGATTGATTGAATGTGCCTAAACATTCTTGAGTGTTTTACGTCATTCCCTTTCCATTATTTATAGCATCTTTGTATATACTTCATTTTTGCGTGGCTAAACCAATAATTCTTCTTATTTGTCTGTATTGCTTTACTCACATCTATTTCTTGTTAACTCAACACACACTGACCCTTATCATCATACAGTGCCTTGCCGGCTGGCGTGGGCGATCTTGCCACTCCACAAATTGCGATCTCCGACGGCATGGATCAGTTCGTGTGTTGACTCCCTTCCGTGCCATGACATAAGACTGTCAAGAATCTTCTCACACTGTCTTCCTCTATCTCTCTTTCCACAATCTGTCCGGTTGTCACAACATGTTCCAGTTTTTTGTCTTCTCATAACGTGGTCGAAGACGATACTGATCCTTATATGTCCGTTAAAGACTAAAGCGTGCACTAAAGTTAGTTGTGTGTCCTTTACATGACGTAGCAATCAACCCCAGGATTTATTTTTAGCCGTTTGTGATTTACTAGATAATATTTACGTTCAGTAGTTTGCCTTTTCTTTTTGAACAACCGACGCCTCATCCACCTAAATTAACGCAAAGAAGTCTGCATCAAACTCGCCTGCAAATGATTACGAACTCTCTTCATCGTATGTCAAAGCTTACTCAAAGTAGTACATTGGTAGGTGAAATAAAAGGCCTTCGCAAATACTAGGTAACTAATTTTCAAGATTATGTAACCAGCTGCCTTCCTAGGCAACTGTTCTACCAATAAGACACTAGAACTTTACTTGTTTCTTTCGTTCTTCTCAGATTTTCTGGCTTCAATGTATTTATTTTTCTCTCTTTCCACGTGTTTTAATTCAATCTCTTTCCATTACTATTTACATTCTTTGTATACTTAATTTTTTGTGTTTTGCTCAACGTAAAATTCTTCTGGTGTTTAGTTATTCATGTGTTTGTAAGAATCTACTCACATCAATTTCTTGTTAACTTACACATACGTACCTTGACTCCCCTGTGACTTCATTCAGCTGAAATTACAAGAAAAGTGTTTAATGTTCTCACACATATTTTTGTATCAGTTAACAGGAAAATACAAAAATGCATCTTACAAAAGAATATGCATATTTTAAACAGAAACAAGCGGAGTACATATAAATATTAAAATCTTAGAGAACATGCATATGAAAAGAGAGGTTATGGAGATAATAAATAAGAGACACATTAATCAATATGAAATTTTTATAAAAACCAGACTGAAGAGAAAAGACGAAGATAAACGAGTAAGATGAGGCCATAATTCAAATGGGAAAATCAAATGGGAAAATAACATAGAAAGATAGACGAGTAGCAGGTAGGCTGTCAGAGCGTAGAACTAGAGTCAGAAATTGTTGGAAATCTACTGCAGCATATATATATATATATATATATATATATATATATATATATATATATATATATATATATATATATATATATATATATATATATATATACACTAGCTGACCCGGCCCGGCTTCGCCCAGGCCCTGGCGGGCATCTATCTATCTGTCTGTCTGTTTGTCTGTCTGTCTGTCTGCTTGTTTGTCTGTCTGTCTGTCTCTGGCTGACCCGGCCCGGCTTCACCCAGTCCCTGGTGGGGAGCATCTCATTTAATTCATATAAGTAGTCATATAAGCTCCCGTTCCCGACTATCTGTCTGTCTGTCTGTCTGTCTATCTGTCTGTCTGTCTGACGCGGCCCGGCTTCACCCAGTCCCTGGTGTGGAGCATCTCATTTAATTCATATACTGGAACCAAGTAGCAGCAATTAAAATGGGAAATAAAGAGGGTAGTTACGAACAGATAAAGCTAGGAGTACGACAGGGGTGTGTCTTGTCACCAGATCTTTTCTCCCAGTATAGCGAAGTAATAATGAGAGAGATCAAAGAGATGCCAGGAATACTAGTTGGAGGTTATAATATAAATAATATACGCTATGCAGATGACACAGTATTGGTGGCGGATAATTCAACAGACCTACAGCAATTATTAGACGTTGTAGTAACAGAGAGTGCAAGGAAAGGACTCTCCTTGAATATCAAGAAAACAGTAACAATGGTAATATCAAAGAAAATGGTGACACCAAAATGTGACATAGAAATAGAAGGAAAAATCCTTAACCAAGTGGATAATTTTAGATACCTAGGGGCATTTATAACATCAGATGGAAGATGTACAACAGAGATTAGGAGCAGAATAGGGCAGGCAAAAGCCGTATTTCAGAAAATGAAGAGTATCTTGTGCAATAAGTCACTATCACTGAATGTAAGAAAGAGAGTGCTGAAATGCTATGTAGAACAAGTTTTGCTGTATGGCAGTGAATCTTGGAATGTAAATGAACAAATTAAGAAGAAATTAGAAGCAACAGAGATGTGGTTCCTGAGACGAATGTTGCGAATTCCTTGGACTGCCAGAGTAACTAACGACGACTGCCTGAAACAGGCTAATGAAACTAGAACATTATATACAACAATAAGACAGAGACAAACATCTTTCTTCGGTCACGTGATGAGAAGAGAGGCATTGGAGAACATCATAACAACTGGAAAGATCGAGGGGAAGAGAGGCAGGGGCAGACCAAGAGAAATGATGCTGGATGGATTGAGACGGTGGCATGGAGGAATAGCAGCAGCAGAGTTGATCCAGAAAACCAAAGACCGAGACCTGTGGAGAGCCATGAACGCCTACGCCAGCTGGCACGGCACTTGATGATGATGATGAGTTATATAAGCTCCCGTTCCCGACTATCTGTCTATCTGTCTGTCTGTCTGACCCGGCCCGGCTTCACCCAGTCCCTGATGGGGAGCATCTCATTTAATTCATATACGTAGTCATATAAGCTCCCGTTCCCGACTATCTGTCTGTCTGTCTGTCTGTCTATCTGTGCCGGTCCGGCTTCACCCAGTCCCTGGTGGGGAGCATCTCATTTAATTCATATAAGTAGTTATATAAGCTCCCGTTCCCGACTATCTGTCTGTCTGTCTGTCTATCTATCTGACCCGGCGTGGCTTCGCCCAGCTCCTGGCGGGGATCGTCTAATTAAATTCACACAGTAACTTAAAAGAATGTCCTTCCACACACCATCCATTATTTTAATGAAAACTGTTTTTAATCACCTACATGACTGTAGATAACTTCTTTAAGCATAAAAAGATGAGTTACAATGTTATGCATTATGCATTATTTTAATGAAAACTTTGAAAATGCCTTAAAGATTATATCATTATTTATTATAACTCATATGCCTGTAAATAACTATAGGCAAAGAGTTTATAAATCTTTGAAAACCATGCAACAATATGACTATAAAGTATATAGAAATGTTATTAAACGTTATGCCCCTTGAAATAACTTTTCTAGAGTTAAGTCCCATTGCTATATAGAAATTATAATGAAAAATGAAATATTAAATTTTATTAAGTAAGTAGCCGATTTTACACTAAGAAACTATTACAGTCGGTTGCACAGGAATGAAAGGAAGACGTGTAGAAAATTTCATCTCAATCGGATGTACCGTTATCGAACGCATCCAATACATAGCCAACCACACTACAGTCTCTTTTATATATATATATATATATATATATATATATATATATATATATATATATATATATATATATATATATATATATATATACATTGGCACCTTGCCGTCTTGACAGACGATAGTTTGTGCTTTAAAAAGGCATAATAACTTTTAACTATGGCGGTAGCGAGTGTGACTGATAAGGCCAATTTGCGCTGTAAATGTCCGTTCACAGTGGGTGCATGTGAACACGTGGTCATTTCCACCATCATGCACCATCTTACGTCTCAAACGCTTGGTGTGTGACTTTTCTGCAATAATTTTCTCCTTTGACTTTATTCCATTTCTGATATTTGCCCTCCATGTAACACGTTCAGCGGCGACTTGCTCCCAATGTGCATTATCAATGCCTGTATCAATCATGTCCCGCTTACACACATCTTTGTATCGTAGTAGAGGCCGACCCTGAGATCTCTTACCCATCTGTAATTCACCAAAAAATATATCCTTTGGTATTCTACCATCATCCATCCTCCTAAGATGTCCTATCCATCTAAGTCTACGAAGACTGAGCATGGAATAAACTGTCACACAACCTGATCTTTCCAATACTTCAGTATTTGTGATTTTGTCTTGCCACTTAATACCAAGAATTCTTCGCAGACACCGCATATGAAAGCTGTTTAAGTTGTTCTCTTGGTGTGAGTAAGTTGTCCAGGTTTCACTGCCATAGAGAAGAGTACTAAGGACACAGGCTATATATATATATATATATATATATATATATATATATATATATATATATATATATATATATATATATATATATATATATATAGTTGTATGTGTGTAGATATGACTGAGCTACTGTATGACAGTAGATGGTACTACCTGCTCTCTGTTAGCGCTGAATGTTGGGCGGCGATCACCAAACCCAACGGCTTCGGGAGGGGAAATACAATTTGGAGGGTACAAGCCTTACCCAAGTACTAGGAAATGCAGCCTAAAGACTAAATGTCATGGCAGGGCAGACCAGGCCATATGCCTTGGTCGGGAACTGATCTAGGATGGAAGCCTCGACAAGCGGACAGTTAGAGCATTGCTTTGCTGATCCGGCAGCTTCTACTGCATGTCTTGTTCCAGACGTAATGGTGATACTTTTCTTCTGGCGTAAACTAGGCATGCCGAGAGAGGGATCACGCTACATGGGCCACACATGGCCGCTAACTTCAGCCAAGGCTTTGTGTTATAGAGAGGTATAACTCTATTTTACAAACTATCGTCTGTCAAGACGGTAAGGTGCCAGTCATGTGTGTAGAGAAAGAGAAAGAAAGAGAGACAAAGAGAGTGCAGACAGATCGACAGGTGATTGCATAATCATGAATGAATGAGTAGATTAATTTATAAAGTAGACAGGAAGATAGCTAGCGAAATAGACAATCAGTCAGGTAGGTAAGTAGGCAGACTCTTGGGTACATATAAAGGCAATCAGGCCCCTAGGTAGATAGGCTCGAAGGTAGGTAGGTAGGCAAGCAGGTAGGTAGGTCGGTAATCTGGTATGAAGGAGGTTGGTGGGTATATAGGTAGATAAGCTCGTAAGTAGGTAGGTAGGTAGGTAGGTAGGTAGGTAGGTAGGTAAGAAGGTGGGTAGGTAGGTAGATATGTAGGTAGGCAGGTCGTTAGAAATGTAGGTAGGTGGGTAGGTAGGTATATATGTAGGTAGGTAGGTATGTGGGTAGGTAGATAAGTAGGTTGGTAAATAGATAAATAGGAGAGCAGTTGACGATTAGGTAGTCAGGCAGGTTGGCATGAAATAGGTAGGTTAGTAGTTAGGCAGGCAGCCAGGCAGGTTGGTAAGTGGACAAGTGGGTACATTCTTACCACCATGTGATCTGACATATCAGCTTCCCGGATGTACTGGTCTATCTGTTCTGTGATAGCCCGGCGATAGTTGCTGTCGACGTAATTGTCACATATGGCCTGCCCAAAAACACATCAATACAATTGGTCATTTATTTCAGAAGCAACGCCAGAGTGTTTTAGCTAGCTCACATTTGTCGTATCAGATCCATAGAAATACAAGAGCGCAGAAGAAATATAGTAATTTGTTGATATATTATTATTACCTCTCTAATCGAATTCAGCGATTACCTGATTAATTGCCATGGGATGATTAATCGTCTTAAGCGACTTCCCGTATCTGTCATGGGATTATATATCGCCGAAATGTTGTCATTGCGTTACAATATTTAACTTATTCAACTGTATTTAACTTTATTTTAAAAGAGTTACAAATTGGGCACGCAGGCCCGTCTTACATTCGGCCCTTCCAATCACTCACCTGTCATTCATCAATGGTGCATGATGCATTCACATAGGAAAATGCATTGTCAAATGAATGTTGTAACCATAAACAATGCATATTACAATGTTATGAGACACATCCCTCACCCACACACACAACCTCTTTCCACCCACATACACTCAAACCCACCCACACACATCCCCATCCACCCACAATCAACCCCCACCTCACCCACCCACATATATCACCCACCCATACACACACCCTCTATCCACCCACACACATCCCCACCCACACACACCCCCACCCACCCCAGCCTCCCACATACCCACCCACCCACAAACAGCCTCACCCAGCCTTACACATCCCCACTCACCCACACACATCCCCCCACACACCCCCTCCCAAACACCCACCAACCCATCCTTCCCTGTTAACATACATCACCCCACACACAATATCTCTCCACAACACACCCATCCCCCAGCCTACACATACCCACCCACCCATATCCACACACCTCCAACCACCCAGCCAAACTCTCATCCCCCAACCATACACACACCCCACACCCACCCACGTATACATTCCCCAGCCACCAACCTACACAACCCACACAACCCCCACCCACACACACCCCCACCCACTCCACCCCTCCTACATACCCACCCCACCCACCCACACACGGTCTCACCCAGCCATACACATCCCCCACTCACTCTCCACCAATTTTCAGTTATAACTGTGAAATACCACTACTTCCCACTTTCCGTTATTCAGTCTTGTTTGGTCCAAATCGTCTGTTTGTTTGGAACATAATCTTTTAGAAAAATAACATATTCCTAAGCAGGAACCTACTAATGGTCAGTGATGTGATAGAGCCATCTCATTTTGTTGGCCTGAATGCACGGAGGAATAGGTGGTCAGTCTGTCCCTCTGTTGGCGGTTGATGAACGCAGGCGTGGAACCCTCGTCCGACAGCGATCTTGGTATTATCAGCTAGCTCCCTATCAACTACAAACGCGCCGGTTATTCTGCCGGTGTCTGCTGAAAATTCTTTCACGAGGAGACGAAAATAGAGACGAGAGGACCTACGTGGTGCAATCCTGGTGGCTTCCAGTATAACATGACAATCTGTTCAGGGCAGAGTCGAGTATAATGATCGGATTTAGGTAACATAACCCTTACTGCGATATTGTCTGCAATTCATTCTGTATATGCTTTATGTCTTTTCGTTTCAATTTTAAAACTCCTTTCTAATAAACGTGCAAACAATGACAATTGTAAGAATTCGCATGCGGAATTGAACATCCATGTATCCATCTAATTGTCCAGTGTGTGTGTGTGTGTGTGTGTGTGTGTGTGTGTGTGTGTGTGTGTGTGTGTGTGTGTGTGTCTGTGTCTGTCTGTCTGTCTGTCTGTGTGTGTGTGTCTGTGTGTGTGTGTGTGTCTATCTGTCGATCTGTCTATTTGATTGTCTGTCTGTATGTCTGTCTGTATGTCTTCCTGTTTGTCTGTCTGTCTATTTGTCGGTCCGTCGGTCGATCGGTCTGTCCGTCCGTCTTTCTGTCCTTCCGTCTGTCTACTTTATCTGATTGTCTGGACTTTATCTTATTTATCTTGCTTCACATGCGCGCCCGCACACACACACACGCACATACACACACAAACACACACACACATTATTGTACCTTTGTTCGCTTCCTGCTCTCTTCCTCTTTTCCTGGAACGATGGCCAGTGTCAGGATGTAATGATCGCCTGGGTTGAAGTTTCGCGGGCAGGGAAATTGGTTTCTGTGGACCAGATGACGTCACATTGGTTCCTGGTCTAACACTAAGATTTTCTACATATTGTTATGGCCTAATAAGATCTTAAATATGAAGTATCCACTTGTTATACATTATGGATTAAATGCGATGAACTGATTTATTAATTGGGTTCAAGGACATTATTTTTCAAGGCACTTGAAACCATATATTCTTGATTCTCTTGCATCCTTTCTTTTAAAGTGACGCTGGGAGTTTCTCAGCACATTGCACGAACTCAGTAGCACAATTGGCTAGATTGAAAAGCCCGCTTACTTGGCTTTTTTAAATGGAAATTATAGGAACATCTTTGTAACCGTTTAACTAATTCTTGTTTCTGACAGTTATTTACGTTAAAAAAGACATATGAACATTTTATAGCTAACAAAGGTGTTAACATGCCCTAAAATGCAAGATGGCAATGTAACAACGAATCTAAGTAAAGTAAAGGACTCGTACTATTACATTTAAAAGTATGCTTGGCATAGGTTAGTAAGTCTTTAAGAATGAGAATATTATACTTCATATTTCTCTGACTCAAAATTCATAGACGGCATTAAATATATCACTTCTGAAATTAAGACACAATAATTAAATTGTTATTCGGCGACTAATGTATGGTTGCTGTGCCTCCAGTTTTCCTTTGATCTCCTGGGCAGATCGGGAGAATTCTATTCTAGCACAATGTTTCCTATGTCTCTGATGGGCTTATTTCAAAGTCATCTTTTATGTTCCGTCATACCGGTACTGAGTGAATGTCCATACTTGTCTCTGAGACTCGCTTATTTCCTGTCAGTAACATAACAAATGGTTGTCATCCTGCAGTGGTGCGACTGCTAGTTTGCCACGGTGTCTATTATCTTGCATCCATTTATGGCGAGATTTGGCCGAATCACCATATATCATAACATAGAAAGTTCAGACAGATACATTGAATCAACACAAAATGTCAGTCGATATGGAACTTAAGAGGAACTCCAAAAGATGGCTAGTTTATTGCATTGTGAGAACAGATCTGACGGTGCAGCATCAAAGGTGGAATCGCATATGAACGGCAACTCTTTAACAGAAAGCAAAGATATAAAAGAAAGATTGAAGGACCGTTGTTTAGGAATGTGCAAAAAAAGACAACAAATAGCCTAAATCATTTACGTGAAAGTGTAGAAAAAGAACCAGAACCTTTATTAGTGGAGTACGATCAGCAAAACAGTCTGAAGAAAGGGAAGTCACCGGATTATGGCGAGATAGCAGCCGAACTAATCCAGACAGGAGGAGAAGCCAGTGTCTGTATCTACTGTGCACTATGTGGGAAAATCAGCAATAGTGTTGTTTGGTCCAGAACATGGAATAGAACAATCTGCACCACTATTGCAAAGAAAGGAGATTAAAACTGTGCACTAACATCGTACATACCACTAATAAGTCATGCTAACAAAATCCTGCAAATCATCATTAAGAGGATTAAGAGTAAGTTAGAGTGCTAATTGCAAGAAGTACTGCTGAGTTTCAGAAATGGTAATGCAACCAGCAAACATATCTTGAACAAGAGAACAATCTTTGAGAAATGCAGATAGCAAAATATAGATCATGACACTTGTTTCTTAGGCTATATTGCGGCCGTATATTGTGAGAAATATCAGAAATTGTGGAAAATCATTAGAGATAATGGATTTCTAACACATTTGATCCATTTAGTGAATTATTATATATTCAACGACAAGCAGCTCTCAAAATAAGAATTGCGATACCAAACTGGTTTGTGGTACAAAGGGGTGTAAGACAGGGTTGAATTCTCTACACATACCTGTTAAATAAATGTGCAGAAAATGAACTGAGAAACGACAAGAATGGTTAAACCAGCGAAAATGTTTCATTCATAATGTGGAAATACTGTCTCAGAACTTAGAAAAGTAGATAATTGGCGTCTTCTATCACATAACAGGTAAAGGATTAGAAGAATTGATCCTGTCTGTCAACAGACAAAAATAAAATACAGTTAAAGCAAAATACAGTAGCAATAATATCAACAGAAACTACAGGTCAGTTTATAAATCATAAATAACAATAAATAAATTGGAAATCTTACAATCTTTTAATATTTGGCCCCTTAATCAACAACAATAGGCACGGTAGGAAAGAAATAACACAGACATTATCTATGAAACCGCAGAAGTTAAACAATATTCAGAACCTATGGCACAACACCAAAAAACAAATGAAAGTTAAATTTTTGAAAATATGCAGTTTTACGAAAGTAAGGCATGGACCATTTCACAGTTAACATTTCTACATTTTTAGGACTTTTGAACTTAAATGTTACAGAAAATGTCTTTGAATATAGTGAGCCAAAAATTCTGAACATCGAAAAATAATCTGGCTCAAAAATAACATCATGGCTCGGAAACTTAAATACTGGCCAAATTAAAAGTCACAATGGCATGGAAAGAACAGTCATGGAGGTCATGATTATTGGAAAAGAAGGTAGGTGCCAACCGCCACAAAGATGGATACAGGACACACAGACACAGTGGACATCGTGACGCATGAGGCGGAAGAACTCGCGTGAGATCGAGAGACTTTTTGGCGGCCGGTGATGAGGACGACGCTCTGCAAGCGACTTTGCCACATGATGATGACGGATGTACATTCAAAGTTAACCATGTGGAATGCAAAGAGTTAATGCAATCGGGACCAGAAGATTTAATGTAACAAGTAGTTGGGACACAGAGAAGTCAAAAGCAGACTTTGCCACCACTGACCTGTTGAAAAACTCCAGTGCTCCTTGTGAAGTGCCCATGTAAGCAACTCTGCCCTCGGCTAGTAACAAGACTCTGCAAATGTAAGTAACATATGGTATAGTTTCACAAATAATCCGGTCTTACTTATAGTTTGTTAACCTTGTCCATTAGGGGATCAAGTGACGCTCAGTTTCATAGTTCCCGTCATTATAAGCCCTTTATTCGAAATCAGCTACGGGCGACCTGGCAGCAGGTCGCTTTGTTTTGATTTATATGTTATGAGGCGCCGGTCGTTTAGAAAGCAATGGCAGACTACTGAACTAATATTGCCTAGTCACATTGCCAATTGCACAAGCAGCTAATAAATACTGAGGTTAATTGCAACGTACTAACTATAAAGAAAAAACTGAAAAACATCTGAAGGCTGTGGAATGTGGTTTCTAGGGAAAATGCAAAGAATGCCATGGACAGACAGAAAAACCAATGACTAAGTCCTTCAAGAAACAAATGAAGATCGTAAACTGATTAGAGCAGTGTTTCCCAACCTTTTTTGTACCATGCCCCACTTAAGCCTTTCTAAAATTCATATTGCCCCCCTCCCCCGCCCCATGCCCCCCCCCCTTCAACATATACATTATTTTTAATATTCAAAAATTGAAATGTTCACTAAAGAAACTTGAATGATAGGTTTTAGGAAGAAATCACTAGGTAATTATTGAGCAAACACAGTAAGTAAATTTTCAAAACATATAATGGAGAACTGAAATTCAAGTACAAAATAATTTTAATGAAAGATTTTTCTATATTATTTTAATTATTAGTAATTATTTATTATTTAAATTTAGTGAGATCCTTGCGCTTGATGCTTGCTGCAAAGAGATCTTATGTCAGGTTCCAATTTAGTTAACTTCAGTCTCAAGTCTCCCCATTTTGTTATATTCAGCCGATTTCTTCTATTTTCGAATTGTCCCCCTTAACAGTCAAATTGCCCCCCTGTGGGACGTGGGCCCCACGTTGGGAAACACTGGATTAGAGTCATTAGACATTGACATTCAAGATTTTTTGGGCATGTCTAGAGAAGAAATGGCTTGGAGAACTTGGTGACAACTGGCAAGATCAAAGGGAGGAAACCAAGGGGAAGACCGAGAAGTAAATACCTGGATCGCTTGACCACATGGCATAGTCGAGACAGGAACACGGAGCTGATCCATGACTCTGGTGATCAAGTGAGATGGCAAAACATGACCGCCCATGCTTATCGGCATGGCACATGATGGATTTATGAAGATCATGCAACTAACTTTATAATTTTACTGACACTAATGTTTATTTTCTAAACAACTATTGCTCGGGAAAAGAACACACGCGCGACCCGAAATCCGTGTGATCACTTAGGATAACAAACCATAAACTGAAAATAAATTATCCCCATTCGCGCCATAAGGATATTGGGGATGTGGTAAAGAAAATTGTAAAGAACTTTGTTTAGAGGCCTTGAGGCGTAGCTGGCATATGGTGCCTGCCCCATATTGTATAGACCAATCGCACTGGAGTTGTGATGTTGTCAATATCATGCCAGTGGCGTTTACTTTCCTGAATATGTTTTAATGAAATAAGCATGTATGCCAGGACTAGATAATTTAATCATTGTCTAGGAAACAAGTGCCGGTCTCTCTGGCTGAGGGGTTACAACACTTTCTCCGTAATCCCGTTTATCACGCAGAGTCTCGTAGCAGGGCGAGAGCTGGGAGTGGTTCGACCCCAGCTGGTGACTTGCGGGATAACTGAGCCGGCCGCTCAGAAATCAATGGCAAACTACTGAGCGTAATCATGCCAAGAAATCAGCATACAGCTGGAAGATGCTGGTGTTGACAGCGATGTCCTGTAAAGGATATGCAAAAAAAAAAAAGGAAACATGTTAAAGAAGAAGGTGCAAAAGAATGAGGTAGGAAAAGATTGTTTGGGGATGAAGAACTTAAAGTAACAACCATGGCAGATAGTAGTGATATAACAAATTACTGAGAAATATTAGTTGAACACAAAACAGAATAATATAGTGCTTGATAAAGACATATACAGTCTTGTAGGAGTTAGGTCCAATATATTTAGGTCAACTATTGACGTGAGATCCGCCTTAACGCAGTGGCTGGCATGCTTGCCTGTCAGCCCGCTGGTCATGGATTCAAACTATTGACGAATTTTTAAATTGACTTGGGCTTCCAAGTAGATCCAAAATACAATAAGCACCAGAAATTTCTTGGGAAATAAAGGTGACCGTCGTGAAATTTACGACATTGCGACTTGAGTGCTGATTGATCTACACATATGTGGGGCTAGCACAATAAGCTCAATACGTCTGAAGGTATGACAGAAGGACCTTTCACTGACTGTACTACTACTGAAGTGATTGATGTTTTCTCTTGTGTTTCTACATTTTTAGATATATAACTACTTGATTACTTGTTTCTTTGATCATTGGCTTTAATGATCCCTTATAGCAGGGGTGTCAAACTCAATGGCTCAGCGGGCCAATACTCAAATCACGGGCCGGGCAGGATAAACATTCAATAAGCCGAAAATTAAACCTTTTTAAACATTAATATGATATATGATAAAGTTGACGGTTTGTATTACAATGCTCATTACATCTTCCATGTTGATGACTTTACAACACAGTGATACTTGGTGTATGATGCAGTGATATGCTATCAATTCACCAGTACAGTTCTCCTGCAGCTTTAACTGCATCCTTCCAACTAGTCAACTTTTTTCGCCACACATCGCCGGTGCTCCATCACTTGTCAGTCCAACCAGTTTGTCCCAAGGCAGGTTCATGTAGGTTAAACTTTGACATACGTTGTCAAAAATCTCTTTTCCTGTCGTTGTCCCATGCATGGATTTCATGTCCAATATTTCTTACGTAACATTCAAATTGGAGTCCACTACACGGATGAAGTTGGCGAGCTGTGCAGTGTCAGTCGTGTCATTACTTTCATCGACAGCAAGGAAGAATGCAACAAAGTCTTTGCCTTTTTCGATCAGCTGTGTTTTCACATCAGTGGCCATCTCTCAAACCTGACCAACAACCATATTTCTGCTAAGGCTTACCTTTGCAAACATCTGCTTTTTGTCTGAACATAAGACGTCACACACTTTCATCATGCAGCGCTTCAGAAACTCTCCTTCTGTAAATGGTCGGCCTGATTTTGCGGTCTCCTCTGACACAATAAAACTTGCTTTGACTGCAGCATCAGTTTGTGATTTTGCGTTGGTGAAAAACATCTGCTGTGATGTCATATGCTTCTTCAGTTCTTCTACATTCTGTAGCTTCTGCTCTGCATTCAGGCTATTTAACTTGTCTTGATGTTTAGTCTCGTAGTGCCGTCTCAGATTTTATTCTTTGATCACAGCCACATTATCTCCACAAATTAGACACACAGGTTTACCGCCAATATCAGTAAACATATATTCAGGCCCAGTTCATCCCCGGCAAATTAGACACACAGGTTTACCGCCAATATCAGTAAACATATATTCAGCCTCCCAGCGGCTTCGAAAGGCTCTGTTTTTTGAATCAGCTTTTCTCTTGGCCATTTTAAAGGCTAGCTTTGATTTTAAAAGAATGTGCATCTACCGACAGACGCTTGATTGATATCAGGCTAGTCGTAGCGGGAAAAGGTGATGTAATATCCGGGCATTACACTACTGTCATTTTTTATGCGCCAATCCAAATCGAACATTGTCAGGTTCTCACATTTAAGGATGAATCTGGCTCGCTTGACCTAACATATGCGAGACATACACAGTAACAGAATGATTTGACTTGACACACGGTAACACGAAGTTCAATGTTTTATTTACACGTCATATGCAACACAATCTAATTCGGCATGTTGCCCGCACAATGTGAATACAAGAATACACACAGTCGATGAATCAATACACTCACAGACTCATACCACAGCCGCGCAGTCTTCCATCTTCTCACAAGAGATACTAGCAATCGACATTCAGGTACAGCAATAATACAAGCCTCTCTCAAACCACGTCTGTCCAGTCCGAATACCCAAGCCTCGTCTGCTGTTTCTCGCTCTGAGCACTTGCCCTGTGGGATCGAGTCCAGCGGGAACTACGTGCGTCACGCTTGTACTTGCTTGACCGCTGACGGTTACTCTAACTCACCAGCGAACCTGTGGATAGGTAACTGGGGTTTGCGCGTAACGACGCCGCGGCACAACAATGGGGGATTATGACAAACATCTGAACGTTGCTAGGTAACTATAACGACGAACACTAACTCACTACACAACTTTTATTTTCGCTTATTCTGACCGAAGCGAGAACGCTCTCATGTAGCCTATCATTCGGAAGGCTGCTAATTGGGGAATTTGGTTTGCACTTTATATTGTGACCATAAAAAAAATATTTTTGCATAAAATTCTCTCTTGGGCCGAATATATTTGTACGTCGGTTGAGACCTCTCGGGCCTAATATGATTGTATGGCTGGCCGGATGTGGCCCGCGGGCCTTGAGTTTGACACATGTGCCTTATAGCATCATTCTCTTTGGGGGAAATTACATATAATTTTGCATCTGTCCGCGATTGCTTGTATTGTAGACTGCAATCTCAGAAAACAAAATGTTGGTCTGCCAGTTGTTGAATAGGCTGATTTTGCCTTATGCAATGATATGCGTGCAACTGCTGGTTTTCTAGTGCCTGCCACTTCCATTAACGATGAACTGAAATGTTAGTGACTGACTATTGTGTTGGCATTCTGGCAGCGGCTGTATACATATGTGCCTGTGGGTGCTGTTGGTTTTTCGGAACTATTGTCTGTCCCGCTTTTCAAGTGGGACAATTGAAAGCATTTCATTTGATATTCACTGGCACAGGAACAGAGCATTAGGGAGTTACCCTTGGTCGTGAAGTTGGAACTGCGACTAAGACTAAAATTCTAGGAATTTATTTCAAAAACGAAGTCTATGCTGCATTAAGGTTTTTTTTACCTTTTTTATTTATTGTCGATCTCACACGTGATAAAATGAAATGAGAGAAATTAGATGGGACGTGTGTCTGCAGCAAAGTCACACAGAACACTGCTTGTTACCAAGAAACAAACAGAAAAGTCTAAACAGAACAGTATCATACTATGTTAGCATACACAAGGGATAACTCACTGGTTAAACATTGCAAACAGTTCAGAAGACGGCTGGTGGATGGTGCAAAGGATAACACGGCCTCTGGCAGCCATTTTCTGCAAACCAAAGGAGCAAGCATATTTACGTTCATGATCTACTGTACATCACAAATTGATACAAAATCAGTAGTTGTGCCTATTGGCTACACTACAACTATGTATAATATACCACATGAAGAAATAAGTAGCATGTTGGAAATTATAACAGTGATGGTAAAGATCTGAGAATAACAATTTATTAATAACTAGCTGACCCGGCCCGGCTTCGCCCAGTCCTTGGTGGGGAGCATCTCATTTAATTCATATAAGTAGTCATATAAGTTCCCGTTCCCGTTACCGACTATCTGTCGTCTGTCTGTCTGTCTGTCTGTCTGTCTGTCTGTCTGTCGTCTGTCTGTCTGTCTGACCCGGCCCGGCATCGCCCAGCTCCTGGTGTGGAGCATCTCATTTAATTCATATAAGTAGTCATATAAGCTCACGTTCCCGTTCCCGACTATCTATCTGTCTGTCTGTCTGTCTATCTGTCTGTCTGTCTGTCTGATCCGGCCCGGCTTCGCCCAGCCCCTGATGGGGAGCATCTCATTTAATTCATATAAGTAGTCATATAAGTTCCCGTTCCCGTGTCCGTCTGTCTGTCTGTCTGTCTGTCTGTCTGTCTGTCTGTCTGTCTGTCTAATCATTTATTGGTTGCAGTTAGAACAACCTTAGATAAACGAAGACCAACTTACAAAAAGCATTAGAAAGAGCACTTGAAAGATCTTTACATCTTCCCCAACAATTAACTTGGGTAAATGGAGCAGCGGCAGCAGCAGCAGAAGAAGAAGAAAAAGGAGGAGTAGGAGCTGGGAGGAGGAAGAGGGAGGTGGAGGAGGGAGGAGGAGGGAGGAGTAGGAGGGAGGAAGAGATAGGCGGAGAGAGGAGGAGGAGGGAAGAGGAGGGAGGAGGAAGGAGGAGGAGTAGTAGGGAGGAGGAGGGATTTAGCAGGAGGAGAGAGGATGGGGGAGGGAGGAGGAGTGAGGAGGCAGGATGAGGAGAGGAGGAGGCAGGAGGAGGTGGGAGGAGGGAGGGGAGGAGGAGAGGGAGGAGGAGGGGGATGGAGGGTAGGAGGAAGAGGGGAGGAGGAAGGAGGGGAGGGAGGAAGGAGACAGAAGGAGGAGGGAGAAGGAGGGAGGAGAAGAACGCTCGGAGGAGGAGGGAGGAGGAGGGAGATGGAGGAGGAGGGAGATGAGGAAGGAGGAGATGGAGGAGGAGGAGGGGAGGGAGGAGGGAGAGAGGATGAGGGAGGAGAAGAGGAGGGAGGAGAAGGAGGGGGAGGAGGAGGGAGGATGAAGAGGGAGGCGGAGGGATGTGGAGGGAGGGAGGAGTAGGGAGGAAGGAGGGAAGGAGGTATGAGGGAGGAGGGAGGGAGGAGGAGAGAGGATGAGGAGGGAGGAGGAGAAGGGAGGAGGAGAAGGGATGGAGGAGGAGGGAGGAGGAGATGGGCAGTGAAGAGGGAGGAGGAGGAGGAGGAGGAGAAGGAGGAGGGAGGAGGGGGAGGACGTAGGAGGAGGAGGAGGGAGGAGGGCGAGGAGGCAGGAGGAGGAAGAGGGAGGAAGAGGGAGGAGGAGGAAGAGGAGGAGGAAGGAGGAGGAAAGGGAGGAGGAGGGAGGAGGAGGAGAAAGAGGGAAGAGGAGGATGGAGGAGGGAGAGGGAGGAGGGGGAGGGGAAGAGGAAGAGGGTAGGAGGTGGAGGAGGGGAGAGGAGGAGGAGGAGGAATATAACGCATATGCCTGTAGATTTAATAATGGCTGAAGTTGTTCCATGTCTTCTTAGAGTTGGCGACAGTGTAAAGAAATATAAAATCTTCAAACTTGATAGAGATAAGGTAACTATTATTTATTTATTCTTTAAGCATAAAAAGATGAGTTACAATGTTATGCATTATGCATTATTTTTATGAAAACTTTGAAAATGCCTTAAAGATTGTATCACTATTTATTATAACTCATATGCCGGTATATAACTATGGACTAAGAGTTTATAAATCTTTGAAAACGATGCAACAATATGACTATAAGTTATACAGAAAAGTTATGCCCCTTGAAATAACTTTTACAGAGTTAAGTCCCCTCGCTGTATAGAAATTACAATGAAAAATGGAAAATTAAATAATATTGGGTAAGCAGCCGATTTCACACTAAAAAATATCACAGTGGGCTGCGCTGGAATGAAAGGAAGACGTGTAGAAAATTTCATCTCAATCGGATGGGCCGTTCGCGAGCGCATAAAGGACATACGGACATACAGACAGACGGAGATCGCCTTTTATATATAAGAAGATTTTGTGTTGGCAACGAAAAGCAGCCATAAGAACCAATGACAACCAATGGGGAACTTTTTTCGACATATTAAACAAGATCCTAAATATGGCTGTGTACTGTCATCCGATCTGTTAATGTTGCACAACAAAATAATCATGAGATCCACACAAGACATGACAGGAATATCGGATCGTGGGCATAATGTAAACAACCTGTGTTATGCGAATAATATGTTTTTGTTCGCTTGAAATGAAATGCAGTTACAAGAAGTGATAGATATAATTGTAACAGAAAGTCATATCGAAGGACTTAGCCAGGGGGGGGGGGGGGGGGGAACAGAGATAACGGTTATTACAAAGAAGACTTCAATCAATCATTCAATCAATCAGGTGCCGTCTCCGCAATGAAGGTTGGCTGCAATGGATCTCCAACACTGTCTGTCTCTCGCCTTGACTGTACATTCTGTCAGGCTGATGTTCGTCCATCTCTTGATGTTATCCTCCCACTTGTATCGTTGTCTACCTCTTGCTCGCTTGCCCTCAACCTTGCCTTCCAGTATGGTTTTTATAAGAGTATCATGTCTTTTAACGTGGCCGAAAATATTTCACTTGTCTCCTCTTTATTTCTTTCATCAACTCTCTTCATTCCCAGTTTTTCTAGGACCTCTGCATTTGATTGTTTTTTGTTTCCATGAAATACTACCTATTCGTCTGTATATCCACATCTCCAGGGCATCTATGCGACTTTCTAGTTGCTTGTTCAATGTCCAGGATTCCGCGCCACACAGTAGCGTTGAATACACGTAGCATTTGACAATTCTCATGTTTAATGCGTTATTAATCTCTCTAGATGTTAATACTGATTTCATGCCCTTGAAAACGATTTAAAGAGGGTTAAAAGACAAGATGGTTGACTTAATTGCACGAGTTTGTTTTGTTTTTTCATCCCAGATAACTCGGTCTCTCTTCATAGAACATCTAATCATCATCATCATCATCATCATCATCATCATCATCATCATCCATTTTTGCCGTCAAGCATCGTAAGGAGGAATAGTTGGTGTTGCAGTGCCCAATAGGTGGTACTGGATAGTGTTATTCTGTGTGACTGTACACTTTTTTTAGATAACATAAGTAAACTAGCATCTAACCGACTGTTGAAAGAGTCACAGAGAGCCGCAGCTGTAGCCACAAGCTCCGGGGATCTCCTCCTAGGTCAACGATAAAACCTTGGGGCGTGGTGGAGTAGTTTCAAAAGAACTTGATTTCCATGACTGTAGTTCATTCTCTAGAATTGACTGTCTCCGACCAGCACGATAGTCGGATCAACCCATTTTCAAACAGTGCGTATATGTAATTCTCCTAATATTCTGGAATCTTTAAGAAGAAATAACGGTGAGGAAGGAAGCTTGACAACTCATCTCATTATGTAAGGACCTAGTATATGTGGAGTTAAAAATAAAAAAAGTGAATATTAATATAAATAAATGTGTGAATATAATCCTGCGCTCGCTGTTTGACAAAATGAAGGAACAATTAGCCACCTATTCGTCCATGCGAAAATAAATATTGCGAAATAATGTGAAAAATATGTGAAGTTGTAATACGTTACAGCACTACGGTATTGTCTGACGTGAGATTAACATTTTTTAGACTCTTTAGTTATAACCAACAGCAAAACAATGTTGATTTTTTGTGTCTGAATAATATTGGTTACATTAGGTAACCGAATGTAATTACATGGAATATTCTAGTGCGAGGCTTCACATAGCCAGACCTTTCTAAGTCATAGCATATAGCATGTGCCTGTTCCTCTACTTTGTATAGGCAAAAGTGCTTTTGTGACCCCATAACTCAAATAAGAACTATGCCGGCAGTAATCTAGATACGAGCAAGTGGAGGTTAGGGAGACATACATTCACAAGTATTGATCGCCGTTCGTAAAAATAGAGGAAAGAAGTTGAGATTAGAGGAAAGGAGTAGAGATTAGAGGAAAGGAGTAGATATTAGGAGGAATCACTAGAGACGTAACCTAATGTGACCACTGGCAGTTAAACACAGATACGCTGGCCTGCGGGTCAACTGGGGACTGTCTAAGGACACATTCAACAGAAAAGTGGCTGAGAATCCTTCAAGCTACTTGTCAGGCAAAACAATGCCATGTAATTAGTTAATTCCATTACGATAGTGATGACTGATATCAAGGGAAATATGTTACAGATAAATACGTACTCATTAAACCTTTATGTCTGACCTCCTTGTGTTGGTTTTTTAATAAAAAAATAGTACGAGTGTCGGTCGTTCAGAAAGCAATGGCAAACTACTGAACGTAAACGTACAAGAAATCACAAACAGCCAAACAATTTTGGGGTTGACTGCGACGTCCAGTAAAGGATATGCAAGTAACTGTATATCTGTATAGCTGTTTCTAATCTTTCAGTCACTCTCGCATGTAGTGCAGAAATAGATACACCATGGGATGATGGACTGCACCATATTGTTACACTGTTTACAGACGTTTTTTTTTTAAATTGTCCCACAGCAGTTTCTTGCTATGGGTCAGTGACGTGAAGACGCCATGACATTATGTAGACCGTGAGCATGGACGAATAGGTGGCTAATCGTTCCTTCATTTTGACAAGCAGGGAGCGCAGGAGTCGAACCCGTGATCATGGCTATCAACAGCGCGCCTACCTGCGTGGCCTTTTTACATGTTACAATTCTCCAATGTTAGAAACGTAATTAAACAATTATCAATTTGTCATTATAGGAATGTTTTACGTCCGCAAAACGACATCTCAACAAACAATCGCTAAGTAAACAGATAGATCTGGGAAATCTAGAACTAACCAGCTTCAGCTGGTGACAATTTGGGAAGATGGTGTTGTTGTTTTTTTAAAACTAGTACACTGCGAGTCAAAAAGTGTAATTGTTAAGTTCATACAGTTAATTAATAGCTATAGATTCTTTACATTAGTTATTTACGCAGATTTTTAACTCTTGGTGTTTCACAAACTAATTTAGCTGGTGCGTTTATTAGTATTTAAAAACATAGTATTTAAGAGCGTGAAAAAAGAGATAATCAAAGTACCAGTAGTGTAACTCTGTGTGCATCAAACCAACTTATGTTGGGAATGTGATGTTAGGTTTGTAGTTTCTGCGACCAAACGGCACATATTAATAACATGACTTTACTTGGGCTTTTGTCACCCATTTAAGTATCCTGGCTCGACACCAAAGCCGTTCACGTAATAAAATTCCGGCCCCACATGGAGGATAGGCGGTTGAGCTGTTAAGGCCTCTGGGGTGCTTATGCTTGAGGCTACGGTTTTCTTGCACATGTTCCTTATGTTGGACTGGTAGTGCGTGGTTCCGTTGCCCAGCTACCGAGTTAAGTGCGTGAAGCGACACTGTGAGATGTGGATGTAGTGTGGAGTGCTTTTACATCTGTCCGCAGTTTGTATTGATCTGCATTTTCAGAAAAATGTCGACCCGCCGGTTGCTGAACTGACTTAGTTTGTCTTATGCAATAATATGTGGCTTCTGGTTTTCTTGTGACAGCCACTTCCATCGACGATGAACTGTATTTTTTGTGGCGGATCTTTGTGTTGGCATTCTGGCAGAGGCCTTATGCTTAGTATTTGGGAATCTGGCCAAGCCAACACACCACAAACCTCCTTCGGTTGTTAAAGATCGAAGAAGTCACCATGATTAATCTGTATAGGCCAGTTTTGTGCAAACAGAAAGACATGATAGTCAGCTTAAACTTAAAGTGGTAGTCAACTGAAATTACTGTGCGAATATGTGTATATTTCAGCTTGAAAGATGTATCTAGTTACTTTACTGTATGTTGTGTGATTCCTGCAGTATGTGCCCGACGAGATGCAGCTAAATATGCCGGGCAATAAATCGTGCTATCTATTGTTCGTTATCTTCGTTATTCAGATTGATTAGTAGCTAACAGAAAGAATGAATATAGCAGAAACCTACCTGCAATGTCTGTACGATGCTCTGTGCCATAAATGTGTCTAGACTTGATGTTGGCTCGTCACAGAAAAAGATGGGAGGATTAGTTAGAGCTTCTGAGGCAAAGGCTAGTCTTTTTCTCTCACCGCCCGAGATTCCTTTCTTGGTTCCGTGTGCTGCCCCAATTCGGGAGTCAGCGCATCCAATTAAGCCCATCTAAAGTAATGACAGGGATATATCATGGTAGTCATCTAACGTATTGACAGTGTTACATGATGGTAGTCATCTAACGTATTGACAGTGTTACATCATGGTAGTCATCTAACGTATTGACAGTGTTACATCATGGTAGTCATCTAACGTATTGACAGTGTTACATCATGGTAGTCATCTAACGTATTGACAGTGTTACATCATGGTAGTCATCTAACGTATTGACAGTGTTACATCATGGTAGTCATCTAACGAATTGACAGTGTTACATCATGGTAGTCATCTAACGAATTGACAGTGTTACATCATGGTAGTCATCTAACGAATTGACAGTGTTACATCATG
>JACEFZ010009417.1:355000-462500 GCA_014155875.1 Cepaea nemoralis
CAGACAGACAGACAGAGAAAAGGACAGATAAAATGCTTAATACTCAGAAATGTGAGTACAGTGCAGTTTAACCAGGTTGAAACATCCTTTGTTTCTAGCGTAGATATAGCTAACTATGTCGTAGTTCGTGCTTACAAGCTGTGTTCATCTATTTATACTTACCTCTGTTATAACCTCTTCAACTCTTGCCAGGCGAGCTCTTTTGTCCAGTTTCCTGTCCATTCGCAGCAACGCCTAAACATATAAAGTACACAACATATAAGACAATCGATAAATACACTCGTTCCGTACAATTATATATATACGGTAACAATTGTGTGTCGAAGACAACAGTGGCAGACTGGACACGAATGTTTCGGAAAGGACATCAGTTCACGACAGATCTTCGACGGCGTGGCCAAGCGCATATTGTTCCAAAAGAATAAAAAACCATCGCCAAAATTGATGCAGCAGTACAGATGAACCGTTGTCGAAGCATACGTTCGCTAGCGAAAGAATTTGATGTGTCAGTTGGGACAATGCAAAACGTTATTCGTAAGAAACTGGAATATCGGAAGGTGTGTTCACGGTGGGTTGACCGACCACCACAAAGAGGCACGCATGGGATGGTGTTTGAACCACTTGCTGCGTTACAGAGTGGAGGGTGATGCATTTCTCTTCCCCATAGAGGCAGGCGATGAATCATGGTGTCACCACTTTGAGCCGAGCAGCAAAAGGGAGAGCATGCAATGCAAGCATGCCGGATCACCAAAAGCCAAAAAATTCAAGTTACAGGTTTCCGCTGGTAAAGTTATGCTGAGCGTATTTTTTTTACTATGAAAGGCTATTGTTGGTCAATTTTTAAAAAGCTGGTGTCAGCACCAACTCTACCCACAACTTGCAAACACTAGACAAGCTGCAAAAAGCCATTAAAAAAAAACGACCCGGCATGCTTTCTCGCGGTGTGATTTTGTTGTACGATAATGCTCGTTCGCATGTCGCAAAGATTGTGCAGGAAGCATTAGCAAGGAAGAAGTGGGAAATTCTGCAACATTCAGCCTATAGTCCTGATTTGTCACCATGTGACTGTCATTTGTTCCGACCTCTACAAAAAGCTCTCAAGGGGTTTTAATTACCTGTAGTTCAATTGGTATTTCGTCTTGTGCCGGTGATTTATTCAATGGGGCTAATCTGACGGCTTCTCGAATTTCTTCTTTCAGAATGTCTGGTTCTAGTTCTACGATGACATCCGTGTCGGTTTCCTGAATTCCTGTGGCATCTGATGCTATGTTGAGAAGCTGTTCGAAGTACTGCCTACATCTTATTAGGATTTATTTTTGTTCACTTATTGGTTCTTCTTGTTCGCTGTTAATTATTTCAGTTGGGTGAAAGGTTCTCCTCTGATCCTCATTGCAATAACCTTTTTGTTTCTAGTTGCCTCCTTATAGTTTTTGTTTAGGGTTTCTCCATATTCCTCCCAGTCTTTTTGTTTTTTTTTTTCTCTCTTTACTATTCTATTCGCATGTCTTCTTGCTATTCTATATTCTATGTAATCACGATCCTGTTTGCTCTTCAGCCACTTTTTATATTTTTCCTGTTTGTCTTTTCCAGCGTTCTTTACCTCTGCATTCCACCAAGTTGTTATTTTCTTTATCCGTGTTTTGCGTTGTTTCGTGGTTCCACGTGTTATGTGTGCAGTATTTAAAATAATTGATTTGAACATCTCCCATTCTTCTTCCACTGTTTTTCTTTCTATAGGTAATTTAACAAAGATTTCATTTAGTTCTTTTTCATAATTTTTCTTCATTGCCTCGTCTTTGAGGTTTTTTAAGTTTACTGATTTGCATGGCATTTATTTTCCTGATCTTTTCTCTCCTCTACTGTTGGTTCTGTTGAACGAACAGAAAACTATTTAATTCGTGCATCATCATCACTCTCAGCATCATCAACAGGTGCCATTCCCTTATTAACAATCGGATATAATAAGTCTACCACACCTTCTGTCCTACGTCTTCACGGCGTACTCATTACCATTATGGTGGAGTCAGTTGCAATGAAATATCTAAAACACGTGAAGAAAACATTGTCAACCCAAGCCTACTCTCAATCTGTCCATATGTGTTATGCTGAATCATAGCCTGGTTAGCTCAGTCATATCTGACTGAGCTACCGTATGACAGTAGACGGTACTACCTGCTTTCTGTCAGCTCCGAATGTTGGGCGGCGCTTACCAAACCCGACACCCCACATTGTGCCAACGGCTTCGGGCGGAAGAGCGCAATTGGGAGGGTACTAGCCTTATCCTGGTGCGAGGAAATGCAACCCAAAGACAAAATAAGTCATGGCAGGGCAGACCAGGCCCTAAGCCTTGGTTGGCAGCTGGTCTAGGATCGAAGCTCCGACAGGCGGACAGTTAGAGCATTGCTTTGCTGATCCGGCAGCTTCTGCAGCTTGTCTTGTTCCAGATGTATAGGTGTTAACTTTCCTCTGGTGTGAACTAGGCAGGCCGAGAGAGGGATCATGCTGCATGGGCAACACATGGTTTCTTTATTTTAGCCCAGGCTTTGTGCTATGGAGAGGCAATAACTCCATCCCTGGTCTTAACCGGTCTCGGAATCAAAGCGAGAGGCAACTGTTACGGGTTATAAGTCCTTGTCAGTTGGCGTAGACATGGGGCGCCACGCGTTGCCTCTGACGGTGGGAGACACCTACAGGTGTCACTGATCAGCTACCGCCCGCCTCAAGCTGGGCAGCCCCCGGCCAATTGGGTGCTGATCCGCCACAGCCTGCCTGCTTCAATGGGTGCTTGGGGCTAGGACAAAATCTGAATCGCAGGCTGTAAAACCTATGCACCAGGTACTAATAAAAATATTAGCAACCTCAAGCTACGGCTTGCAACCTGGAACGTGAGAACCATGTGTCCAGGATTTTCCACTGACTTGACAAATATTGACGATGTGAGAAAAACGGCTGTGATTGATGCTGAACTCAATCGTCTTAACATTGATATTGCTGGCCTGCAGGAGACTCGCCTCGCTGAGGAAGGGTCACTCAGGGAAAACAATTACACCTTTTTTTGGAAGGGAAGAGGGCAGGCAGAAAAAAGGCAACATGGTGTGGGCTTTGCAGTGAAGAATTCGCTACTGGGAATGATTGATATCCCAGCTGGAGGTAATGAAAGATTATTATCACTGCGCTTGGCAACCTCTTGTGGATTTGCCACCATTCTCACTGCATATGCACCGACACTCGCTTCCTCTGATGATGTGAAGGATACGTTCTATGAGCAGCTAGACTCTGCGATCAAGGCAGTTCCAAAATCCGACTACATTTATATGCTCGGTGATTTCAATGCTCGTGTGGGCAAGGACTCGAGTTCATGGCCAGTGTGCCTTGGAAAATACAACATCGGTCGCATGAATGATAATGGGCAAAGGCTGCTGGAGCATTGCACTAGAAATGACCTATGTATTACAAACTCCTTTTTTAAAACAAAAGAGATGCATAAGGTCACATGGAAACATCCAAGATCCAGCCATTGGCATCAGCTGGACTTCATTATCACACGGAGACAACATCTGAAGCCATACATCATTAACTCGAAGTTACCACAGTGCTGACTGTGATACAGATCATTCTTTGGTTGTTGCAAGGGTTAGACTGAGACCAAAGAGAATCTACACAGCTAAACACAAGTCTAGCCCCAGGATTAATATTATTAACACTCACGGTCCTGGAAAGTGCTTTGAATTTCAACAGCAACTTGAAGACGCTTTCAATGATACATCAGAAAATTGTATAGTAAATGATAAATGGAGTAAACTTAAGGAAACTATTTATAAAACAGCGGTAGGGGTTTACGGCACTGTGGATCATAAGAGACAGGGACTGGTTTGCGGCAAACAGCCAGATACTGCAGCCCTTGATTGATAAAAAGAAGATAGCTCTCTTAAGAAACAAGGAAAGACCAACGCGTAACACTCTGAGTGAGCTGAAGCAAGCGAGGAAGGATGTACAAAAGGCTGCCAGGCAGTGTGCGAATGACTATTGGATCAAGTTATGTGAGTCCATTCAAATCGCAAGTGATAAGGGAAACATCAGAAGCATGTATGAAGGGATAAAGAAAGCCTGTGGTCCAATGATCAAAAGAAGTGCACCGCTGAAAACCTTGACTGGAGAAATCATCACTGATAAGAAACAGCAGATGGATAGATGGGTCGAGCACTATTTAGAGCTTTACTCAAGTGAGACCAAGCTAGCGGATGATGCCCTCAACGCCATAGAGGCCCTGCCAACTCTTGACCACCTGGACACACTTCCCACTATAACAGAAGTTAAGTGTGCTATAAATGAGCTTGCATCTGGCAAGGCTCCAGGTAAGGATGGGATTCCAATAGAGGTAATCAGGAGTGGGCAAGACACACTCGCTCTACAGATCCACCAGCTAATAGAGCTATGCTGGCGAGAAGGACAAGTCCCACAGGATTTCAAAGATTCAAACATCATAACGCTGTACAAGAACAAGGGAGATCGGAGCGACTGTAACAACTATAGGGGTATCTCACTTCTGTGTATTGTTGGGAAAGTATTTGCCAGAATTGTCCTGCGCAGACTTCAAGTCCTGGGAGATCAAGTCTACCCCGAATCACAGTGCGGCTTCCGTCAGAACCGGTCTACCATTGATATGATATTCTCATTGCGACAGATGCAAGAAAAATGCCGGGAACAAAATCAGCCACTGTTTATTGCCTTCATCGACCTCACAAAGGCATTCGATTTGGTCAGTCGTGAGGGTCTGTTCAAAGCACTAAAGAAGATTGGCTGCCCACCAACTCTTCTAGTCCATTGTGGAATCGTTCCACACAGGCATGAAGGGTATAATCAAGTTTGATGGCTCAACTTCAGAAGAGTTTGAAATCAAGAGTGGAGTTAAGCAAGGTTGTGTACTATCCCCCACCCTCTTTGGGATATACTTTTCACTTCTACTGAAATATGCCTTTCGTGATCAGGATGACGGTATATACATTCACTCACGCTCAGATGGTGGCCTCTATAATGCTCAGAGATTGAGGCCAAGACCAAAATTAGCAGGGTACTAATCAGAGAGTTGCTTTTTGCGGATGATGCTGCGATTACGACCCACTCTGAGGAAGAATTACAACATCTACTATCTGCATTCTCCAATGCTTGTTCTGAATTTGGTTTAACAATTAACAAAAAGAAGACACAGATTATGTCACAAGGTGCACATGGTGTACCATCAATCTTTATTGACGACGCCGAACTGGAGATAGTAGACCATTTTACATATCTAGGATCAGAGGTAAATAGCAAATTATCCCTCGATCAGGAAATCAACATCAGGATTGGCAAGGCAGCAACAACAATGAACATGTTAGCAAAAAGAGTCTGGGAGAACAGGAAGCTTACTGCCAAAACAAAAGTCCTCGTCTACCACGCCTGTGTCCTTAGTACTCTTTATGGCAGTGAAACCTGGACAACTTACTCACGCCAAGAGAAACGTTTAAACAGCTTTCATATGCGGTGTCTGCGAAGAATACTTGGTATTAAGTGGCAAGACAAAATCACAAATACTGAAGTATTGGAAAGATCAGGTTGTGTGACGGTGTATTCCATGCTCAGTCTTCGTAGACTTAGATGGATAGGACACGTTAGGAGGATGGATGATGGTAGAATACCAAAGGACATCTTTTTTGGTGAATTACAGACGGGTAGGAGATCTCAGGGTCGGCCTCTACTACGATACAAAGATGTGTGTAAGCGGGACATGATTGATACAGGCATTGATAATGCACATTGGGAACACGTCGCCGCTGAACGTGTTGCTTGGAGGGCAACTATCAGAAATGGAATAAAGACAAAGGAGAAAATGATTGCAGATAAAGCACACACAGAGCGTGAGAGACGTAAGATGGTGCAAAATGGTGGAAGTGACCATGTTTTCACATGCACCTACTGTGGGCAAACATTTGCAGCAAGAATTGGCCTTACCAGCCACACTCGCCACCGCCATGGATAGTAGTTATTAAGCCTTTTTGAAGCACAATGTACCAAACTATCGTCTGTCAAGACGGAAAGGTTCCAATGAGCCTGGTTACATCTTAATATGCCTCTCCACAGAACTGAAATTCTAGTATCGGCCTTGTAGACCCAGCTGGTTTCTGGACTGGAAATATAACTCTCCAACACGGTCCACGTGGAGGTGGCACTGTGGCACCGGGTCGGGAGAAAAGCCTCTACACCAGCCTAACTCCGATAGCTGTCAGACTTTTTTTTTCAGGACTTGGACGATCGCCACGCCGATTCATCGAACTTGAAGAGTTACAATGCATCATTTTCCACAGGATAGACCTACTCAGTCAACCAATCAACAAACCATCGCTGACGTGCCTAAGTTCAAAATCAAAGTTGTTTTCTTTCTCAAGCCTGTTAAGTATAATGATAATTGCTATATAAATGAATGAAATGTACAACATTTTTTTTTAATAACTTAAAGTTAACACAAGACTTTGAACTTCTTAATTTGTGAGACTTCTAATTCTCTATCAAAAGATGAAAAATAGTACATATATTAATTGACTCTGCCCATTGTGTCCCTCGTAAAGTGAACTTGTGATCAAGATACAATGCATGAATCATCATAAGACGAGAAGCAGACGGTAAGCTTTGCTAGAACACAAGTAACAAAATGGACATTGTGGCCAAAGTCTTCGTTGGTACATAAACAACAAACTCACACCAATACAACCCCTTGAAAAACACTACATGACAAAATATATATATATATATATATATATATATATATATATATATATATATATATATATATATATATATATATATATATATATATATATATATATATATATATATATATATATAAAGTTCCTCATCATTATCCTTGTGGTGGAATGGATACGTGTTTCATGAAATCCGAGTGTACGATTTTAACAAAGCGTCTGAACCGGAAATGTGATAATGACGGGAACGCGGTCGTGATCATGATGTACTTACCCTGAACCGAAGAGTCTCACGGACAGTAAGAGTGTGGATGAAGAGATCATGCTGCTGCACGTAGGCTGAGATGTTCCTGATGCTGTTTCCAGTTAGCTTCACAAAAATAAGAACATTAGTCAGTAACGACTAATAGCCAAAATAGCAATACCTGAGTGTAATGAAAATAGCAGGAAATTTCTTCTCAGAGTAATTCGCGACTGAGTAATGCACAATGTTTATATACGATTGTCTGAATTTCCAAGTCAAGTATATATAAAGCTATGCCTGACATATACTCTTGTTGGTGTATGAAATATTAAAGGATGTTATGCTTCCTATGTGGCTGTTATTAAGTTTGGTTATTAGATTATTCCTTTCCATTTTTACCTTCCACAACTCGCAACAAACTTCACGACTGTCTATTGTCGCGATGGTTGGTTTTAAACCAGTTGTAACCGCCATGGATGAATTTTCTGGGATCATTGTCATGGTTGATAGAAGGTAAACTAAAATTTTAGTTCTGTAGTGTGTACAGCATTTATAATGAAATTGCAGATACAAACGCAATGACAAAGCCAAGGCACGTTTTACAGACAACAGGTACAGCTAATTCCATAGCAGATACTGCTGTAGGCAGTAGGTCTCCAACAGGTCTCAAGTGTTAGGTCTCCATTTATACTAGGTCACGGAACAGTGGGATGAGGTGAACAATTTCGCTCGAGGCTAGATCGAGCTATGAGCTGTACTGTTTAGGAAACAAATACTGCCACTGTTGGAGACTGAACAAGAGCCGCTGCTTTGATAAACAAGATCTTACTATTATATCACCACAAGTCCCATTGGCATAGAAACAAAATTAGAACGAACAGCCTGGGCTACTGTTATATACGTGAAAGTTTGTGGATGTGAGAGAAAGTAAGAGTGAATGGTATGTCATTAGATTTAGTGCTTGTAAGAAATCACATTGTACTGCTCCGTCGTTAATCGCTTATTTTATAATTATTGTTTACATTTCGGGTTTATCTAGCTCGGTCGGTTGTCGCGTATTTTATGATGAGGATAATAATGATGATTAATATTCTCATATTTATTATTGTTAGAACTCTCTTCATTGTTGGTAAAGAATTCATCTCATGTCTAGCCAACTTCATCGTTTATCGCATTTGTTGTTGTCGTCGTTGTCGTCGTCGTCATTGTTGCAATCACTTTTTGCAAAAAAACGCCATCATGTGTTCGGCCGCTTGTTGTATTATAACTATCTCCATTGTTTGTAAAGAACTAAATTCGTGTTGTCCTAACTTTTCTTCCTTTGTCGCATATTTTATTATCATTGTTACTATCTTCATTGGTTGTACAAAAAAATGATTGCATAACGCACCACTTTTCACATTTATCGCTTACGAAAGTAAGTTTCTAGGTACATTTTTCATGCCACGATATACAGTAAAAGTAAAGTAAGGGAACATTTCACATGTCCTGAGGCGTACTGGATATTTGATACTAGTCTCATATTGTCATAGACTAATCGGCCTCCTCTGACGTGTCTCCACCTTGACGTGGTAGAGGGGCTTGCGTGTCCCAATGATCTCAAGAGCTCTGCCGACGGAAGCACAACTACATGTTGGACAGATCTTGGGATAGGGACCAGACCAAGAGAGACACAACCTGCTGCTCTGCAGGTCTACTGAGGATAGCAGTCAAAGTTCAAAACAGGCGCACGATGCCATAAATTCTTTGTTCGGACACACACACTAAGGCTCTCTTCTGAGGGATGTGGATGAACGCCTCTAATTTAAGCCATTAACCCTTAGATGTGAGAGCCGGGCCGATGACTCACCCTCTGCAAAATGTAAGGTGAGATACTGAGCACGCTACATGCTTAGTTAAGATACTTGCTCAAAGGCTCTCAGCCAAGGAATATGGCCGAACGCCTCTAGGCCAATGTTTCTTGGATCTGAGAGCCTGGCCGTTGCTCACCTATACTGAATGGAGGTGAAATGCTGCCGTCCTTTACTTGGGAACGTTGATTACAAGTGCCTCTGAAGTCGGAGTGGGTTCGCCTGAAGACGAGGGACACCGGTAAAAGGGAAAGCTAACCCACACGCAAAATTCAGTCCATTACTACTATAAATAGTGTGTAGGGACTACGCATGAGTTTAAAGCGAGCGAACGAAAAAGAAAATAAAAGACTAATCGGCACACCCTGTGTGATATGGTAAAAAGCACACCGGTGGCCTTTACCTACAGGACATTTCCTGGTACCCAATTTAGACTTGGTCGACCTGAAAGCCGAGGTCAATGGGGAAAACATCGTCTGGTAAAGACTGTATAAAGCGGTCTTTTGCTTCATAAGTTTTCGCCAAGCATTCAAATATAAATTTTTATATTCACGCACAAAGCATCTATTTATTTTATTTTAACCATGATGCAGCTATACTCGCCAAGATGTAAATATATACAAATTAGAATAATACCACTACAGGACAGTTTCCTTACAGGCACACCATTCAGCTGAACCTCTCCTTGTATGATGTAGTCTCGTATGTTTCTCGAGGTAAGTACATTGAGCAGTGTGGATTTCCCCGAGCCACTGCAGGATTGAGACATAGTTGTTATTTGGGGTGTGTTATGAAATCTTTAATAAAGTCACATTACATAACAGGAAAGATATGCTTCTCTCATAACAAATATAACACTTTAACTAAGTCAAGCTCACAAGCATAAGACATTCTTCCCTCTTAATAAACATAACACTTTAACAAAGTCATATTCAGCAACATGTAACGAATACTTTATACATAAATACTTTTAAAAAGTCGCATGCAACAACATGAAATATATTCTTCTCGCATAACATATATAACACTTTAAGAAAGTCACGTGAAACAAATTATTCTCTGCAGCTTCGCATGGCCGAATGGGTAAGAACGCGTGTTCTTAAACATCCATTGTGCTGATGTGGAGGTAAGTGGTTCAAACCCTACATCGGACAGTTGGACTAAAATGTTGACCTGTCGACCTTGACTTGGGGACGCAAATTACAAGTACCTCTGAAGTCGGAGTGGATTCGCCTGATGGCGAGGGACACTGTTAATAGGGAAAGCTAATCCACACGCAAAATTCAGTCCATCACTACTATAAATAGTGTGTATGGACTACGCTTGAGTTCAAAGTGAGCGAGCGCAAAAGTAAAAAAAAAAATTATTGTCTCATAACAAACATCACGAAAGACTGAGACGATTGTCCTGTAACTACTAAAAATGTTATTTGCATAGGTAGGTAGGTATTATGTAAGTTGATGTAGGCATGTATGTAGACAGGTAAGCAGGCAGGTTTCTGCCTGGTTGTATTTTTTACATGAAAGTACTGCTTTTATAGCTTGTGACGTCACTGGGTATACGGTGCTAACCCCATATTTGTATAGATTAACCGGGCTGCTCCATGTGTGATGTGTTGAATATCACACCGGCTACCTTTACTTCCCAGGACATTTTCTTACACCAGTTTTAAGCTGGCTGGGCCTGGGAGCCAAGGTCAAATTTTGAAAACAATCCACTTCGTTGGAGATTCAAACACTATTCTACAGAGCTGACATGCAACCCTGCTTGCCACTATGCTACCATATATAACACTTTACTCTATGACCACGAGCAGCATGACGATGGAGGTGATGGCAGTTACACAGGCTTTCATATGGCTGGAATCACAGCATTATACCAACGTGTGTGTACTAAGTGATTCAATGAGCATGATTCAGAAGGTCGAAGCTGGATCTGTACGTAGACAGTGGACTGAGTCGCTGCGGAAGTCTGTTGTCCGCAAAGTCACCTTCATCTTCGTCCCGGGACATGCGGGAGTCGAGGGAAATGAACGAGCTGATAAATTGGCTGGCTCTGCACCCCCTGTAGATGGCCAGCCCATGGATCGTGCCGATGTCATTAACGCCCTTAAAGATATGGCGAGAACAGAGGATTTTGACGCCAGTGATTCCACATCGCTTTCCAGGATGAAAGACCTGGGAGTAAGAATCGGCACAGCCAGACGCGAGAAGTACATCGGGAAAACAAAGCGCCTCGTCAACCAACACAGAACTGGCACTATTAGCCACCGGACGCTGATGCATATGCTGGGGGGAGGATCTGAGCACCTATGGACATGTCCGGAGTGCAACGAAGATACCCCAACTGATAACTGATAACTGATAACTGATGCTACCATATCCCCCATTTTTTTTTTTTTTTTTTTGCATATCCTTTACAGGACATTGCTGTCAACACCAGCATCTTTCAGCTGTATGTTGATTTCTTGGCAAGATTACGCTCAGTAGTTTGCCATTGCTTTCTGGGCGGCCGGCTCACATACCCCGCAAGTTATCGATGCCATTCGAACCACCGCTGATTCTTACCGTCATCACGTTAACCCACGAGAGTATACGAGATTACGGAGAAAAGTCATAACCTCTAAGCCACGAAGCCGGCACATCCCCCATAATTGACGCGAATACAAGCAGGCGGTTAAGGAGAATTTAAAAATTCCAAGAGTCTTTACTGCGTAACTTTGGTTCTGTGTAATGTTTGACACCGTGCCTGGTGTTCTCTGTAGCTTTTGTATCTACTTAATCTAGTTGTAAAGATTTGCAAGCTTGAATACATCATTTCTTTGGCTCACCTTGCTCCCATGATGGCTAATAAACATCCTGGGTTAGCCACTCCAGTTACTGAAAATAGCAATTCATTAATATACAGTTTACTCGTGAAACAATACAACCGTTTAGTTTGATAAACAATGCATTCACAGTCATACACACATGCATAAACACACGAGCGCACACACGTGCATACACATGCATACACAATGGTTCGCATTAAGAAAATGAAGGCAGTGAAAAACACGAGCTTAGAAGAGAGTGTGAACCAGTTAAACTTGAAAGTGTCAAAGACTGCGTGCACAACACAACTTTTAATGGAACTTAGACCCTCAACGACCTCACGCTAAGACTTTTGTAGACTTGTTCACGGCTGACTGGATTTTGTAGCTAAGGTTGTCTACGGGTTGAGGCAGCCAGTTTCATGCCAACCCTCTTTAAACGCCTCTTACGACGTGCATGGTAGGTTACAGTGTTACTATTTTTCCTTCCCGTATGTGCCCTTTAACTTACCAGCCATCATAGAGCTCACGGCTCCACACTTTCAACCCCACTGGGTGAAATGTATGGTCATCATCATTCTTGATGGACAAACAACATGTGCCCCGGTAACACATGGGCGAACCATTGGGATAAAAGGGCTTAGTCTTCTCTTCTTCTTTCGTTCGCTTGAAATATGTCTATAACTGCAATGCTGTCTCTTGTATGAATTGAACTGTCTTTTTCAGCTCACACATAGAGTTTATCTTCCAATGTCGTCTCTCTAGGCCAGAAGGTTTGCCTAGATATGTTATATTTTGGGCAGTCTTGGAGTATGTGCTCTGCTGTCTGCGACGCATATGGCTGTTTCACCAATCTTGAATTTTGTATACATGTGGTTGTGTAATCTATTGTGTCCTGTTCTGAGGCGCAGAATAATGACTTGTTCTAGTCTGCCCATAACGTGGTAGTCATCTTGAGCAGGTTTTGGTGGTTTTCTGACTGATTCGAGCATTCTTTTCTTTTGGTGGTATGTAACGGGCACATCAGGCTGTTCTTCTTTGGCTCCTTCCTTAGCCAATTGATCAGCTCTGTCGTTTCCGGGTACTCCACAGTGGGATGGTATCCACTGTATGGTGACCTTATGCTGACTGCTAAGTTCAGAAAGTAGTGTCGTCCTTAGTACTGGCAATTTCCCAGACAGGAGCGCCTCGAGTACTGATTTTGCATCTGTCAATAGCACCACAGGTTGTGTACCATTGCTGGTATTTAGTGATTTCTCTGTTGCTATCTTGATTGCCTCAATTTCAGCATCGTAGTTGTGGCAGTACTTTCCTGTCGGTACTCTAGCTGTGTCCCTAGTATTATTTGGGTATTCTATGTACACTCCCGCTCCTCCATTTCGAACAGCATTTTGTGCTGACCCATCTGTGTAGACTCGGATCTAAAGGTCCTGTGGGTATTCTTCATCAAAGAAGATGAGAGTGGCTGTTCTGCGCTGCACACTGATCTGTTCTTCCTTGTCAAATATTCCTCTCACTTTTGTCTGGATTTGTAATGATAGTCTATGCTCATCTTTCCATGGAGTTCGCTCTGGAATAGTTGTTAGGGGGATACCAACTGTGGGCAGATCGGTGGATTCTCTGCAAAGTCGTTTGGTCTGGTAGATAAAACTACTTCTTTTCAACCGCCCCATAGCTAGGTTTTCAAATCTGTTCTTCATAGGGTGGCCTGGCAAGCTGAGGAACTTTTCTGCTTGTATTAGCGTTTTCGTATCTCTGCGCTCACTCAGTGCTTGTGTCCTCCCCATCTTCTCCATTTCCACTATAGGGGTTGATCTCATCTCTCCTGTGGTGACTCTAAGTGCTTGATTTTGCACTTTGTCCAGCTCTTGTAGTGTGGTTTTTGATGCCGAGCACCACGCAGTTGACCCTTATTCCAGGTGTGGTCGTATGCTCTGTTGATAAACTTTGCTAAGTATTTTCCCACTGGCTCCCCATGTGGTTCCACTTAGCTTTCTCAGGATGGCTATTTTCCTTCTGGCTTTTGCTACTGCTTTGTTGATGTGCTTTCTCCATGTCAGCCTGCCATCAAATGTTACTCCAAGGTATGTTGGTTCTTTATCTTCTCTTAGGGGTGTTCCATTTATCTGCATGGTCCCTGCCTTTTGTTTTGGAGAGAGGGTAAATAGGGTGGTGCTGCACTTGTCAGTGTTTATGCTGACACACCATCTATTTGCCCATGCAACAAATGTATCTACAGCTCTTTGTAGCAATCTGGTTTAGTATAAGGGCCCTAAAAAGGGCTTAGTATACCTACTGGTTAAACAGAAAGCGTAAAGAAAAGTATATCATAATAGGAGAAATCAATAAACGCATGTTCAGATGCTTGGCACAGACAGAATAAATGTAATATCAGTTGACTCAAGAATTTGTCAGACTAGGGTATTATTTACTAAATTCCGGTTCCCGATCACTCCCGGTCCCCAACACTGAGGATAGGCGGTTGAAAGGTTAAGGCCTCTAGAGCAGTGGTTCTCAACATTTTTTGGCCCATGCCCCCCCCCCCTTTATCATATGTTCAGAACGTCATGTATTCCCCCCCCCCCCTCTTCGAATCTCCTCCCTATAAATCCCCCCACCCGTTACACAGTATACATAAAAATGGAAGCTAAATTTAATAACACATACTAGAACAAGTCTAGACACTACATAAAACGTGATTTGCGGGTCTACTTCAGTTATAAAACGAATTTCATTAGGGCGAGAAATACAGAACCGTAAAATTTAGAGAGAAAAACATTATCAAGTAACTGGTTCTTGTATTAATCCGATCTTGAAATAATCTTAATTCTCTTCCCCCCCCCCCCCCCCCGAGGGGGGGGGAATTCCCCACCGGTTGAGAACCACTTCTCTAGAGTGTTTATGCTTGTGGCTACGGTTCGATTACGCATTTTCCTCATGTTGAACTGGTAGTGCTTTATTCCGTCGCCCTGCTACTGAGTTGAGTGCGTGGAGCGACACTGAGCTGTGAATTTCGTGTGGAGTGCTTTTACGTCTGTAAGCAGTTGTTTTTTGCGTGAACTGCATGTTCAGAAAAATATTTGCCAGCAGGTCGCTGAACTAAGTGGGTTGACTTATGAAGTAATGTGTGGCTGTTGGTTTTCTAGTGACTGCTGAGTCCATTGACGATGAATTGTATTTTCCGTGGCGGACTTTTGTATTGGCACTCTGGCAGCGGCATTATGCGTAGCACACTTACGGGCTGTTGGTTTGTCTGTTCCACTTTTCACATGGGGCAGTAAGGAGCATTTTGTGTGGCATATGAACGGGGCATAATGGGGCGACCCTTTGCCGTGAAATTGGAACCGCGACTAAATAACTATTTTACTAAATTTCCCCGTTTACTAACTGTCTTTGAGGATAATTTTTTCTTGAGGTGGTCGGCTGTCTTTGGACATCAAACTTCTCTTGCCCGGGACTTTGACGGTCACTGAAATCCCTGTCCAGCTCAGTGCGATGTTGTGGTTGCCACTGCCCTCTAGCGCCAAACTGAGTCTAGATGATCTTTTTCGGACTCTAGACTGAAAATAAGAAATCATTATCAGCATTATAATTATTGTTATCATCATTAACCGCATCATTATTATCATCTTCATTATTTAAACACAGAAGCCACAAACAATTTGTTGCACGATTTGTTGCCTGGCATATGATTTATTGTCTGGCATATTTCGCTGCATCTCGTCAGGTGCACAATGCAGAGTTATATATCATCTGAAGATAATAAACAAATAATACTTCGGTGTTAACACTTAAAACACATAGTCACAGGTGTTGTACGAATGTGAAGCTTTTTGTTTTTAATCCCTAAGATAATTTAAAATTTAAAACAAACTGTTTCTGTTTGCATGCATTAAACTGTCTGGAACCGCTTAATTGCTAATGCATCAATGCAATCATTTGCAAATAATAAACAACTGCTAAAATAAAGTGTGGTTTGGTAAGGCAGCAACAACATTGAACAGGTTAATAAAGAGTCTAGGAAAACAGTAAGCTTGCCGTTAAATCAAAAGTCCTGGTCTATCAAGCCTGTGACTTTTAAACTATTAAAGAAAGAGAATCCAGTATTTGAAGCTGACATTGTCATGCTTAATATCAGTAGCTGATGTCGTTTACCAAACTTTGATATGTGTATGTTTTTACTGTGCGTTCTGAATATTATAGGATCCAAAATACTATCTATAAAACCCCAGCCAAAATAGCCAAGGTCGATATAATGTTTACCACTCGGCTTCCCAGCCAGAAGTTGTGTGTAATATATATATATATATATATATATATATATATATATATATATATATATATATATATATATATATATATATATATATATATATATATATATAAGGAAGAGACTGAAGCACTTAAAGAGATGACCGTGTACAATGAAAGTGATCCATTACCAATTAACAAATGGTTACTCTTACAATATGGTCACTTTTTCATTTTACTAACAGCAAATGTTTGACCGTCCGGAAGCATTTGTAAGACACGCTCTCATTATTGCACGAGGTAGGGCTTCCAGTACTTTCCTTGACGTCGTTCTCTTTAAACAAGCTGTCCAAACAGGAATTTCCTGGTATGGTTAATTCTATAATTTGCTATTCATTTCCGAATGGGTTTGGGAATCAAATAAATGGCTGATGCGTCAATGATGGAACACACGCGTTATCAAACTCCAGTCCAAAATGCCAGTATCGGTATATTGTTTAGCACACGGCTTCTCTGCCAGCAGTTGTGTGTACTAAATTCTCCTGTAATCTAGCATGACAGTAAGTGGACCAGTTTTATAACAAGTTAATAAGTCAAACATATGGGCACCTTGATAATAGCAGATGGAGAATGTGTTAGGGAATGAAACAGTCCTTCAAGAATCAAATGCAAACCGTAGATTGATTAGAGAAATGACCAGTAAATATAGACAGTCGGGAATGTTGGGGTACATTATAAGGAAAATTAAACCTGAAAACTGAGTGACAACTTATAAACTTGATGGAAAGATAGCAAGGGGAAGACAAACCGATAACTATCTGGATGGCTTGGTCATATGGCATATTCTGGGGAAGAACACTGACTTCACTCAAGACTGGTGATCGTGTGAGTTTGCGAGCGGTTACTGGCCGCGGTTATTGGCATGGCGCACGATGATAATGCTGGTTGTGATTAAGGGGGTAACGTGTAAAGTAGCTCACATTAAAGACGCAATCCACAGAATGAAGATATATAGCATAGCTATGTCAATTAAGGTGAGAATGAGCGTGTTAATACTTGTAGAGTCAATGCAGATGTATGGATGTATGGATGATTGTATAGAAGAGTGTAGAGATAACAGCAGATAAATGAACATAATAACCTTGGTGTCCTTACAGACGCCAACTCATAAAGATAACTGGTTAGTCGTTTCAGAAGTAGACAATCCACAATCTTTGAAAACGTTATGAGAGCAGGTAAACTGGAAATGTCATGACAACATGTATGTTCGAGGGTTAGGTAGACAGTGGGAGGCCCAGATAGGAGATGCTGAAAAGACTATCATCATCATGGCTTGAAGAAATATCTGTACTGACAATAATTGGCAGCTTTCAGGGCAGAAGGATATGGGCAGATATGATGATCAGTACTATACAACATAAACAACCGGAAGAAGACGTTATGTAATAACATGTAGATGAACACATAAACAAGAAAGTTTGTTAAATTCACATGTCCTACCTTATAAGGACTTTGCTCGGCTGCTTGGATTTCTTGTTCTATGGGCACAACAGTTGTATATATATCTTGTTTCTTCCCCGTCCCTAGAGTCAGACCTGCATCAGGCAAAAGGGGTTTTCTTTCCTCATTGTCAGAGCTAGACATGGTTATTTTTTAAATGACAGATCAAATTACGTTCCCAGAATGTGTCACAATAAGTAACGAGAGACCAGACGTTAAAAGACGTGACCCATACACTTGCTGAATTTATATATGTTCTTTTTAAGATAAGTGCAGACACACTATTTTTAGAGTAAGTAGAACTCCAAGAACACACAGTCAACTGGAAACTGGAACTTTTGAGTGTTGTTCTAAACTAGTGTCTATTAGTATATAGTCATGTTGTATTTATTCATGAAATTATGATATTTATTATTCTTTTGACACATATTTCTGGCCACTATTGTATAACATAAGGAAATCTTTAAAAAGAATGCCCTCTATCCATCATGTGCCATGCCGGTAAGCGTGGGCGGTCACGATTCGCCATTTCACTCAATCACCAGAGTCGTAGATCCGCTCAGTGTTCTTTTCTCGACCATGCCACATGGTCAAGCCATCCAGGTATTTACTTCGCGGTCTTCTCCTTGTTCTCTTCCCCTCGATCTTGCCAGTTTTCACCAATTTCTATAATTTATTTCTCCTCATAACATGTCCAAAAATGTTTGACTGTCTACGTCTAATTTCTCTAATCAGTTATGAAGGTATCCACTCGGGCATTGTAACATTTGCTGCAGCGATTGATCTTGAGGGCGCGTATAGCAGAGTACCATTTTATTTTTTAATGCTTCAGCTTCTTGAACTCAAGAATGTCCTTTCCTCCTTAGTTGGATCGCTGTTGCCCTCTTCCAACGGAAAGCAATTATTAGATGGGCAGCTGGACTTCAGAACCAACAACAATATATCCTGGCTTACCACAGGGATCACCATTATCTCCGGTGCTCTTCAAAACCTACACTGTGAGAATCACCAGCGAGCACATCATAAGACCGGGGAAGACATTGTCATATGCAGATGATGTTTTAGTGTATCGTCAGGGTAAGGACAGAGATCAGGTTGCTGTGGAACTACAAACCTAACTCAATCGCATAAGCACTTGGTGTGTTGCAGCTTGGACAATGGTCAACCCAACAAAGGCAACAGTGACATGGTTCTCTTTGAATAATCATAATCACATCCATACAAAAGTACATTCTCTATGAAGCACCTCAACACTCTTTTTCTCGTAGCAATTGACATCTTTTTATTGGTCAGTATGTTTTTCACCTCGCAAAAGGCTACCTTCGCCATGGCAATTTTTGTTCTAATCTCTTCT
Source organism: Cepaea nemoralis (assembly GCA_014155875.1). Lineage (NCBI taxonomy): Eukaryota > Metazoa > Mollusca > Gastropoda > Stylommatophora > Helicidae > Cepaea > Cepaea nemoralis. Next base: position 373,749 of record JACEFZ010009417.1, read on the forward strand.
AGGCATCTCTAATCAGACTGATCCGAGATAATTGTACCGATTCACTTGTTTAAGAATATTCCCATTTACCTGTATATTCATTGGCACCTTGCCGTCTTGACAGACGATAGTTTGTGCTTTAAAAAGGCATAATAACTTTTAACTATGGCGGTAGCGAGTGTGACTGATAAGGCCAATTTGCGCTGTAAATGTCCGTTCACAGTGGGTGCATGTGAACACGTGGTCATTTCCACCATCATGCACCATCTTACGTCTCAAACGCTTGGTGTGTGACTTTTCTGCAATAATTTTCTCCTTTGCCTTTATTCCATTTCTGATATTTGCCCTCCATGCAACACGTTCAGCGGCGACTTGCTCCCAATGTGCATTATCAATGCCTGTATCAATCATGTCCCGCTTACACACATCTTTGTATCGTAGTAGAGGCCGACCCTGAGATCTCTTACCCATCTGTAATTCACCAAAAAAGATATCCTTTGGTATTCTACCATCATCCATCCTCCTAAGATGTCCTATCCATCTAAGTCTACGAAGACTGAGCATGGAATAAACTGTCACACAACCTGATCTTTCCAATACTTCAGTATTTGTGATTTTGTCTTGCCACTTAATACCAAGAATTCTTCGCAGACACCGCATATGAAAGCTGTTTAAGTTGTTCTCTTGGTGTGAGTAAGTTGTCCAGGTTTCACTGCCATAGAGAAGAGTACTAAGGACACAGGCTTGATAGACAAGGACTTTTGTTTTGGCAGTAAGCTTCCTGTTCTCCCAGACTCTTTTTCTTAACCTGTTCCATTGTTGTTGCTGCCTTACCAATCCGGATGTTAATTTCCTGATCTAGGGATAATTTGCTATTTACCACTGATCCTAGATATGTAAAATGGTCTACTATCTCTAGTTCGGCGTCGTCAATAAAGATTGATGGTACCCCATGTGCACCTTGTGACATAATCTGTGTCTTCTTTTTGCTAATTGTTAAACCAAATTCAGAACAAGCATTGGAGAATGCAGATAGTAGACATTGCAATTCTTCCTCAGAGTGGGTCGTAACTGCAGCATCATCTGCAAAAAGCAACTCTCTGATCAGTACCCTCCTAATTTTGGTCTTAGCCTTCAATCTCTGAGCATTGTAGAGGCCGCCATCTGAGCGTGAGTGAATGTATATACCACCATCCTGATCATGAAATGCATATTTCAGTAGAAGTGAAAAGTATATTCCAAAGAGGGTGGGAGCTAGTACACAACCTTGCTTAACTCCACTCTTGATTTCAAATTCTTCAGAAGTTGCACCATCAAACTTGATTATACCCTTCATGCCTGTGTGGAACGATTCCACAATGGACAGAAGAGTTGGTGGGCAGCCAATCTTCTTTAGTGCCTTGAACAGACCCTCACGACTGACCAAATCAAATGCCTTTGTGAGGTCGATGAAGGCAATAAATAGTGGTTGATTCTGTTCACGGCATTTTTCTTGCATTTGTCGCAATGAGAATATCATATCAGTGGTAGACCGGTTCTGTCGAAAGCCACACTGTGATTCGGGGTAGACTTGATCTCCTAGGACTTGAAGTCTGCGCAGAACAATTCTGGCAAATACTTTTCCAACAATACACAGAAGTGAGATACCCCTATAGTTGTTGCAGTCGCTCCGATCACCCTTGTTCTTGTACAGTGTTATGATGCTTGAATCTTTGAAATCTTGTGGGACTTGTCCTTCACGCCAGCATAGCTCTATTAGCTGGTGGATCTGTATAGTGAGTGTGTCTTGCTCACTCCTGATAACCTCTATTGGAATCCCATCCTTACCTGGAGCCTTGCCAAATGCAAGTTCATTTATAGCACACTTAACTTCTGTTATGGTGGGAAGTGTGTCCAGGTGGTCAAGAGTTGGTAGAGCCTCTATGGCGTTGAGGGCATCATCCGCTAGTTTGGTCTCACTTGAGTAAAGCTCCAAATAGTGCTCTACCCATCTGTCCATCTGCTGTTTCTTATCAGTGATGATTTCTCCAGTCAAGGTTTTCAATGGTGCACTTCTTTTGATCACTGGACCGCAGGCTTTCTTTATTCCTTCATACATGCTTCTTATGTCTCCCTTATCACTTGCGATTTGAATGGACTCACATAACTTGATCCAATAATCATTTGCACACTGCCTGGCAGCCTTTTGCACATCCTTCCTAGCTTGCCTAAGCTCACTCAGAGTGTTACGCGTTGGTCTTTCCTTGTTTCTTAAGAGAGCTTTCTTCTTCTTATCAATCAAGGGCTGCAGAGTCTCGCTGTTGGCCGCAAACCAGTCCTGCCTCTTATGATCCACAGTGCCGTAAACCCCTACGGCAGTTTTATAAAGAGTTTCCTTAATTTGACCCCACTTTTCATTTACTGTACAATTTTCTGGTGTATCAGTGAAAGCGTCTTCAAGTTGCTGTTGAAACTGAAAGCACTTTTCAGGATCATGAGTGTTAATAATATTAATCCTGAGGCTAGATTTGTGTTTAGCTGTGTAGATTCTCTTTGGTCTCAGTCTAACCCTTGCAACAACCAAAGAATGATTACACTGTGGTATTTCGTTCTACCTGGCCACGTGGATTGGCCACATGGCATGGTCGAGACAGGAACACGGAGCTGATCCACGACTGGTGATCGAGTGAGATGGCAGAACATGATCGCCCACGCTTACCGGCATGGCACATGATGGATGGATGGAGCGACGACCATAATCTGTGTCTTCTTACAATTTAATTCTAACCCTAGTTGTTCACTATATGTAACAACCGCATCTACTAAATGTTGCAGATCCTGCTCATTGTCTGCGATCAATACTGTATCATCTGCATATCTAATGTTATTGATGTTTCTTCATCCAATGATGATTCCTTTCATATCTTGTACATTTCTGAAAGTATTTTCACTTTACGGGAAAAACAGGAATTACTTAATGTCAAAGATTAATCAAACGAATGAACTTCCACTATATAAAGAGCAAAAACTATATGTTCACAGTATGACAAAAATACTGGCATTTAACAGAGCTGAAAGTATTACACCGTAAATATGGCATTGTGTTTTCTTAATCTGCACAAATTAACTCTTGCTTACCCAGACAGTTGTTACTTTAATTCTTCTTATACTAAGCAGTTACTATTTAAGTCTTCAGTACCAGAAAGTAAATTAAAATAACCTCTGTCCTAACTATGTGTTAATCTCAAGATTCCAAGGCGAGTATTTATTGGCTCCAACAGTAATTATTTTAACTCCTTCTGACCCGGATATTTTGAAGTAGCAACTGTCTGGGATAAAAATAGCTAAGGAAATGTTCTTGTATGTGATGTACAGAATAAATAATGAAAGTACAATGCATAACTTGGTGGTATAGAATGGGTTAAGGAAATACATATTTCTATTTGAAGGCATTATTAACATGGTATACTATTTCGTAGAGGTAAAGCAACCATTCTGGTAGAGGGGGGAATGTAATAACTATATGGGACGGAAAGAGTTGAAAGAACTATGTAATGTATGGTAAATTGCTTTGTACAGAATGAGACAACAGCAGAAAAAAAGATTAATATAGTTTTCAATAGGAAGCTGTGGTGGCACAGTGGCCAGCACATTTGATTGCCAGCCCAGTAGTCATGTGTTCAAATCCCTGTCAATCAGGATTTTTTTAAATTGACATGGGCTCCAGGCGGAACCAGCCTAAAATGGGTACCATGGAATGTCCTGGGAAGTAAAGGTGACCTGCATGATTTTGACCATAAAAATATGGGACTAGCACTTTATGACAAATACACCTCGAGGTGTGTAAAAGGGTCCTTTATTTTACTTACTTACTGTTCACAACAGACATGGCAGCCACCTTTGCCCATTACTTGAAAGGGCTTGCAAAAGTTTCAACATTTCATCAGACAACTAATTACTGGTATCGTTGAGGAAATTATTGCTTACGGTAAAACTGCATTATCATTAGGCATTGATTTTGGGCAAGAGGCCCTCAGATGACACATGGATATCTCCACAAGAGCTCCTGACTTCTTCCATACATTACACAAGGAGAATTTCAGTAGTTAGTTAGTTACGTTAGTTAGTTAATCGCGGTTCTAACTTCACGCAATGAGTCGACCCCATTCTGCTCCGTTCCTGTGCCAGTGAATATTACACAAAATGCTCCTCACTGCCCAATGTGAAAAGTGGAACAGACAGGAGTCTCGGGAAGCCAACAGCCCGCACATGTACACTGTGCATAATGTCACCGAAGAATGCCAAGACAAAGGTCCTCCACGAAAAATACAATTCATTGTCTATGGAATCGGCAGTCACCAGAAAGACTTCATGGACCCGGGTTTTATCTCACATGCCTAGGTCTCTTTCCACAGGGCGACCCGCTAAAAGCGCCGCACAAAGCACGTACTCCGCAGCTCCAGCGACGACTCCCAGGAGTATCATGAAAGATGCACATTTGAACCAAAAAGGCAGACCAGTCAATTCAGCGACAGCCGGCAATTGTTTCGAACATGCACAAATATGAATAAAATTGAGCGGAACTGCGGTAAAGCTGTGACAATGTAAACAATATAAAATTACACAAAATAGTGCAGCTTTACATAATAGAATTAGGACACATAAAGGACGTCGCGGCGATTAGCCTTCATCAGCAAACAAACACATTCACAAACACAACATATAGTCAAGGAGATCTCCTATGACTACATCAAAACGTGACGATAGGACGAGAAGAACAAACAGATGAAAAAAATGAAAGCAATGAAGAGAAAATGAAAATTTGAAAAAAAAATATGTTCATACTTACAATTACACAGCTCGGAATTCTGAGGTAAGTATGAACCATCATACCATCATGAAATAGCCGCACTATTTGGACAAACTTTCGTGGACAGCCATATTTCGCCATAATCTTCCACAGTCCTTCTCTGCTGACTGTATCAAAAGCCTTGGTAAGGTCAATGAAAGTGGAGAACATTTCGCAGTTCTGTTCCTGGCATTTCTCTTGCAGCTGCCTTGCAGCGAAAATCATATCAACAGTTCCTCGTTCTTTTCTGAAGCCACATTGACTCTCAGAAAGAAGACCTTGATCGAGATGGGCCGTGAGGCGATTGAGAAGAATTCTGGCGAGTATCTTCCCTGCAATTGAGAGTAAGGAGATGCCTCGGTGTTGTCACAGGATTTGCGGTTTCCTTTACGTTTGTAAGAATGGAGGTGGAGGAGGTCACTGCAGCTTTCCGCTGGATCGAGAATACGATACACACACACACACACACACATCATGATTGTAACTGACTCAGAAAGCATGCTGAGGACGGTGAGGACAGGCATGCTTCGTGCAGAGTGGCTTGCTTCGCTTCAGAGGTCACGGGTGGCAGGCATCGTCTGGATCTTTTCTCCGGGGCATGCCGGTGTGCTGGGGAATGAACAGGCGGACAGATTGGCTGGCTCTGCAAAACTTGGTGTAGTATTGATGCATGACAAGGCAGACGTGGTTGCGGCCTTGTGGGAGCACGTGTACACCTCGGAGGAGCAAATGGATCATCATGGTCTGGCAAGAATGAGGCAGCGAGGAGTGACGAGGGGATCTGGCCGACGCTCGACGCTCAGAGGAAAGGCGAGACGGACATATAATCAGATTGCTACTGGTACTATTGGTGTTAGGAACTCTTCGCTGGCTGCTGAGGATGGGGACGGAGCGCCTATGGGAATGCCCCGAAAGCTGTGATGTCGGTTCCTAAATCAATCAATCAATCAATCAATTTACGTTTGTAAAGGTGGACTATTGACGCTTCGTTGAAATCTTGTGGCATGAACTCGTTCACCCATATGTTTGTAAAGACTTGGTGAAGCTGCTCTATTAGGACTAGCCCTCCCGCCTTGTATATCTCTGCTGGGATGGAGTCAGGACCAGGCGCCATGCCGCTGGAAAGTTGCTAGATGGCTTTGTTTACTTCCACTATGGTTGGCATGTCATCAAGTGTATCATTAGTGGGAACTTGAGGACGGCAGTTGATGGTTTCATCATCGAAGAAGGAAGTTGCATTTAAGATGTTGCTGAAATGCTCTGCCCAACGTTGAATGATTTATTTCTTATCGGTGACCAATGTTCCCCCATCTGCACCGAGGAGGGAAACTATGCCTGGTGATGTGGCTACGTAGACCACTTTCAGGAGTCGTAAAAGGTTTTCATATCATGTCTGTCAGCAAAGCCTTGAATTTCATCAGCTTTGTTGCTCAGCCAGGAGTCCCGCATGTGCCGAAGTTTCTGCTGCACTATTCTCCGAATGTTATTGAAGGCATCATTTTTGTTTTTTAATGTTGACTTCGGGTCATTCAAATATGCCTTGTGGAGAAGATGTTTCTCGGCCAACAATTGGTTGATGTCTTCGGAATTTTCTTGTTATGCTTTCGGGAGCTGGACCCAGGATTTCCATAGCAGTGTTGTAAATATTGCCCTTTAGGGCTCTCCACTCTGTTTCCGCATCCTGTTTAGCTGCAGCAACCTTGGGCTTGAAGTGGTCTTCCAGCATATTTTCAAACAGCTGTATATTTTTTTTTTTTCTGTTTAGGCGGGTGACATTTAGTTTTTTTTTTTTTTTTTCATTTTTACCCCTTGAGGACGCCGTGGTTGTTTTATGGGTATGTTTATTTTCAAGATAATGAGACGGTCGTCTGTCCAACATTCGGTTCCACAAATGGATTTTGTCACCCGAACGTCTTGTCTGTCAATCTTCCGGACGATGACACAGTCAATGAGGTGCCAGTGTTTCGAGTGAGGGTGCATCCATTTCTAGTGGGAAGGTGGAAAATTGTGTTGGTGATCAGGAGATCGTGTTCGGCACAGGTCTGAAGGAGGAGGAGTCCATTGCTGTTACAATTTCCGACTCCGTACTTTCCAATGATGCCACTCCAAGACGCGGTGTCCTTGCCTACTCTGACATTGAAGCCTCCAAGGAGTATAAGTTTGTCTCCTTTGGGAACAGATGTTAATACGTTGTGCAGGTCCTCGTAGAACTTGTTTTTGACGTCATCTTCATTGGTCATGGTTGGTGCGTAGACACTCACGATGGTTGCATGCTTCTTTCTTTCAGCAGGGGTAACTTAATGGTCATAGGCCTGTCATTTATAGCCTTCGGAAATTCATCTAGTTTGCCAACCAGGACCAAGTTAATGGCAAAACCCACACCGGATTGGCGTCTTTCCTCGCTTTTCCTTTCACTCCAGAAGAATGTGTAGCCGGCACCTACTTCACAGATTTGGCCTTCACCTGCAAGTCGTGTCTCGCTCAAAGCTGCAATGTCGATGTTGTACCTGCCCAGCTCTCTCCAAATCAGTGCTGTTCGTCTCTCTGGGCGCGAGTGCGTACATTCCAAGTTCCGATTGTCAAAGGAATATTGTTTGCTCTTTTAGCTTTACCTATTTTTACTTTGTATGTCTACCGCAGTATAGGGTACCACCAACCGCGGCTAGCTGGTTAGGTAATGATGGAGCAGACAATGTTTAGGGCACCATTACTAGCCCCTTCCTCATGCTATGGAGGTTAGCAGTGCTTTCCTATAGAGGGCTGCTCAGTCATATTTGGACTTTCTAGGTATTCTTTCTAAGTACAGCATTTACAAAATGCATATAAGAAATTATCTGAAGAGAGTAATAGTGGCTGATGTAATAGTGAGCACATTAGCCCTGGTTTGTTATGGAAAATTTTGAGCCCAACATCATACCCCTCCCCCAATGTTGTTTTATAATGTGAAAATGACTGATACAGCCGTTCAAGAAAGAAAAAAAAACTGCAAATTTATTAGAGAAATTATATAATCAACAATTTTTGAGCATATTATGCAGGAGAAATAAACCTTAAGACTTAGTGAAAACTGGCAAACTTGAAGCAAGTAAAAGACGCGATACCTGTATAATAAATACCTGGATGGCTTGGCCATATGGCATAATGAGGACAAGAACACAGAACTGATCCAAGACTCTGGTGGTCTAGTGAGATGGCAAGCAATAATGGCTGCTCACGCATGGCACATGATGATGATGGAGCAGGATTTTTCTATTCTTTGTAATTGTTTCTCATGATACGTCATGAAATGAGATGTTCTTTTATCCATTAACAGATTATTTCTAACATGGAAGCATATTGTTTTAACAGGTTTTATTAAATCTAAAACTTTACATTATTTGTGTTCATATTCTAGAAATTTTATTTAAACAATATTAGAACAGTGATCACAGATGTATTTGCTTCCAAAATTAGACTATTAGTCTGGCAAATATCCAAGTTTATGACAATTGTTAGCAAACAACATGCTGATAAAGATGATTTTAAAATTGTTTAATGACCTTTTATTGTACCATTTTGAAGCGGTAATCTCTATTTGCAGTGGCCTTGTGACTTTTCCTATAAAGGCGCACATTTATGTATTGCTGTGGTGTAAAGATGCAAATTTCTATATTGTTCAAAATATTTAATTTTGTTTCCTCTGTAGAGTTGTGTTGTTTCATTGTCTTCATGTGTACTGAAGCTGAGTCAGTGACTGCTAATGTGCTGAGAGCAAGCTCAATATTTATTTCTTCTTCTTCTGGATCATGGGCCTTCAACAAACTCACATCAAGCCCTCACAGACAAGTTCATGATTGGCCTCACAATAAATGGCAGAAATTTACAGGGAGAGCAAACTGAAATACCTGGGAATCACCTTTGACAGAAGCCTGTCATTCAGTAATCATGTGGAAGAAGCTGTCATGAGATCTGAGAAGGAAATAGGTGCGCTGTAGATTATCGCAGTAAGGACATGAAGCAACAAATATTGTTCGTACTCTATCAACATCTGATTCTATCAGTAATTGAGTATGGATTTGGGCTGCTCACAGTGTCAGAGTCAACTGATGAAAGTAGAGTACATACAGTAGGAAGCTATGCGAGTGATACTGGGATGCACAAGGTACTCGCCAGTAGTGTTTATGCGATGTATCTTAGCTTTACCCAAGATTGCAGACAGGCTCAGAGTGCTGCAGACTAAATCATATCTCCGAGTGGCTGCAGACATGGAACACTCCCGGTATGAAGACCAGGCCATGGTTAAGAGCTGTGCTGAAAGGTTGTGCAACAATTGATTCACGACAATTCGCAACCAGGTGATGTAATGATGAACACAGATGTCTCTGTGTTAAGAGATTAAAGAAGTGCCTGGGGGTTTCTGGTGAAGGTTAGTGGACAGGGTTTAGTGCTGGAGAGCCTGGCATAGGATACCACAACATCTGATCTAGTCTGAGAATAAAGATGGAGGCAGTCACAACAGTTTTCCAGTGACTGGAGGACAAACAGCACACACATGTGATTGTAATGAACTAACAAAGTAGGGAGACTTTATTCACAAACGTTTGTGAATAATATGAGACATTATTCACAAATGGCTGGTAACTTGACGTTTACTACCACCGTCGATTGGTTTCAGAAGACTATTAATCTCTCTTCATGTCCGACTTTTCTTGTAAGTTCTTTTTCTTGCTCTTGATTCCACCTATCTTTACTCGAGCTCTTCTGTTGTGCAAGTATGCTTTCGCCCATTTTCATCCACTGACTTCTTTTCATTCATGTTAAACAAAGACATCTATTGGATCCATCGATTCCGACATTCAATCACTCCGTCATTGCTTGGGGGCTGCGCCACCCGGGAACTGAACCTCGGTCTCCCGTGTGACAGGCGGAGATACTTACCAATATACTACAGAGGACACGTTAATGTTCCCACCAAAATTAATAATATAGTCAAACATAGGTCATGTAACCATGTGACTGATTGTGTTTGTGAATAATCACTTCGAACAAAGTATGCTGAGAGAGGTGGAGACTAGGTGTGCTTCGGGCAGAGTGGCAGGTTTCAATTCAACAATCAAAAATATGGATCTGTTGGATGTTTTCCTCAAGACATGCTGGTGTGGTGGGAAATGAGTTGGTAGATAGGTAGGCCTGGCTTACATCACTGGGTGGTGCAAGATAAGACAAATAGGTCGATGCCCTTTAAGAACATGTATATAGTGAGGAAGAACAGATAGATCATCATGGCCTGAAGAGAATGGTGCTGCAATCCTCTTTAGTCATCTCTTACAATTGCATAGTAGGTTACAGTGTTACTACTCTTTGTGTCCCTTAAAGTCCCCAGTAACACATGGGTGAACATTTTTATCAAGGGATGTTTCTTTTAAATCAGATAATGAACACTCAGAAATTATAACTGAAGCCATCTGAAGACACCTGTTAAAATAATTTATTTTCTAATAATAAAAGTATCATATAGCATCTTTCACCTTGTACAGAAAAAAAAACAATTAAAATTTTTGCTTTTAATGTTACATTCACATCTTTTTAAAAGCACACAAACAATTTGTATGGATTTTTAAAAATAATGTTTCTTTTAAATAGTTTCAGCAGTAAATAAACATATTTTCTATTTATTTAAACAGACGAAACAAAATCAATCAAACCAAACTATTGCTTATAATGAATGTAGAAACCGATAGCACATGTATCTTAAAATAAGTCTAGTCAATCAATGAAATTATAATTGCAATCAGTGTCTAACAGACCGTTAAAATAACAGAATAATTTGAGAGATCATAAATAAAAATGTATATAGTTGTTTTCACATCTTGTGATTGTAAATGAAAAAACATCAAAAGGAAGACAAAGAGATAAATAGATGGATGACATGGCATTTGCATATTGGAGACAAGAAAACAGACTTGATCCAAAACTCTGGTGGTCACGTGAGATGGTGAACCATAGTCACCACTGCTTATATACATGGCACTAATAATGAGGTTTTATTGGAATGACATTCAGTGTTCTTTTTTAATTACAGGAGGTTGAGGGGTATGATATAAAGTTAGTTGCATTTCCTTTACAAGACTATCGCAGTCAACCCCAGCATTTTTTTGCTGTTCGTGATTTCTTGGTAAGTTTATGTTCAGTAGTTTGCCATTGATTTCTGAATGACAAGCACTATTATCTTATTTTTGGAAACCAATGCAAGGCAGTCTGTTTCCAAATCGTCCACAGCTGTGTTTCGAACGTGCAATGTGGAATTACGAATTGCATTCAAAACCCCTTCGCCACAGAGCCGATATAGTCAGACAAAAACTCTCTTCCTTCAAACAGCTGATAGAAAGCCATCCTTTGTGGGGCAGTTCTACAAGCAGTAATAATACAGGACATACAGCAGACAGAATCTAGGCAGTAAATACATGTTCTAACTTCTATCCTGTCTATATATTTATTTTACAGCTCAAAGACTTGACTTTTACTTCCACTGTCAGTGACTTTAGATTTATGTACTCTGATTATAAGGGTTTTTTTGTCACTGACCTGGGATCTCAGGATGACCCAGCCTAAAAAGAGAACCAGGAAATTTATATGAAAATAAAGACCACACCACCCATCAAGTGCTGATTGGTCTAAACATGTGGGTTAAGCACTATATACCCAATAAATCTCATGGCATGAAAATACATTCTTGACTGCTACCCACTTAACTCTAACTGTATATCTCACATAACCGTTACCCAGCATTATTACTATAATGCTATACTTCTCTTAATGTGTCAACTCGACTTAGATCTAAAATTGTTCTTATGCAACCTCACATATCCTTATGCAACCTCACATATCCATATGCAATCTCACATATCCATATGCAATCTCACATATCCATATGCAATCTCACATATCCATATGCAACCTCACATATCCATATGCAGTCTCACATAGCCTGATGACTGTGTATGAACAACATCTGTTTATCCAAACATTACTCACTTCCTACAACATAACTTCTGCATATTTGAGCTATATTAACATATCATCATCATCATGTGCCTGCTAACTGATGTAGTTGTTTGTGCATTTCCTCTGATCTCAGCATAATCAGACTGCTACTGCTACCATTAGTATCAGGACTCTTCACTGGCTGTTGCAGAAGAAGGTGAAGCACATATGGGAATGTCCCAAGTGCTGTGATGTCAGTTCTTGACTCAACTCAACTCAAATTTTGTTTAGTTAGAGTTGAATAAGCCGGTCTCCCTGGCCGAGGGGTTAAACGACTTTCTTTGTAACCCCGTTTATTTGCATAGGGTCTCGCAGCGCGCAAGAATTGGTAGCGGTTCTCGCTGTGTTGGTGACTTATGGAATAAGTGAGCCGGCCGTTCAGAAAGCAATGGCAAACTACTGAGCGTAATCTTGCCAAGAAATCAACAACAGCGGTAAAATGCTGGTGTCGACAGCGATGTCCTGTAAAGGATATGCGGGGGAGTTGAATACTCATACTCAGAGGCAGTTGTTATGTAGTGACAGTTTTAAATTTATCCCAAATTTCTAAATTATCAAAGACATTATCAAAAGTGGTGTTCAAAGATGCCCCTGGTCACAGAAATATCTCAGCAAGTCCCATCCATACTTCTAATCACTTACAGCTCCAGTTATCCTTGCTTGACCTCAAAGTCTGTATTTCTTTATCCATTTTCCATTATTATCATCATGTAGCAGATCCCTTTTTGAATGCTGCTCTCATCACTGGCTGCTGAATAGCTTCTCGATCTCCTGCTATTTCTCTCACCATATGCACCCTCATGTCCAAGGTGTCTGCAATATCTTGTGTTCACCCTCATGTCCAAGGTGTCTGCAATGTCCTGTGTTCACCCTCATGTCCAAGGTGTCTGCAATATCCTGTGTTCACCCTCATGTCCAAGGTGTCTGCAATATCCTGTGTTCAGCCTCATGTCCAAGGTGTCTGCAATATACTGTGTTCAGCCTCATGTCCAAGGTTTCTGCAATATCCTGTGTTCACCCTCATGTCCAAGGTGTCTGTAATGTCCTGTGTTCACCCTCATGTCCAAGATGTCTGCAATGTCCTGTGTTCACCTTCATGTTGGTCAAACCCTGCCTCTTCATCCAGAAACCACACCTTCCATCATTGTTCTCTCAAAGCCACTGTGATGTTTAATATTGCCAAAGTATTTTATTTTCTGAGACATGCTACTGTTTATAAGTCAGTTCTATGCTCAGATCTTGTAGAATTTCAGCATTGTTCTTCTTCTTGGTCCGAAATAATCTAAAACTTTTGCGGTAGTATTTGATTTCCAAAGTCCATATTTTCTTCTTTAGTGGCTGAGAAATTATCTATGACTCACATGCACATGTTGCCTCAGGATAGACGCATGTTCTCATTCAACTTGTTTGTTGGTGTTGTGCTATATGTTCTTATTACTGTTTACTCTCTGTATTGTTATCACCTGTGTCTAATTTCTATTTAATAGTTCCCATCATTGCTGATTATGGAGCTAATATATTCAAAGTTTCTGACATTTTAAATTTCTTAATTGTTGACAGTGATCTTTGGTAGGTACGGAGCTTTGGACTGTAGCCGTTATTTCTGTTTTGCTTACATTCAAGAAAAGTTTGATTTTCACTGTGTCTCTTGACAGATGTGATCAGCTCTTCTAATCCTTTAATACTATTTGAAATGAGAATTGTGTCACCATCTCGTACACAATGCCCCATTTACCACTTCATTTCTTTTCTTGTGTACTTCCATTTATTTAATTACAGCTGAGGTCAACGTGGGTGAATGGATAAGAACACTCGCTCTTAAACTTCCGGTGTACTGATGGCAAGGTAGCGAGTTCAACTGCTATATCAGTTAGCTGTTCTAAAATGTTGACTTCTCATCCTTGACTTTGCAATGTAACTAACAAGTACCTCAGAAGATGGAATGAATTCGCCTCATGGCAAGGGACATAGGTAATCAGGAAAGCTAGCCTACATGCGCAAATCAGTCTGGTGTGAACTATGCTAAAGTTCAAAGCGAGCAAATGAAAAAAAAAAAAGTTTTATTACTGTCCATGGGTTGCCAAGCACATAATAATTATTCATGAATGAAGAAACAACAGGAAATGTAATAGGTCATCTTTGCAAGGAGGCACACAAAAGATAGAACGCAGACAACAAACTAAACTAAATGGAAACAAATAAATATTTACATAGCTATCTACATTAGGATAAAAGAATGTGTAGAATTATACTTCAATCTGTACAAGAATCAAACAACTTACAGGTGTAATTATTGTAAATGAAATCCAATGCAAATTATGCTTTTGATAAAAAATTGCCAAAACGTTAATGTCAAAGTCTCACTTATCTTTAAGTAGATAAGGGATGTAATAGAGATAGAGAAGGAAAATTATCGTAAAATTAACACAGTAACGAAAACAGATGCCGAGCCTAACCCGAGTTGTGAGGATTTAATTTTAAATATGTCAGAATAAGCCATTTTTTTCAAAATTAGACTTAACGAAAGGCTACTGGCAAATCCCAATGCATCCAGACTCATGCATATTACTGCTTTCTCCACACCACTAGGACTTTATGAGTGGCGATACCTACCTTTTGGGCTTAAAAATGCACCCGCCACCTTTGTAAGGCTTACTAGACTCTTTTTACATGGGATTACCAATGTTCAATCCTACATAGATGACATTTGTGTTCATTCCAAAGACATGACAACCCACTTAAAAACACTTAGACAAGTCCTCGACAGAATTAAACTTTTTGGACTGACAGTGAAACCATCAAGAGTAGAAATAGCTTTCAGAGAAATATAATTTTTAAGCCACAAGATTTCACAGGGAAAATTACTGACTGACGACAAAATTGTCTCAAAGATCCTGAACCTGACAGTACCAACGATGAAAAAACAAGTCAGGAGTTTGTTAGGCTTGGTAAATTATTATGCGAAATTTATTCCTAATCTGGCAGAGTTTACTACTATTTTTTCAAATTTGTTGACAAAAGGTCAACCCAACAAAATTTGTTTAGAAGGTGCAATTTGTAAATTGAAAACCATTTTCTCAAATCCACCTATCCTTCGACTCCCTGATATGAATTCTCAGTTTATCTTAAAAACAGATGCCAGTACTATCGCCATAAGCGGATATCTCATGCAGAATCATGATGGAGTAGATCATCCTATCGTTTATGTCAGTCGGAAATTGAAACCAGCTGAAAGGAGATACTCAACAGCAGAACTGGAAGGACTAAGTGTGATCTACTGTGTGCTTAAATTACAGAAATTCCTCAGAGGCAATCACTTCATAATCCAGATGGATAACTCGCCACTGCTGGTGATAAAAGACGGTAAGCCCAAGAATAACAGAATCGCCCGCTGGGCACTGATTCTCCAATATTTTAGTTGCGAGATCCAGCATATTAAGGACTCCAAAAATTGGATTCCTGATTTATTAACAAGACTACCAGACACACCAGGCGAGTAACACAACAACCAGTATGCCATACTAAAAACTGTGATACGATTTTATAAGGTTGCCTACCAAACAGCAAGTTTCCACATATGTTAGAACACTGTTACCAATCGCCTACAACACATAATCCAAGATTAGAATTAACCAGGTGTGAAATGAAGAACGTCGAAAGAACAATCATTCAATACTACAGACAACCACCAGTAATTTATAACCAACAAACACGTGTGACATTGCCAATTCACTGACTAGAAAATCAGGTCACCAACGACCATATTATATAGTTTAGATTCATGGAAACAGGACATCGGACATTTTTCCATCTATACCTCATCATGAACAGAACATTTATGAAACAACCATCACACTAACGTTGACAGGACCACCTACATTCTTCATCAAGGAACGACACTACCAGGGTCATCGAGTTACTTAGTTACTTAATTAATTAGTTAAAATGTTTAAAATATTTCATTACTTGTTCAAAGATTTAATTTTCAATTATGTACATTTTTCTGTAAATTTTTCTTTCACAGGTATATATGAATATTTTGATAAAACACGTTGACAGGTGATTCAACGTAACGTATACTAACTAGTAATGTTCTTCTAAACAGGTTAATTTTTGAATCATTCGGATTTAAAGTGTCTCATCTCATCTCATCATGTTCCTCTTGTACCTTGCGGTGTCGAGGTGAAGTATAAACTTCGTGAGAGTGCCCGGTTATAGGCTTCGTATATCGACATTCCCATGGATTCTGTTATTCCCTCCGTCCAACGTTTACGTGGTCGGCCTCTTCCTCTGTTTCCATCTGGTCTGTACATCATTGCTTGTTGTGGCATGCTGTTGACTGGTAGCCTACTTGCATGGCCAAACCATTTGACTTGCTGCTTTCTAATAAAATCTAGAGCAGCTTTAACCCCCACTTTAGTCCTGATTTCTTCATTTCTGATCTTATCTCTTCTTGATACGTTGAGTATTCTTCTCAGGAACCTCATTTCTGTTGTTGTGATTTTTCTTTTCTCTTTTAAAGTGTAAACTGTCCTATTATTATCGATACACTAGTACCAAGTATTCACATTAAAGTTTTCTATTACCGCCAAATTTTCCTAAGGGCGACAAACTTTACCGTAACCTCATTTGTGAATTTTAAACACATAAAATTGTGGAATGAGAGTTGTGGAATGAGAGATGTGTAATTGAGAGAGTGAATGTAATAAATGAAGTAATGATGTACATTGCGTGCAAATCGTAGGCGCCACTGTTAAATTATAATTTGTGCGCATCTGATGTAAAATGTAACATTTGTCACAAAATTTTTATACGTGTTTAGATAGATTACAAGGGAATTAATAGAATCAATCTAAGAATCACTGCTCGAAAGTCCAAGTCATGAATTACACATATCAGGTGAATCATGACAAGGGAAATTCTAGCTCAGTGACACTTAGAGAAATCCTAACACCATAAACAGCAACAACACACAGGCAGCTCATACACTAAAGACATCAGTTCAAAGACACATTCTCAACACTCAAGAAAAACAGTTAACGCACAGACACTTTTATAGAACACCAAAAGGGAGATTAGCAGACACTAACAGAATAACAGGGACATAAGCAATTAGTGGATGAAAACAAAGTATTTGTATATTTATACACTACCAACATACGGAAGTAAACAGTGTATACACGTACACATTAAGGGGCAATGGCTTGCACATATTCTTAAAAGGGCCAAGGCAATCTGCCTTGATGAGACTCTGTAATAGGAGGCCATTGTCCAGGACATCATGTTTGGATGTCTGAGAAGGGCGCATTTGGAGAACGCAAGTTCACAATCTTAGTCGTCAGGGAACTTCGGTCTGGATAGCTTAATTTAAGAATAGAAAGAGAATTAGACTCTTGAGCAACCACCCGAGATAGCAGTACTCAACGTACATTAGTTGCTAGTGCGGCAATACATATAACAGAGTTACCATCTACTAGATTACTACCCTGAACCATAGACTTATTCCCGTGATCCCTTGACAGAATTAGTTCCAACTAATTAAGAAATACCAAACCCATAGGAAGGGGGGATGGCGGACCATGTCAAGGTCTCACTTATCTCTAAGTAGATAAGGGACGTAATAGAGATAGAGAAGGAACATAGAAACAGGGGATGAATAGGGGAGAGAATAGAAGAGACTCGAACATTCGAGTCATAGGTCAAACTCCGCAGTACGCCCAGCCACAACCCGGCAGAAGCGTGAAGGGTGAAACCCCACGAAATGCACGAAGGGGCAAGCACACCGTGTCCAAACTCACGAGAGTAGAGGGCAGACGGCCACTGGACATTGACGGGAGAGGGTGTAGCTTCTAGAGGGAGACACAGGGACAGAACTTACTTAGATCCTTAAGATATTAACGATAGACCTAGTTTGAAATGTGTGTATAGTATTTGAATGTTTTGCATAATGAATTTGTATGTAATACTATAACAATTGTGCGAGAAGATTATTTCGCCAGATGACAGATATTGTAATAAAGTATAACTGACGATAATCGAACTTAGAGTTCTGTCGTATCTGTGCTCGCACTATTCTACCTGTCTGAACCCAAGTTTCTCTATGCCTATTTATGACACATTGACAGGTAAATAATATTTCAAACTTAATGTCATGGCAGGGCAGACCAGGCCCTAAGTCTTGGTCGGCAATTGGTCTAGGATGTAAGCTCCCACAGGCAGACAGTTAAAGAATTGCTTTGCTGATCCGGCAGCTTCTGCAGCTTGCCTTGTTCCAGATGTATTGGTGTTACCTTTCCTCTGGAGTAAACTAGCCAGGCTGAAAGAGGAATCATACTGCATGGGCAACATATGGTCTCTAAATTCAGCCCAGGCTTTGTGTTATGGGGCAGTATAACTTCATTTTACTAACTATCATCTATCAAGACGGCCAGGTGCCAGTCAAGTCTTTTCTTGTGTACTTCCTTTTATTTAATTACGGCTGAGGTCAACATGGGCGAATGGATATGAACACTCGCTCTTAAACTCCCGGTGTACTGATAGTGAGGTAGCGAGTTCAACTCCTATATCAGTTAGCTGGACTAAAGTGTTGACATCTCATCCTTGACTTTGGGATGTAAATCACAAGTACCTCAGAAGGTGGAGTGAATTTGCCTGATGACAAGGGACATAGGTAATCAGGAAAGCTAGCCCACATGCACTAATGTGTCTGGTGTGGACTATGCTCGAATTCATAGCAAGCAAATTTTAAATTAAAAAAACTGTTATTACTGTCCACAGGTTGCCAAGCACATAATAATTATTCATGAATGAAGAAGCAACAGAAAATGTAATAGGTCATCTTTGCAAGAAGGCACACAGAAGATAGAATGCAAATAACAAACTAAACTAAATGGAAACAAATAAATACTCACATAACTATCTACATTAGGATAAAAGAATGTGTAGAAATATACTTCAATCTGTACAAGAAACAAACAACTTACAGGTGTAATTATTGTAAATAAAATCCAATGCAAATTATGCTATAAATAATCAGTTTTGATAAAAATTGTCAAAACATTAAATAATATTTCAAACAAAATATTTGTCTCTTATTAATCACAGATTACTTATTTGTATTTATGTTATACTGATAAACTATTAAAAGATCTCTAAAATCATATTTCAGGGAATCACCGCATAACATCTAATATTAGACTCTCTGACCAATGAATTTTAATGTAATGTCTAGAATTAGATTCTGATTGTTTTGCTGCTATTTCTAAGACCATTTTTATATATTTATGGACATTTATACCTAGAACAGGGAGGCAGGTTAAGGGAGCCCCCTATCAAAAGAGAAATAAGGTGTCTCTTTCCCGGCGCTAATCTACAGGACTCCCTTGGGCAAGGTGGAGTGTCCTGTGTGAGCCCCCCCCCCATTCGCATAGTCATATTAGGTATATGATGCTAGCCCATATTTGTATACACCAATTGTCACTTGGTGGGCAAGATGGTCAATATGGCACAAATATGTCTGAATTGTGGGAGCTATGGTAATGCAGTGGTACATGTGCTGCCTGCTGGCTGTTGGTCATGTGTACAAATTCCCATTAAAGCAGGGATATTTTTTAATTGACTTCGGCCTCTAGGTCACCCAGCCTAAAATAGGTACCAAAACATGTTCATATACCTTGTTATAACATTCTGCCTTAACTGTTAACCAATTTATTACATTTAAATAATTTGTTGTGTTGTGTATGTTGTTTAATGAATTAAAATGTTTATTACTGTTTCCTATGTGAATTATCTTTTAATTTTGTTGGCTTTCATCCACAGTTACAACCGTTTGTTATTGTAGAAATCTCGTTTGTCTTTCTTCTGTTTTCTATTATTGGGATGTTCAATACTCACATATGACAAATACAACCATAACAAATACTATATGTTGTTAAATATCTGGTTAGTTATTTCAGCTGGCAAAATAATTCACTCTCCACTACTGAAGGCATAAAACTATTGTATTTCTGAGTGCAGGAAACTGTCAGTGGTCTCTCTCCTCTGGTGGGCGGAAAGGAATTTTAAGCATCTGAAATACTGATTCTTCTGTCGGGGTTGGGATTACGATGCCTTCAAAGATTTTTGTCGTTCCCTGGAAAAGAAAGAACGTACAGGTCAATGGCTCTGCAGTGATTAAACATCATCAAAATGTTTTATAAAATGAACAGATTTGTAAAGCACAAACTTATACTGGGTGTTTGTAAAGTCTCACTACACTTTGTATGTAGTACTAATTTGAAAAATAAAGTACATGACGTCATCAATCAATGTGCTAAAAAATGCATTAAATTAGTTACTATAGTCACTGCTATGGTCTAATGCTATTTTGGGGAAGCTGGAAATTACCAATGAAGTATTCATTATAACTGGCTTAAGACATGACTTTACATGTCTCTTCATGTTGTCAAATACCTTCTGCAACATATCTGTTGTTATTTCCGTGTGTATCGACCGCAATTTCAAAACACTTGTTCAACCATACAAATTCTTTCTTCCGTTAATAGCACCATTCGCTTTGGAGTGCAAAGAATTACTCCAACAGACGGCAGCCATTCACTGCATATTACTTCTCAATGGACAGTGGAGCACATTTTGTTATGACGTCATGTACTTCATTTTTCAAATTCTTTCTACACACAATGTGTAGTGAGACTTTACAAACACCTTATACTAATAATAATTAACAAGAAGTTGGTTTTAGATAAAGAACTAACCTTTCTAACTTCTGTTTTTAGAGCATGCTCATTAAGTGACATGTTTTGCTTCTTGCACAAGTGTCTCAAAGATCTGTTAAAGTGGGCAGAGCCAGTGAAGTACACAAGAGCACATGCATACTCATTGTAAGGGACAACAATGATATCCAGGCGGCGGTGCTGAGGACATTTATGAAAGAAGAAATGTTAATTACTACTCAGCTGCATTTTACACTTGCCATCTCATTTTAAAGGAATATCAATCAGATCATATTTGACATTCATATTCCATATTATTTTAAGGTATTAAAAGAGAATCAAAATGATGAATTGCTCATTCAGCAGCGTGATTACTTCTCTCCAAACAACAAAATTGAGAATGAGGCTCATCAAATGCTACGCGTATTCAACATGACTGTTTGGAGTGAAAAAAGGACACTGACTAAAAGAATGAAGTATACAATTTAAGCTTTTGAAATGTGGGTCTTTGGAAGAGAGGGACAAGTTTCTTGGATAGAAAAAAGGAAAAACAGTAAATTCCAGTACAGTTCAATATTTAAAAAGCATCATTGAAAAAATAAAAATTCGAAGAAGAAAAAAGGCACTTTTATCATCATGTGCCTTGCTTATAAGCACAGGTGATCAGAATCGACATCTAACAGAATCATTAATCTAGGATCAGGTCGGTGTTCTAGTCCTGATTATTTCACTTGGGCAAGCCATCTAGGTATTTATCTCTTTGTTTTCCCCTTGCTCTTATTCCATCCTGTTTGTCAAGTGTCACTAAGTTTTCCAAGTTGTCTGTAATTTTTCAAGTTTATTTCTCCTCTGAATATACCCCAAAATCCTTGACTGTCTACGTCTAACTTCTTGAATCAATCTACAGTTTTCCTGTTTCTTGAAGGACAGTCTTATTTGTGTGTGTGTTTTGTTTTGGTCTGTCCATGGTATTCTTTGCATTTTTCGCAGAAAGCACATTTTCACTGCCATTAAGTGTCTTTCAGCATCTCAGCTTATTGTCCATGATTCACATGCATACAACAGTTTATTTCTACATAGGACTTTATCTGATTCAGTGCTGAAGGATTATATATCGTCAAATGTGATCTCCCGTTTGGATAGAAGGACGATAAATCATCATACTAAGATCATCATGTTATTTGCTTTGTGTATTTTCTGAAATTTCAATGTGCAATGAACGGAAATATACATTATAATACTTGTTCATTTGATTGTGTACCATGTTTGGTCCAAATTGTCTTTTTGTTTGTCACTGAATCAGTTAAATACAAATTTTCTCACTGCAGCTGACAGCTTTTTATTGACAAGTTTTTCCATCTTGCGAAAGGGTACTTTTGCTGAAACAATTATTCTTTTAATCTCCACAAGGCATTATCTGCTAGATGTTATGACTTCCAAGATAGTTGTACCGATTCAACTGTTTAGGAATTTTCTCATTTACTTGGATGTTACATTGTATTATTTTTTTATTCTTAGATATGACCAATGAGTAAGTCTTATATAAGCAAATGAAAACCATAAACTGATTAGAGAAATTAGACATAGATGATCACACATTATGAGAAGAAATAAACTAGGCAATTTGGTGACAACTGGCAAGATTGAGGGGATAAAAACAAGGGGAAGGCAGAGAAGTAAATATCTGGATGGCTTGGCTATGTGGTATAGCCGAGACAAGAACACTGAACTGATACACAACTCTCGTGATAGTGTAAGATGGCAAAACATGACCGCCTACGCTTATCAGCGTGACACATGATGATGATGATGAAGATATTACCATAACTTCTGTTTCCATATAGTTAATTCTAATCCTAGCTGCTTACTGTGTACATTAACAGCATCCACAAAGGATGCTTTGGTCATGTTATATGACATAACAGTCTATTCAAAACCATAAAGGAGAAAAAGTTGAGGTCAAACAAGCTAGAGGGTGTCAAAGATATAATGAACAGACAATATCAAGATATACTCAGGATACTCAAGATATAATGAACAGAAAACGTCAAGATATGCTCAGGATATAGTCTAGCAGAATGTACGATGAAGTCACAGAACACAAATTGCTGAAGATCAATTACCATCAATCTTCACTTCTGAAATGGCACTAGATGATGATGATGATTTTGTTTCTGATCATAGAAGTTACAACATTTTTATGACTTTTAGCTCATAATATAGTAGAGGCTTCAACCCTAAGATCTTATACTAAGCTCTTCTATCATCTGCTATCTCATGTTTATTTTTTTTTTGTCTTTCCCATATTACTCATATATCTAATTATCTGTGACACTGATATTTTGAGCTCCTTATCATTCTATTGTTTCAAAAGAAGAATTGTTTAGTTATGTTAACTGGTTAACTTCATGCCATTTCTATTGTCTTTCCCAGTTCATTAAGGATACCTATTCTTAGGCTATAAACATCAATCTATGCTTAGGGAATAAACATCAACCTATGCTTAGACTATAAACATCAATCTATTCTTAGGCTATAAACATCAATCTATGCTTAGACTATAAACATCAACCTATGCTTAGGCTATAAACAGCAATCTATGCTTAGACCATAAACATCAACCTATGCTTAGACTATAAACATTAACCTATGCTTAGGCTATAAACATCAATCTATGCTTAGGCAATAAACATCAACCTATGCTTAGACTATAAACATCAATCTATGCTTAGGCTATAAACATCAATCTATGCTTAGGTTATAAACATCAATCTATTCTTAGACTATAAACATCAACCTATGCTTAGACCATAAACATCAATCTATGCTTAGACTATAAACATTAACCTATGCTTAGGCTATTAACATCAACCTATGCTTAGTCTATAACCATCAACCTATGCTTAGGCTATAAACATCAATCTATGCTTAGGTTATAAACATCAATCTATGTTTAGGCTATAAACATCAACCTATGCTTAGTCAATAACCATCAACCTATGCTTAGGCTATAAACATCTATTCTTATACTATAAACATCAACCTATGCTTAGACTATAAACATTAACCTATGCTTAGGCTATAAACATCAATCTATGCTTAGGCTATAAACATCAATCTATGCTTAGTCTATAAACATCAACCTATGCTTAGGCTATAAACATCAATCTATGCTTAGGTTATAAACATCAATCTATGCTTAGGCTATAAACATCAATCTATGCTTAGGCTATAAACATCAATCTATGTTTAGGCTATAAACATCAATCTATGCTTAGGGAAAGTGCTAATTGGGTGTATTGCGAGTGCTGTGAAATTGCTTCCTGTAAACAATAACAATAACTGACCTTTCTATTTTCACCAGGGAGTTTACATACACCCAAATATTTCTTCTGGCTTTCCTCTACAGAAACTAGATCATCTGTTATAAATCCTGGAGAAACACGACAACAGTGATTGAGTCAATGGACAAGGACATTGAGTGGTCTGTTTCTATACCCTCAAAAATACAGGTATTGCTAATGTCTTCTCTAATATGAGGATAAATCAGAAAGCTAGTCACAAATTAATATCTTTTTTAAAACAGTTACATGAGATGCAAATTTGAAAATAATTTATTGCTGAACTTGCATCTCTTCTTATTTCTGAAAATAAACTTCACAAACATTGATACATTTATTCCACTGCTTTATCAGTCCCCAAATGCCTGCACTGGAAATTGCAGTAACGTAGTGGCTAAATGCTCGCGTGTCATACCAGTGGTTCAATCCACACCGAGGCGGTTTCAAATATTTTTTTAATTGACCTGAGCTCACAGGTCTACCCAGCCTGAAAGTGATACCAGGAAATGTCTTGGGAAGTAAAAGTGGCTGGCATGATACCAATCACATGACTCTATGAGTGTCATTTGGTCTATTAAAAATATGGGTCAAGCTCCATATGCCCAATGTGTCTTGATGTATAAAAGGGACTTTCACTAATACCTGCCCATAGAAGCCTTTGGGCTGCTGCCTAAACCACATTCACACCTCATGTTAAACTTCTTCAACATCAGAAAATCGTTTGCCACCAAAGTCATTTTTAGCAGACCAAAGAGGTGGAAATCACTAATGGCTAGGTTGAGGGCTGTAAGAAGGATGTTCTTCAAGTTTCCCATACTACTAGAGTATTTACCTCCAGGTTAATCAAGACGTATGGGGTCTCATATTGTCGTTAAGGCGCAATACATACAGAGTCATTAGACCTGGGAATTTTTCTAAGCATCGTTAGAACTTCACAGTACGATGCTGCATTCATATAGTCTAGTTGTTAGTTAGTCATTAGTTGTGGTTCCAATATCACAGCAAGGGGTGTTCCCCATTATGCTCCGTTCCTGTGCCAGTGAATATCACATAAAATGTTCCCCACTGCCCCATGTGAAAAGTGGAAAAGACAGGAGTCTCGACAAACAACGGCCCGCTCAGGCACACTGTGCAAAATTCCACCGCCAGAATGTCACCACAAAAGTCCTCTATGAACAAAACAGTTCATTCTTGATGGAATTGGCAGTCACTTTCCCAACCAGATGTTCACCTACAAAGTCTCGATGTTTCTAGATATTTTTGTTCCATTTCTAGATGTTTTCTAGCCAACCATGCCATTTTTTTCTCCGAAATGTAGATCACACAACAAAACAACCTCAAAAGATGTAAAGAAACATTTCACTGTTCATAAAGCCGTCGCCAGAATGCCAACAGAAAAGTCCTCCTCGAAAACACAGTTCGTTACCGATGGAAACGGCAGTCACTAGCAAAACCAGCAACCACACATTTCTGCATAAGGCAAGAAAACCGGTCGCTTCTGCGACACACCCACCGCCATACATGCAGATATTTCTGGGTGTTGTTGTTACATTTCTAGATGTTACTGTGACATTTTGTATCGCACATTATTCGCTCCAAGGTTGAACCACAACTCATAAACGGGACTATAGAACATGCCTCGCACTTATTTAGCATTATACTTGATCACATCAGCTCTAAAATAGATCTGTCATCATCTTGACACGCAGGTCAGCGATCGGAACTCAAGAGATGATTGGAGAGGGATAACCTTTGTGGCGTGCCCAAATGCTTTCTGGGATAGCCCAACGCCCAAACGCGCACATTCAGGTTAAAATTCCGTGAGGACCAGATGCGTTTTTCCATATCGGAGTATTTTAATTTGATGTCCTCTCACAATTCAATGGTAAGAGAGCTTCAGTGGATTATATTTAATTGTCATTAGACTGTACAAGTGCAGGTAAAGCTTTGTCTCTGTGAGATATGTGTGTGTATCACGTTCCTAGCACTTAAGAATATGTATTTTCAATTTTAAGATAGCCGCACATTCTTGTCCCTGCCTACTGCAAATGGCGGAAACTGCCATCACTGTTTTAAGACATCTAACTTCGTCTTTATCTTCAAGCTTTTAGAGAAGTGCATTGATGTGCATTTAAATCTTAAGCTGTATGAAGAGGCAAGTCTGGACACCTTTCATGCTGTTCTTAATATAAAACCTTATAACCTCTTAGTTCATGCAAGAGCCTGGTTTAGAAAAGACAAGCTGTAACGTCTGTGCCGACCACTGCTTCCTTCTAATCTACAGCCAATCTTCAACACATGAGAATGAAAGAAGGAGAGAACTGAATGTCTCCCCCTTCTGTCTTTATTTGTTCGTGGCGTTGAGAGAGATTTATGTGCAAAACTGGTAAGCATTGTGATCAGGTCCAGCGTAGTAAACGGCTGTGATATATTCCGTACAGAGTTGCATAATGGCTACTACAGCATACCGCACTCTTGTCGAACTGACGTCAGACTAATAAACCAGATTAGGCACACAAAACCTTGTCCTCAGCTTGAGGCTGAAAGGGACTAAATGTTCATGCACTCAGGCAAACGAAGAAGAAGAAGATTAGCATTGGTATGAGAGAAAGGGCTTGTACTTTGTTATCTCGTATCTATAACTATGTGTACATGTTATTGTCAATGGGTGAGAGGCGGAGTGAAATTCTCAATGATTACTTCATCTGTTAATTAATATTCATTCCATGAACATAACAATACTTGTACCATCTTAAGAATGAAGATATTCATCTTATGCTTTCATGCATTGTAACTACTAACCAGCATGGGAATATCATTTAAAATATTGCACCCCTGTTTGGAAAAGTAAGTAAAGGAGGATATAGCTTTCATGCATTGTAACTAGCTGATTAGCATGGGGAGTATCATTCAGATTATCACACCCCTGTTTAGAATAGTAAGTAAAGGAAGGAAAATGGGAGAGGAGGATGAGAAAGAATTGAACAGGAATTGTAAACTGGCAAACTAAACATCTGATGCAGCCCTGGTTCTGGAAATATGAGTTAACATAAATGATCATATCATCATAACTTCCATTCTGTAATCATTGCTGTTCAGGATCAAACCTTGATGTGTAGAATTTTACTCATATGTCTCCATCAGACCTCTAAGCTTTGTCATTTCCTGTTGTCTGTGTCTTCTAGGTGAATATCAGCACATACAGATCACTATGACTACTAGAGCTAAAGAAGATCTGGCTTTCCAGATAACTGATGCCAGTCAACAGTTTAGATTGGACCAGTTCAAAGGAGAGACATTGTAGTCGATCTCAACTTATAGATACTGCTTGATTCTTCTTCTTTCTAAAACTTCTTATTGTAGCCATCTTTTCACTCTTGTCAACTGCACTAACAACTTCAGTTTGACCACATATGAATGGAAGCAATATGTTTATTCACAAAGGTGAGGAAGGACGGTGTTCGCAGACTAGATGGAAGGATAGACTGGTGAAGAAAAGATGGACGAATCCAGAACAATAATGCCAAGGATCAGTCTGGGAAGAGATTATGGAAATCGACACCTTGTCAGAGTTTGGTCAGCTTCCCCGAATTTGTTATTCCGAGAGTCGACATATGTACTCAATATGGTTAAAACATTTCACAGTGGACTGCCAGCCCAATGTCTCCAGCGAATATCTAAGTGCTAACTTTTACCTGGACGTTCCTATCGAATCCATCATGTCATATCAATACACACACCACCAACCTAAGATGAACATGGTCAACATCTGACTTATTCATAGTAAAACATACAAAGGACTGAGAACTTTAGAACAATTGAACTCAGGTACTATTGTGTTAGAGACTTTTATTTCAGAAAAACATGGATCCTTATATCATCAACATAATCAAGTATTTAAATGATCAGACATTGATAGGAGAAGAACTGTGGAAGGGCTCAGTGTGTCATTCTTTGAACTAACTCACTACATAAACCAGTTGTGTACAAGTGATCTATCAATGACATTATGATGCATCTAACTGTGTATACTGATATGTTGTTTATGTTTTAAAGATGCACCAATTGCTTCTTCATCCACAGGATTTATAGTAAATAAACTGATGTTAATTTACCTCCTTATCTTGTCAAGTATCTCGTGATGTGCCAACTTTTCATATGTGTTTAATTATTGTTATTAAACAACATTGAAGAATTGGAACGGAAAGTGGCTGGGTAACCACGAACAGTCAGTAAATTCCTGGTCTGTTGTAAGCTCCCAGGTTCCAAATTGTTCATAAGGGAGAACTGTTAAATATAAATATATTTCCTGTAACCAGTTTCACCTTCTTAGGGAAAAATGGATACAGGTGGGGGTTCGTGAGCTAATCACTAGTTCTCCTTTTGGGAAGGTGAAATTTGGAGTGGCAACCATCAATATAACCGGGAACTCCCTAGATATCCTGAGCTACCCTGGGTCACTTTGGATTCCAGCGACCTGTCCACTCCATATGAAATTAGTCCCATTACTCTAGCATGACTTCATAACGGGGCAGGCTTTAGTGGGTACTGCACCTTCCTCCCCAACATACCATAGTTATCTAGCCAGCTACGCCATTTTGAGCATGCAGATCACACCACAACACCTCGGACAGATGTAAAAAACATTCCACTGTACATAATGCCGTCTCCAGAATGACAAAACAACAGTCCTCTACGAAAGCACGGTTCAATGTCAAAAGAAGTGGCAGTCAACCAGAAGACCAGCCGCTACACATTGCTGCATAAGGCACAAAAACGGTCAATTCTGGGACACAGCCATCTGACATTGCTCTGAATATGCCGATCATGCTCCACAACCTCGGTCAGATTTAAAAGCATTTCACAAGAAATTCACAGCTCACAGTATCGCGCCACACACTTAACTCAGTAGCAGGGTGACAGAACCGTAAATTACCAGTCCAACATGAGGAAAATGCGAATGCAACAGTAGCCACGAGCATAAACACCTAGAGGCCTTAACTATTTCACTGCCTATCTGCCATGCTGGGGACCAGAAGTCCATTCATATAGTCTAGCTACTTCGATTTAAATTGCCGAATTTAACTAGAAATATACTTGCAGATTTGTTCGGCAACTATTTTTTGTGTCTCCAATTTAAAGGAGGCTTAGAGTACTCGTGAAGTTAAATTACCCGATTATTTCAAGATCGAGTTAAAACAGAAACCGATTACTGGATATTATGTTTCCCTCCACGCGCTACGAATCTATACCTTTTATCTTCTAAAATTTGTTTCTTGGACAGAAGTACAGAATGACTTTATAAGACGTAAGTACACCATTCCATTTTAACTAGACTTTGTGCGTTGTTCTAGTAAGTTTTATTAAACGTATCATCCATTTTTATGTATAAGTATGTAGTTTTAGACTATTAGAGTTGACAATCCCATCTCAAACTGACATTATAAAGATGGCATGCTGTATTGTGGTATTTCAATGGCAGGACATGGCATTTTTCATCCAACGATGAACTATTAATATTGTCATAGAATATCCATAGCAATTGCAATGCCAATGATTGCATTCAACACCCATTATAGTATTTATGTGTAACTTTTGATCACTCTACACGGACCACATTGTTTATAATTTTGCAACTTTCCAATGGGACTTCTGTGGTCAAAACAACCAAAATGGATATCCGTCTTGCGGCCTCACGCTAACAAGACTGCATATGCATCACTGCATGACGTGGAGATCTCTCTCTCTCTCTCTCTCTCTCTCTCTCGCGTGTGCGTGTGTGTGTGTGTGTTTGTAAACTGGCAGTGTTATCTGTCCTTGAGTTAGAGTGACCCACAGATTTGAATAAGGTACCGTTGGATTTGTTTTTTTCAAGAGGTATCCAACTATGCAGTTATATATTTAAAAAGCAATTTAGAAAATGTTACTAAAGTGGTTAATATAATCACCTTTCTAATGTTGCAACACTGTCTATCGGCACTCTTCCGAATTCCGGTCCCAAATAGTTCCGCAGTGAATGTAGTGAATAACAATCCCTTACAGGACCTCATTCTGTGATTACTTCCGTTTTGACTACTTCCTTAGTTACATATAAATAAATACGGAGATACCAATACTGATACAGAGGCTTTCAATACACTTGTTTCTACTTGATGTAAAGAAATATTATAATGCCAGGCAGACCATCAGCTCCGACACAGATCTCCATTGTTGGGAGGATTTGATGCTCAGGGACAGTCAGTGGTCGTTGAAGCTGACGAGAGCTACTTTTTCCACCGAAAGTACCACCGTGGTCACTTTCGTCGTGGTCAATGGGTAGTTGGCCTGGTTGAACGTGGTAGTGGTCGTTGCTGGTTGGAAGTTGTGGAAAGGCGAGATGCGACAACACTGGAACGTATTATAAGTGATCACGTCTTACCAGGAACGACCATTGTCACCGATGCCTGGTGAGGCTACAACAACGTAGGTCAACTAAACCATGGCATCTACGATCATGCAGTTGTTGTTCATGCCAATAACTTTGTTGACCCTGTACACAGTGATATTCACACCCAAACAATTGAAGGGTTGTGGATGCAAGTAAAAAGGAAACAAAGATACCAAGGTGGCACTAGTCGTACAGTGTTTAACACTTATTTAGCAGAATTTCAGTAGCGCCACAGTCACAAAGTACATGTTTTCGGACAATATTTACAACTTTTGTGCCTCAATTTCGAGATATAATTTCATATATTGATGCAGGCTGCTGTACGTTTGATTGATCATTAGCATTGTCACCAGGCTGCTGTGGGTTTGATTGATCATTAGCATTGTCAGCAGGCTGCTGTGGGTCTGATTGATCATTATCATTGTCAGCAGGCTGCTGTGGGTCTGATTGAACATTCTCTGAAGCATGATTTTTATTTGCGCTCCCTTGCTTTGAACTCAAGCGTAGTCCATACACACTATTTCAAGTAATGCTGGAATGAACTTTGCATGTGGATTAGCTTCCCCTATTAACAGTGTCCCTTGCCATCAAGTGAATGCACTCCGACTTCAGAGGTACTTGTAATTTACATCTCCAAGCAAGGACGATAGGTCAGCATTTTGGTCAAACTGCCCGGTGTAGGGGTTGAGCCCCTTACCTCGGCATCAGCACACCGGATGTTTAAGAACACGTGTTCTTATCCATTCGGCCATGCTGACCTACAAGTATGGAGTTGAACCCAGGGATCTGAGTCAGAGACCAAATATAACTAGAAAACATTGTCAAATGAATTTTGTAAACATAAACAATACATATTACCATGTTATGAGACACATCCACCACCCACCCACACATCCCCCATTCACCCCAACTCCCCCACCCAACCACACACACAACCCAGATACACATACATGCCTCCACCCATCCACCACATCCTCACACCTACACATCTCCCCACCTACACACATCTCCCCACCCACTCACAAATCCTCCACCCGTCCCATTACCCACCCACATATCCTCCACCCACACACCTCCAACCACCCAGCCAAACACACATCCCTCAACCACACATCCAACACACACACACACACACACATCTCCCCGCCAACTCACATATCCCGCACACAAATTCCTCACCCACCCACATAATCTCCCATCTCCATTAGCTATAAGTGTGTTGTTTAAACTATTTGTAAATTCAATTATTATACTTTATTATTGTTATTACACACATTTTTCTATATTTTTCTTTGTTGCTTTTGCTGTTCATGTAATTAAAAGTAACGTGTTATTTGATAGTGATAATAAAGGATTTGAAAATCAGACTTTAAAAAATGTTTTCTTTTCTTTTCTGCTTCACATATATTTTTGTTTGCACTTCTATCTGCACATACATTCTTTCTACCAATCCATGTAGATTATTTCTCATCAACACGATGTGTCATGACGAGAGAGAGAGAGAGAGAGAGAGAGAGAGAGAGAGAGAGAGAGAGAGAGAGAGAGAGAGAGAGAGAGAGAGAGAGAGAGAGAGAGAGAGAGAGAGATGGATAACTTTCTGACAGGCAGAAAGGCAAGGGCATGTTCTTAAGTGTGTGTGAGAGAGAGAGAGATTTTATAAGTATAACTTTATGACAGGCACTTTATGACAGGCAGACAGATGACGGTGTGTTCTTAAGTGAGGGAGAGAGAGAGGCATAACATTCTGATTGGCAGACAGGCGAGGGTGTGTTCTTAAGTGAGAAAGGAAGGGGGAGGAAGAGAGATAGAGGAGAGAGAGAAAGAAAGTACTGTTCAATGTCTACACTGTGAGAATAACCAGCGAGCAGATCACGGGACCGGGGAGGACATTGTCATATGCCGACGATGTTTTAGTGTATCACCAGGGTAAGGATAGAGATCAGGTTGCTGTGGAACTACAAACCGAACTCAATCAGCATAAGTACTTGGTGTGTTGAGGCTGGGGCAATGGTCAACCCAACAAAGGCAACAGTGACTTGGTTCTCGTTGAATAATCATATTGTCAACACTCCAACACCAACTGTAAATCTGTGTTCAGAGACGGCGGAAAGAACGCAGGCAATGAATTACCTGGGGATACGATTTGATCGAAGCCTAGCTTATAATCAGCACATAGACCAGGTGATAACAAAGGCCAAGCAAGGTTTGGCTGCGATGCGGGTGATGGCGGCAGCAAACTGTGAGCAGCGCCATCTATGTCTTCTATACGAAGGGCTGGTCATGTCTGTTCTTGAGTATGCGATGGCAATCCTGACTCTCAGTCTTAAGCAAATAGAAAGGATGGAAAGGATACAGAATGAAGCTATTCGCATCATTCTTGGATGTACAAGAGATACAGCATGCAGGGCGATGCGCTACCTTCTTGATTTTCCAACCATTGAAGACAGAATACAAGTTTGCAGGGCTCGCGCCTACCTCAGAGTTAACGCAAACACACAACATCCACTGCATAGTGAAATTATGAAGGTGAAGGGCAGCAGGTTAAAAAGAGGGCGGTCGTGGATGGGTCAAGCCGAAGACATTCTTCAACTGGTATGTTCACTTGAGGACTTAGAACCTGGCGATGGAGTGGGTACAAGTGCCAACAGATTTCTGCACATCCTTATCAGTTTGCATCCAACTAGACAGAAAATGCAGACAAGAAAACCCGGCAGCTGTGGAGGCGGAAGTACAAGCGTTGATTTTCGAGAATTCGCTAGACGGTGATGCTGTCATTTACACAGATGGGTCGGTCGTCCGACATGTGAGGAGCTCATGGGCCTTTACGGCTCAGGCCGGAGGGAGAATTGTGAAGGAGGACTCTGGTACTTTTGCTGAGACCACAAGTAGCCTGACTATAGAAGTCATGACAGTAAGTAAAGCATTAACATGGCTCGAGACACAGACATTCACTAGGGCATGTTACCTTAGCGACTCAATGAACATGCTCAAGAGGATAGAGATGGGGGAGATCCGAAGAGAATGGTTGCTGTCTCTGGAGCGGTCTCGGCTGGCAAAGATTAGTTTCATCTTCGTGCCAGGGCATGCGGGGGTACAAGGGAATGAGCGGGCTGACAGGCTCGCAGGTAACGCTACTGTGGGGGGGGGGGGGGGGGCGGACGCGCCATGGACCAGGCTGACATTCTGAATGCTCTACGAGAAGTAAGACTTTTGCAAGAACCAAGTGATGACTGTGAATCTACAACCATGGCCAGACTGCGAGAACAGCAAATTAAAAGAGGGGTGGCCAAACAAGAACACTACGCAGGAAGCCAAAGAAGACTGACAAACCAACACCGAACTGGTGTCGTTAGCCGCTACACGCTGCGGGATTTGCTGAGGAGGGGATTCTCCTCCATCCTCCTCCTCCCCTCCTCGCTCTCCTCCTCCTCCTCCTCCTAATCACTCCTCCTCCTCCCTCCTCCTCCTCCTGGCTCCTCCTCGCTTCTCCTCCTCCCTCCTCCTCCCTCTTCCTCCCCTCCTATTCCTCCCTCCTCCTCTCTCCTCCAATAGTGAACCTAATTACGTCATTTTTATCTGACAGACAACAAGTAGTGTCCTTCTAGCAAGATCCACACAACTTAATTTTGGTGTGCCTCAGGGCTCAATACTAGGTCCGCTGCTTTTTGCAGTGTATATTAACGATCTTTCTTTATACCTCAATACTTCGTGTGACCTATTTGCGGACGACTGCACTATTTACACAAGTCAAGAGAGCCTTTGTGACTTAGAGATCTCTTTACAAAACGAACTTGACAACCTTAGTAGATGGAGCAATGATAATCGCATGTTAATTAACATCGACAAAACCATATCCATGCTAATAACGACCAGACAAAAACTACAGACCCTAGCCATAACGGGGACACCGCTCGAGCTCCACGTGGACACGTTACCTATAATTAATGTAAATGAACATAAAACATTAGGCCTTTTAATTGACAGACATTTAAACTGGAGCCCTCATGTTCACGTCCTTACCAAGAGAATAGCACAAAAAGTTTACCAACTTGCTAACATTCAGCACTTTTTGGATGAAAGCACACGAAAAATATTCTATGCATCCTATATCCAATCACCTCTCGATTATTGTTCCACAGTCTGGGATGGTTGCCCTAAATCTAATATGAAACGATTGTGTTCGCTTCGAAACCGCGCTATACGTCTAGTTTCTAGCATAAAGCACGTTGAAAGTAATAAATTATACAGCTATCTAAGACTTCTACCACTTCAAAAGCGCTTCCTTTTTAACAAAGCCAAATTAGTGAATAAAATTATATCTGAAAATACCCCAGAGTATCTTCTACCGTTAATTCAATCTAATGCAATGAACAGTAAGCGCTTAAATTTATTACAGCTTCCTAAGCCTAGATTGGACTTATACAAAACTTGTCTCGCATATTCTGGTGCTCACTTGTGGAATAGCCTTCCACCAGAACTGAAAATACCAATGAGTCCCTACACATTCAACCGAAAACTCTTTCAATACTTACTTCATACCGACTATATGCCTCCATAAGTCACCTGCTAGTATCATTTTTCCACTATCATTCTTCACTGTATGTGTGTGAGCGAGACAGTGGGTGAGAGAGTGAGTGAGAAAGAGTGTGAGTGGTAGAATTAGTATGAGTGAGAGAGTACGCATGTGCGTGTGCCTGAGTGAGTGTAAAAGTGAGTGAGTGTGTGTGGACATATGTGTGAGAGATTTAGTTAGAGAATGAGTGAATCTGAGAGAGTGGGTGTGTTGTGTGCCTGCCTGTCTGTGTGATAGAGTGTGAAAGTTAGTGAGTGAGTGTGAGTTAGAGAGTCAGCGAGTAAATGAGTGAGTAAGGGAGCGTGAGTGAGTGAGAGAGAATTTGTGGGTATGCGTGTATGTGCGCGAATGAGTGAGTGTGAGAGCGAGTGAGTGTTTAAAAGAGAGAGCGTGGGTGAATGAGAGAGTGCATGAGAAAGTGTGATGTATGTGTGTGCATGTCTGGATGTGTGTATGGGTGTATATGTGTGTGTACATGTGTGTATCTGTGTGTGCCTCTGTGTGTATGTCTGTACGTGTGTTAAGGTGTGCGTTCATGTGTTTATATGTGTTTACATGCATGTGCGTGTGTATATGTGTGTATGGATGAGTGTGTGGGTGGATGAGTGTGTGTGTGCTCGTGTATGTATTGTATATCTTTGTGTGTGTAAGTGTGCATGCATGCAGTGTATGCGAGGGAGTGTATCTTCGGGTGTTATGTGAGTACGTGTGCGTAAGTATATGGATGTGTGTAGGTGTGTGTATGTGCGTGGGTATATGTGTGTATTTGCGTGTGTATTTTGTATGTGAATGTGTGTATGTACATGTGTGTGAGAGAGAGAGAGAGAGAGAGAGAGAGAGAGAGCAAGAGAGAGAGAGAGAGAGAGAGAGAGAGAGAGAGAGAGAGAGAGAGAGAGAGAGAGAGAGAGAGAGAGAGAGAGAGAGAGAGAGAGAGAGAGAGAGAGTTCAATTGCATCACTAAAGTTTACGCTACATAATGTATATGTAAAATTATTTCTCCACTTCTTGCAATTGCGAGAATTCTCACGACAATCGTCATTGTCTCAATTGTGTGTAAAGTGTGGGAGTTTGTTCTTATTAGTTTCAGTGATCATGTGAGGCATCATGTATGTGTCTAGATGTGAGGATGTGTGTATGGGTGTGTATGTGAGGGATATGGGTGTGTGTGGGGATGTGGGGAATGTATGTGTGGAGGGGTTGTATGTGGGGGATGTGTATGGGTTAATGGGTGATGTGTGGATGTGTGAAGGGATTTGTAGTCGGTGTTGGATGTATGTGTATGTGAGGGATATGTGTGTGTGTGGGGGGGGGGGGGGAGGGATATTTGAGAGGATAGTTGGAAGTATGTGGGTGTTGGTGGGTTGGGAGGGGTGTGGGTAGGGAGTGTGTGTTTGGGTGGGTGAATGGGTGTGTAGGAGATTGTGTGGGTTGAGGGATGGGTGTGTAATCGGTGTGAGGGGTGTCTGTGAATGGGATATGTCTGTGTGGGTGGGAGTGTGTGAGTGTGGATGGGGTAAATGTGAGTAGGTGGAGGATGTATGTGTGGGTGGTGAGGATGTTTGTAGGTGGAGGATGTGTGAGTGGGTGGGGAGATGTGTGGGCGGAGATGTGTATGGGGAATGTATGTGGGGGATGTGTGTGTGGGGGGAATGTGTTTATGGGTGGAGTTTTGTGTGGGAGGGGAGATGTGGGGGATATGTGGGATGTGCAGGTGATTGAAGGATGCATGCGAGGATGGGGGATGTGTGTTTGGCTGGGTGGTTGGGGTATGTGTGGGTGGGAGGGTAGACGAGAGATGCATGTGTTGATGGGCACGTGGGTGATGTGTGTGTGTGAGTGGTTGATGGATGTGTACGTGAGTGGGTGGATGTGTGTGAGAGATGAGTGTATGGGTGGGGGAGGTGTGTAATTGTGAGAAGATGTGTGTGAGCGGCGGATGTGTGTTTGTGGGGTATATGTGGGTGGCGGGGTGTGTGTGGGTGGGAGGTGTGTGATTTTGGGTTATGGGTGGGGGATATGTATGGGCAGGTGGGGAGATGTGTTTATGGGTGGGGATGTGTGTATAGGTGGGGATGTGTAGTTGAGAGATGGCGAAATATTGGTGGGTGAGTGGGTGTAGGTTGGCTGATGTGTGTGTGGGTGGGTGGGTGGGGAAAATTGTGAGAGCGCGGGATATGTGTGTGGATAGGTGCAGGATGTGTGGGTATGTGTGTGTGGTTTCTTCTTCTTCTTCTTCTTCTTCTTTTTCTTCTTCTCCTCCTCCTCCTTCTTCGTCTTCTTCTTCTTCTTCTTGGGGAAATGTGTGTGGGTGGGGGATCAGTGGATGGATGGCAGCATGTATGTTCGCCTGGTTCTGTGTGAGTGTGTGGAGGTATGTGTGGGTAGGTGGGGGAGGTTTGGTGGGTCGGGGATGTGTTGGTGGCTGTGGGATATGAGGGTGGATGGGGGATGTGTCTCACAACATGGCAATATGCACTATTTATGTTACAACTTTCATTTGAATGTTTTTTTTTTCTCATGTGAATGTATCATGCGTAATATGCATTGTTTATGCTTACAAACTCCATTTGACAATGTTTTCTCCCCTATGTTAATGTAACATGCACATTTGATGAATGAAAGATGAGTGATTGAAAGGGCCGAATGTAAGACGGGCCTGCGTGCCCAATTTGTTACCCTTTTAAAATAAAGTTTGTTCGTTCATTCGTTCGTTCCTCCTCCCTCATCGTCCTCCCTCCTCCCTCCCCCTCCTCCTCCTAATCCCCCCTCCTCCTCCTAATCCCTCCTCCTCCCTCCTACTCCTGTCTCCTCCTCCTCCCTCCGCCTCCCTCTTCTTCCCTCCTCCTCCCTCCTCCACCTCCCTCTTCCTCCTCCTTCCTCTACTCCTCCTTTTTCTTCTTCTACTGCTGCTGCTGCCGCCGCTCCATTTACCCAAGTTAATTGTTGGGGGAAGATATAAAGATCTTTCAAGTGCTCTTTCTAATACTTTTTGTAAGTTGGTCTTTGTTTACCTAAGGTTGTTCTAACTGCAACCAATAAATGATTAGACAGACAGGCAGGCAGACAGGCAGACAGACAGACAGACAGACAGACAGACAGACAGACAGACAGACAGACAGACAGACAGTCGGGAACGGGAACTTATATGACTACTTATATGACTTAAATGAGATGCTCTCCCATCAGGGGCTGGGCGAAGCTGGGCCGGGTCAGACAGACAGACAGACAGACAGACAGACAGACAGACAGACAGACAGACAGACAGACAGACAGATAGACAGACAGACAGATAGATAGTCGGGAACGGGAACTTATATGACTACTTATATGAATTAAATGAGATGCTCCTCACCAGGGTCTGGGAGAAGCCAGGCCGGGTCAGACAGACAGACATATCTCCGCCAGGGTCTGGGCGAAGCCGGGCCGGGTCAGCTAGTATATATATATATATATATATATATATATATATATATATATATATATATATATATATATATTATATATATATATATATAACATTAGATATGCAGATGATACAGTATTGATTGCAGACAATGCACAGGATCTGCAACAATTAGTAGACGTTGTTGTTGTACACAGTGAGCAGCTGGGGTTGGAATTAAATTGTAGGAAGACACAGGTTATGGTCGTCACTAGGAAGAACGAAGCACCACAATGTAATATACAAGTAAATGGGAATATTCTTCAACAAGTGAATCGGTACAATTATCTCGGAACAGTCATAACATCTGATGGCAGATGCCTTGAAGAGATTAGAACGAGAATCGCCATTGCGAAAGTAGCCTGTAGCAAGATGAAAAACATTCTGACCAATAAAATGATGTCAATTGAAACGAGAAAAAGAGTGTTGAGGGGATACATAGAGCCTGTTCTTTTGTATGGATGTGAAACTTGGACAATGTGCAGTCAAGCTGAAAAACATCTGATGGCTGCATAAATGTGGTTTCTGAGGAAAATGCAAAGAATACCATGGACAGATAGAAAAACCAATGACCAAGTACTACAAGAGACAAATGAAAGTCGTAGATTGATTAGAGAAATTAGACGTAGACAGTCAAAATTCTTTGGACATGTTATGAGAAGAAATGGACTGGAGAACTTAGTGACAGCTGGCAAGATCGAAGGGAACAGACCAAGAGGAAGACCGAGAGGAAAATACCTGGATGGCTTGGCCACATGGCATGAACGAGACAGGAACACTGAGCTGATCCACGACTCTGGTGATCGAGTGAAATGGCGAATCATGACCGCCCACGCTTTCCGGCATGGCACATGATTGATATATATATATATATATATATATATATATATATATATATATATATATATATATATATATATATATATATATATATATCTTAATATATAAATTAGGATGTATGTATGTAAATATATATGTATGTCCTTTATACGTTCGCGAACGGTCCATCCGATTGAGATGAAATTTTCTACACGTCTTCCTCTCATTCCAGCGCTGCCAACTGTCATATTTTTTTTTTCTTCCTCCTCCTCCCCCCTCCTTCCCCTCCTCCCTTCTTCTCCTCCTCCTCCTGTGTTCTCCTCCTCCCTTCTCCCTCTTCCTCCTCCCTCTTCCTCCTCCCTCTTCCTCCTCCATCCTCCTTCTCCCTCCTCCTCCTCCTCTCTCCTCCTCCTTCCTCCTCCTCCTCTTTCCCCCTCCTCCTCCTAATCCCTCCTCCTCCCTCCTATTCCTCCCTACTCCTCCTCCTCCTCTCTCCGCTTATCTCTTCCTCCTCCCTCTTCCTCCTACCTCCTCCCTCCTCCTCCTCTTCCCTCCTCTCTTTTCCTCTTTCCTCCTCCTCTCTTTTCCTCTTTCCTCCTCCTCTCTCTACCTCCTCCCTCCTCCTCCTTCCTCCACATCCCTCCTTTTCCTTCTTCCTCCTCCTCCCTCCTCATCATTCTTCCTCCTCCTTCTCCCCCTCCTCCCTCCTCCTTCTACCTCTTCCTCCCTCCTCCTTCTCCCTCCATCTCCTCCCTCCTCCTCCTCCTGCGTTCTCCTCCTCCTTCCTTCTCCCTCCTCCTCCTCCTCCTCTCTACTCCTCCTCCTCCCTCTTCCTCCTCCTCCTCCCTCCTCCTCCTCTTTCCCCCTCCTCCTAATCCCTCCTCCTCCACCCTCTTCCTCCTACTCCTCCTGTTTCTTCTTCTTCTGCTGCTGCTGCCACTGTTCCATTTACCCAAGTTAATTGTTGGGGGAATATGTAAAGATCTTTCAAGTGCTCTTTCTAATGCTTTTTGTAAGTTGGTCTTCATTTATCTAAGGTTGTTCTAACCGCAACCAATAAATGATTAGACAGACAGACAGACAGACAGACAGACAGACAGACAGACAGACAGACAGACAGACAGACAGATAGTCGGGAACGGGAACTTATATGAATTAAATGAGATGCTCCCCATCAGGAGCTGGGCGAAGCCAGGCCGGGTCAGACAGACAGACAGACAGATAGATAGTCGGGAACGGGAACGGGAGCTTATATGACTACTTATATGAATTAAATGAGATGCTCCACACCAGGAGCCAGGCGATACCGGGCAGGGACAGACAGACAGACAGACAGACAGACAGACAGACAGAAAGACAGACAGACAGACAGGAACGGGAGGGAACGGGAGCTTATATGACTACTTATATGAATTAAATGAGATGCTCCCCACCAGGGACTGGGCGAAGCCGGGCCGGGTCTGCTAGTATATATATATATATCATATATATAATCTCATTGGCACCTTGCCGTCTTGACAGACGATAGTTTGTGCTTTAAAAAGGCATAATAACTTTTACCTAAGGCTGTATCGCATGTGACTGATAAGGCCAATTTGCGCTGCAAATGTCCGTTCACAGTGGGTGCATGTGAACACGTTCCATAGCACAATGCCTGGGCTAAAATATAGAGATCATGTGTTGCCCATGCAGCATGATCCATCTCTCGGCCTGCCTAGTTCACTCCAGAGGAAAGGTAACACCCCTACATCTGGAACAAGACAAGCTGCAGAAGCTGCCGGATCAGCAAAGCAATGCTCTAACTGTCCGCCTGTCGGAGCTACGATCCTAGACCAGCTGCCAACCAAGGCTTAGGGCCTGGTCTGCCCTGCCATGACATTTTGTCTTTAGCTTGCATTTCCTCGCACCAGGGTAAGGCTTGTACCCTCCCAATTGCGCTCTTCCGCCCGAAGCCGTTGGCACAATGTGGGGTGTCGGGTTTGGTAAGCGCCGCCCAACGATCGAGGCTAACAGAAATGATGTTGGATGGA
This sequence comes from Cepaea nemoralis, assembly GCA_014155875.1. NCBI lineage: Eukaryota > Metazoa > Mollusca > Gastropoda > Stylommatophora > Helicidae > Cepaea > Cepaea nemoralis. The sequence continues at coordinate 414,922 of JACEFZ010009417.1, forward strand.
CTGGTGCGGTGGTATCGAGCGAATATCATCAGCAAAATAAGCGTTTAAAAGGCTTTAAAAAAAAGTCACTTAAAAGTCGACATGGTCGACTTCATTGCACTGGGTTTATCCCATATGGCTCGGTCTCTTCCCGCAGCGCGGAAAGCGTCGCACAAAGCACGAACGCCGCAGCTTTTTTTTAGCGACGACCCACAGGAGTCTCTGAATCATTGATTGATTGATTGATCTAGGAACCGACATCACAGCATTCGGGACATTCCCATAAGCGCTCCGTCTCCATCCTCAGCAACCAGCGAAGAGTTCCATCACTAATAGTTCCAGTAGCAATCTGATTATATGTCCGTCTCGCCTTTCCTCTGAGCATCGAGCGTCGGGCAGATCCCCTCGTCACTCCTCGCTGCCTCATTCTAACCAGACTATGGTGATCCATTTGCTCCTTCGAGGTGTGCACGTGCTCCCACAAGGCCGCAACCACATCTGCTTTGTCATGCATCAATACTCCACCAAGTTCTGCCGAGCCAGCCAATCTGTCCGCCTGTTCATTCCCCAGCACACCGGCATGCCCAGGAGAAAAGATCCAGGTGATGCTTGCTACCCGTGACTTCCGAAGCGAAGCAAGCCACTCTGCACGAAGCTTGCCTGTTCTCACCCTTCTCAGCGTGCTTTCTGAGTCAGTTACAATCACAATATATGAATCATTTAACTCGTAAACCGAAGGGCGCGGCCCGGAATCGAACCCACAACCTTCGAAGCACGAGTCAAACGGCTTGATCACTTCGCCACAGAGACTCCCACAGAGACAAAAAAATAAAGTAACGTAAACAAAACGATACAAAGGATCTCTTCATTGAGTAAAATCTTCTAACAATACAAAATAAAATTGATTACAAAAAAGGCAATCAAAAGTTAGCTAATTTTGTCAATATGCCGAATAACTGTCTTTGTACATAGTTATCTTGTCGCTTTCGCTTAATTAATTTATGAAAATTGAAAAAAACAAATTACCACATTTCGCCGGTGGGGAATCGAACCACGGTCTCCTGCGTTACAGGCGGAGATACTTACCGCTATGCCACTGAGAACACGACAAAAGTTTAACAAAAATATGTCATGTAGTAAGTCCCGATGACATCACGTAGACTTGCCTTTGACCCATTACCTTTGACCCATTACCTTTGACCCATTGAGGCTCTGTAAGATATACCAAATCACGTATTCACTGCGGAACTATTTGGGACCGCAATTCGGAAGAGTGCCCTGTCTATCAGTACCTATCTGTCATCTTGAATAATTTCCTCAACCTGTCATACAATGGACATTGTCGCAATCTGTATAGGGTGATCGGATCTGCCTTCAACAACAATGTGTGAACGTCTTGAGAGAACCGCTGCTAGCATCTGTGTCATCTTTGCTTGCTTTAGATGGCTACATAGATTATGAGTTCTTATTTTCACTTCCTTCTTCATTATATAAACCACTGTCATTTCTGCTTGGTTGTTACAGTTAACAGACACAATGCCACTGAAACATTACACTTGCCTGTCAGCCTTGTGGTTATGTATCTGAATTCCCTTGTTTTCAAATATGGGATTTTTTCCCACTGGCCTGGGCTCCCATGTCGACGCAGTCTACAATGAGTACCAGGAAATTTCTTGGATAGTAAAGGCCGCTGGCATGTTGTTGAACACATCACCCATTGAGTGTCAATTGGTCAAACAAGTGGGGCTAGCACCATATACCAAATAATTATCATGGAGTATAGAAATAATCCTGAATTTATTTACTTTACATACCTGATTTTTTAAGTTTGACAAGAAGCTTATGGAATATTCCTTTGTGGGATTTCCCATCAGGATGCGTTATAAGGACATCAACATCCCCACATGTGCTTTGGCCACGTCGATAGGATCCACATGCCTGAGCAATTATCCCATCCTGGAGACTTTCAGCTGCTTCTTTCACCTGCAAATGACAAACAATGTTGACAAATTATGGTGAGGTCCAGAAAATAGTGGTTATTTAACAGATATAAATTTAATGTTTAGTAGGAAAATCATAAATGAGGATATTTAATGTTTAGTAGGCAAACCACAAATGAGAGCCTCAGTGGTGAAGTAGTCAAGCCACCTGTCTCTCACTGTGAAGGTCATGGATTTGTCTTTGGTCAATGGAGCTATGAAGTTTGTGCTTTGTGTGATGCTTTCGGCAGACCGCTGTACAGAAAGAAGACTGAGCTAAACTGGACAGAGCCCAGTACAATGAAGTCATCCTTCTTGCCTTTAACAACAAACCAAACACTTCAAATGCTATAATAATTATATATATATAACTGATATGTCATATTGGCCAAGGTGTAAGGTTTAGACTCACTTTGCAGAGTTTTTTAACATTATCTTCAAAGTCTTTAAAGGGAGTCAGGCAGGACTGCATTTTGACCCCTTATCTCTTTAACTTATGTACTGAAAGGAATTCGTGAGGAATGTTAGAGAAAAATGCTGATATGGAATAAGATTATCTCTTTTTAAACTGAGGAGTAGAAATATCTTAAATTTGATATGCTGAATAAATAGTATTAAAGCTTAATATACAAATGAGAAGCTATTAAAGTCAAAACCAGAGCAAAGTGAAAAAAAAATGTACATCTAAATGCAAAAGAAATAATGAAAAACAATAAAATAATTATGTCAATAGATATATTTTTCAGTGGAGACAAATTATAGAGAAATCAAGCAGTTTTTAAATCTAAGTTCACTGCTAAAGGGCCTTGGAAATGTAATGACAGATATTAAAAGAAGAACAAACTTTGCCCTGCAAAGACTAAAGCAATTAAAATATTTTTTTGACTGGAACGGATAGACCAACAACAGCCAGAGTACTGAGAGCATGTGTGTGTTCTGTGACAAAATACAGGAGTAAAACCTGGACATTTAACACAGCTGAAAAGCACATATGTGACTTTGAATATAACTGTTCCAGAAGAGTATTAAAAATTCATTGGATTTATTCAACAAGAACTCAATATGAACAAAAAACTTAGTTGTTAAGACAAATAAAATTGATGAAAACGATGTATTTTTGCATGTAAAAAACATAAGTGTCTGTAGAAGATGGAGGGAGGTCTCCCAGGGAAGAGGAGAAGAAGCTGACTGCGACATAGATGGATTCATGATGTGACAGATCATTTACACATGTCAGCAACAAAAGTGCGACATTTTTCTGATGATAGAGAAACATTTTGAAAGACTGTTATAGTGGAAAAATTATAGAGAGGACAATCTCACAGGATGATGAAGCACTTACATAAAGAGTACAATGCTTTTAACATACAATTGTTTACTATTTTATTTTTAACATTTGCAATATTTTGACCCCGTTTTTCAGAAAGCAAGAATCATTTTAGTTCTATTAGCACCTAATTTTTAAAACACAAAAGCTTCAATGCATTTGTCCAACCACATTCCTTATGTTAATAAACCTCTGGAGAGTTCTACTTATTTCTGGTGGCTAATGAAGAAAACAAAATCACAAAAACTGAATAATTGAAATAAATTCTAACAAGATGACAGAAATGGTTAACATGTCAAAAGCTTTATATACATCATATACCGAGAAGCATTATCTGCAAAATTAGAGGACAGGCTGTAAGGTTTCTTTCCTTTTCCTAGTTTTCAATGATATGCAGTAAAAAAAAAAAATTTTCTCTGGGAATTGGCAGATATGAATAAGCAGTTTACTTCACGGAGATAAGATGATTAACTAATACAAATTAAGTATTTATTGAGCGATATCAAAAGATAGTTATATAGTGCTGGGAATTGGCAGATATGAATAAGCAGTTTACTTCACGGAGATAAGATGATTAACTAATACAAATTAAGTATTTATTGAGCGATATCAAAAGATAGTTTTATAGTGCTGGTATACACAGGCCTGTCCCTGATGACAACTGCAGCATTAAAGTCTGTGTTTGAGCATGTATGTGTGCATATGTGTGTAAAATTTGAGGTTTTCAATACAATGGCCATGATAACTATGGTGATTTTGTGTACAAATGAACTACGAGTACATTAAGGAAAAAACAAACACCATAGACTGGACAACAAAAATCCTTTTTATTATTTTATTTTCTTTAATACGAATTTACAAATTTTTTGAGTTGAGGAGAGGCAGGGAGAGATCAAGAAAGAGGTTTCTGGACAGTTTGACATTATAGCATGGAGGCACATTGGTATCAGAAATGATTGGCTGTACAGAAGACAGAAGGCTGTGGACAGACATGATTACCAATGCCACATGCATAGACTAGAAGAAGAAGAAGAAGAAGAAGAAGAAGAAGAAGAAGAAGAAGAAGAAGAAGAAGAAGAAGAAGAAGAAGAAGAAGAAGAAGAAGAAGAAGAAGAAGAAGAAGAAGAAGAAGAAGAAGAACCCTTATGTCAAAAACGCTTCCTAACAACTTTAAAGTAAAGAGTGTTTCTGTGTCTTAATAATTATCCACACTAATGGAGGTTTGACAACTACAGAAGAGAGATGACTGATGTTGTCAAGATGACAGAAACATAAAACATATTTTAACTCACAACTCTTTTGATTTCTCCGGCCTCTTCTCTAGGCATTCTGTCTAAAAGCTCATCGTACAGGCGTACACCAACCTGCTGTTGATGAGTGAGAGTGGCCTTCTCCTTCAAATCTGAGATTGTTCGAAAACCCTAATAAAAATATAATAAAAATCTATACTTCTCAAAATTATGACAGAAGCATCATTTAGTGTCAAAAATTACAAGTAGGGAATAGTTTTTCCATCCTTATTACATAATATTTAACTTTCCAAATGAAATCAGATAACTTCTGAACTGTTTGAGTGCTGTTCAAGAATCAGATTCTATTTTTTTTTAATTTTTTCAATTTACTATCGTTACCTATGTAGCATACTATTCTTATAAAATAGCTTTCAATGGTACTCACAGAAGCTTTTGAAAACCTACAATATGGAACTACACTTACTAATATAAAATACAAAACTGAGGGTAATAAATATACATTTTATTTCACAGTTACAATATTACAACAAGAGAGCTGTGTATAGATAGTATAATAAACTGGCATAAAACATGTAAAGTATTTCTAGGAGAAAAGGAAGTAAGAAAATACCAATAAGCAAACGAAACCTTCAAGAAACAAATGAAGATCGTAAATTGATTAGAGAAATTAGACGTAGACAGTCAAAATTCTTTGGGCATGTTATGAGAAGAAATGGATTGGAGAATTTGGTGACAACTGGTAAGATCGAGAGGAACAGACCAAGGGGAAGACCTAGAAGCAAGTACCTGGATGGCTTGGCCTTGTGGCATGGTCGAGACAGAAACACGGAGCTGATCCATGACTCTGGTGATCGAGTGAGATGGCAGAACATGACCGCCCACGCTTACCGGCATGGCACATGATGGATGGATGGAAACGAAACAGATAGTTAATTTTTCTAACAGATAAAAGTAAAAACATAAGAAACCAGAAACACTACGAGGGACACTGGTAATAGGGAAAGCTAATCCACATGCAAAAATCAGTCCAGTGCACTAGAAGTAGGATGAACATTGCTTGAGTTCAAAGCGAGCGAAAGCAAAAATAAAACAAGAAACATCAAAACAGACAGCAATCCAGTCCTGAAATATGTATGGCCAAGCTAACATTAACATAAAAATAATCTTTGTAATGCATGCAATTCTACAGTGACATTACAAAAACCTACCTGTTGATACCATGTCTGAGCTGTAATAGGGCCTGCCCCCCATACATTTGTAAACAGTTTAAGCGTATTGACAGTTTCATTTGTCTCAAATTCTTTCAACTGTCTAAGTTCACCACTCTGAGCAATCTCCCATATTTTATCTGCAAGTCTATTGCCCACATTTGGAATAGATTTTGCCTCCTATAAAAAGAGCAGACATTAATAATATATATATACTCTTTGGAAGTGCAATTTTTTATTATAAGATAAGTTACTTATTTCTCTACTGATTTATTATTCTTTTCTTATGACTGTACTCTTTAATGTGGGTACTGTTCTCTAGTCTGTCTGCTCTGACATTTCAAAACTTTTAAATTAAAATTTTTATAACTCTTCAGCTATTTTCACAATATTTTTGTAAACATTTGTTTCCATACCAAATTCATGCATAAAATTTTTTGAAAGTAAAATTTGCAATGCTACATGTCATGAAGAAATTAATAAGAAATTAGAAGCAACAGAGAAGTGGTATCTGAGACGAATGTTGCAAATTCCTTGGACTGCCAGAGTAACTAACAACGACTGCCTGAAACAGGCTAATGAAACTAGAACACTATATACAACAATAAGAAAGAGACAAACAGCTTTCTTTGGTCATGTAATGAGAAGAGAGGCATTGGAGAACATCATGACAACTGGAAAGATTGAGGGGAAGAGAGGCAGAGGCAGACCAAGAGAAATGATGCTGGATGGATTGAGACAGTGGCACAAAGGAATATCAGCAGCAGAGTTGATACAGAAAACCAAAGACCGAGTTCTGTGGAGAGCCATGAATGCCTATGCCAGCTGGCATAGGCATTCCACGTTTGGATGATGATGACATGTCATGAAACATATGGCATATAGAAACTCTTATAAATATTTCTTAAAGTAGATCTGAAAATAGAAAACTACCTCAAAAAAGCTGAAAATAAAAGTAACATAGTAAATTACCTTTTTCCATGCCATTATGTGTAATGGTTATATGGTGCTAGCCCCATATTTATATACACCAATCAGAATTTGATGAGTGATGTGGTCAATATCAAACTAGCCACCATTATTTCCCAGAGAATGTCTTCATACCCCAGTGGGGTTGATTGACCTGGGAGTCCAGGTCAATGTTTTAAAAATTCCACCCTCACAGAGGATTTGAACACAAGACCATTGGGCTTGCAGACAAGCATGCTACTGTGGCTCCCAAATCTGCAAGTCAGAATATATCATGATAACACCCAGGACAAACAACTTCAATTAACAAGGAGGACAGTATAACATCTGGAAGTAATTAATTAATTTGAGTGCTGCTAAATCATATAGCAACATGTGTGATTAAAAACTTAAGATGTTAGCAAGCAGAACTTCAACAATAAATTACATATACAGATCTAAAAGGCACTCATAATGCAATATGAAATGAAAATAAATTACCAGAGTTTAAAAAAACAATAGTAACCACACCATCTACTGTGATAGCCATCTTAGAACTTTTCAGATGCTTGCCCATATAGGTGAAATAGGCAGCCAGTATTTCCCGCCCATAGTAAATGATAAAAACTGGCAGCAAAACCTGGTTTGGCGGTGCTCATGCCTTTTAACAGCTTAACATTCTAACCATTACACAAACATGCCAGCTGGATGTATATTTTCTGATTTTGAGTTCATTAGCTGGAAATAATAGTTGAGTCTTATTCATTAGAATACATCCACTGTCTCATGGGAGAAGAAAGTGACCTGATCTTCCGTTTGATGACATTGTCTAAAGCCTGCTTGTTTGGACTAAAAGTTGTTTACTTACCACTTACCATTTTAACCTTAGTTAATTACATATTCCATAGTGTTACAGAGGTTGTTAGGGTTAGGGTGTGAAGTGTTATACCATCAATTATTCTAGGCTATGACATAGTGGGGTGAGGTGGTCAGTTCCCTTCCTTGTCTTATATCTAATTAATCACATATTCCATAGTGCTACAGAGGTTGTTAGGGTTAGGGTGTTAAGTGTTGTTATTATAGGCTATGACTTAGTGAGGTGAGGTGGTCAGTTCACTTCCTAGTCAGCTTTTCTTCACAGAAAATTTGAAAAATTGTTTGGTATCCATTTTATGATGCTCAATCAACTCCAGAGCTGTAGTCTTTACATATGCTACTACTTCAATTTTTTGCGTGTGGATTAACTTTCCCTGTTACCAGTGTCACCAACTGGCTGGGGTTAGATCCCAGATGGGCAACCACTCAGCCAAATTCGTTTTCTTCTACTGGTGGTTAGTTCTGGATGCAGTTTGAGATCCCCTAACTCTGTCAGAAGGGACTAATTACCACTCCAGATCCCAGAGAGAAAACGTGGAACAAATGTCTGTTATGCTGATTTAAGACACTGTCCCTGATACTCAAGAAAACAGCCAAGAAGTGGCTCGATTGAAGATAGAATATATCTATATAGATTTGGCTGTACTTGGTATCACCAGAAGTGAGAAAGGAGGAGTTAAGCTATGTAACGTAATCTGGTTACTTATGACTGCATAGGCAAGGTACCTCCCTGACATAACTTCCTACTTCTGGACAATATGTGTGAACCCCCACTAAATGATTCTCCAAATGTGTGTACATATTTAAACTACACAAACATTTATCAACATTTAGAATTATACAGGACAACTGAGTTTAAAATACAACAACTGTGTTTATTATTTCTAGTCTTGATGATCATATGATGATGATGATTATATTATGGTATACGTAACTTAAGAGGTCACATAGGTCATGCTTCCCCCAGTGAGACGCAGTTCACTGTCAGATTGAAGGAGTCCAAAGTGGTCCCTTCACAAGGCTAAGTCACTTCCTGATATGGGTTGTTGACTGTCCATTGCTCCTAAGAGATCTGGGTTATAGCTAGGAAATTCCATCATAATACTTCGTACAGAAGTCCAACAGAACGAAATGTTAATATTTCTCCAGTAGGTATCCTAAGAATGCTATTGTGAATGTGTCTGAAGTCTTGCTGGCCATGCATGTAGTTTTATTCTCTTCATCCCTGGCTAGTTTCCACGTTAGCTAATTACTATGTCCAAGTTCCTGTTAGCTCCACCTATTTTTCATGTAGGATGATTTACCCAGATGGATTAAGTGCCAAATTCTTTTCACCCCTCCTCCTTTCCTGTGGACGGTAGTTTCATGTGTCAATCAAATTGACCGATGCCCCCCACGCCTGAAACAATGAAACATGCTTTGGCGGCAATGCAGTTGCGTCATTACATTCCAATCTGCTGTTAACACCCGCCTTCCTGGGTTGCTGGCAAAAATGTGTCAGCCATGTGTTCCTACTTTGCCCCATATTGCGGAGAGGTGTTAAGCATCTGGTCCCAATTGCTCCTTTGTGTTGGCAACTCAGACGTTGTCCCGGCTCCACAGAGTCTGGACTTCTTGATAGGTGTTAGGCCTGCATTATATTGCCGTCTTTGAATCACACGGGTTTTCCCCTGAGTAGCATCACCATGTATCCAGTCGTCCCTAGCCCAGATTTCACACTTTGCCGTCTTTCTCTTCCCTTGTACTGAAAACAATGAGTTTTCAACCTTTGATAGCCCCGCCGACTGGTGCCGTGGTGTCTGGGTTTTACGTTTGATCTGTACATCAAAGCTTTCTCAGACACTAGCATTACAGAAATGATGGGGCGTGCGTGGTCAAAATGTAATTTTCTCTTGTTTTCAATCTCTGTTAGTTTTTCCTTATTCCTTGGTTGGGGACTAGATTATTTTCTGGTGGACAATTATTCTTTTACTTAGAGAACGATAGAATAATTCTTGTGGGCTCTTTAATTCCTTCCAAACTTGTGTAATTCTGATGCTGCCGGGGCTGTGCCGTCACAACCAGTGTCCCTCACCATTAAGCGAACCCACTTCAACTTCTGTTTTACTTGTAATTTACATCCCCAAGTCAAGAATGAGAAGTCAACATTTTAGTCCAACTGACCAGTGTAAGGGTTGAATCCTCTATCTCGGCATTAGCACACTAGAAGTTTAAGATTTAGCTCTTATCCATTCATCCATGCCGACCTCCTGAGATGTAGTTATTTTAAAAAGCGAATCCCACCACTTCTGGGGACTGAATTCAGATCACAGACTTGTTAAACAACCGCAATCACCACTGTGCTACCGTAGTTCCCTTGGTAAATATAGTTATTGCCAAAAAGTATTTGTATCATTTGTAAGACTTCAGTGGGTCAGGATGGAAGGGTATCTTTGAATTATATTTAAAGGCAACATTTTGTCAACAAAACATGCACTTTAAAAGGTATATCATCACCATCATGTGCTGTTTAATATACACTCTGTTGGACGTGGAGGTTTGCCCTCGCCTTGTCAGATGGGTTGCGGCAGTCCTTTATGAGCGTACGGTTGCACTGCGCATGGTTTCCTGGATTTCTGATCCCTATACGATTACACCTGGGTTGCCACAGGGATCTGCCTTGTCCCCAGTGCTCTTTAATGTATACACCAGCAAAGTCGCAGCTATTGAGACACCAGGTGTTGGTAGAATCTTGACATTTGCAGATGATGTGCTGGTGTACAGACAGGTCAAAGATAGGGAAAGTTTTTGGGGCTGAGTGATCTCGAGGTATGGTGCCACCTAGAATACTGGAGGTCCCGGGTTCAAGCCCCCGGTGAAGACCGGGATTTTTTCACATGGACTTCCTGAAACAAAATTTCCCCTGGTCTCTGGGTAGTGAGATCGGACGCCCGTGTGTATTGTTGCGCACGTAAGAAAACCCTTGGCAGTTGGAAATTGAAAAAGAGTGTTGTTTGTCCATCAAGAATGATGATGACCATTCATTTCATCCAGTGGGGTTGAAAGTATGGAGCCGTGGGTTCTAAGATGGCTGTTAAGGCCTATTTTGGTTCGAAATGTTCTTTGACAATGTGGACAAAGAATGCTTGACGTTTCTGGAGGAGGATTTTCTGCAGTGGTTTTTCTGTCCTGCCTTTTCTTTACAGCTCTTGCAGTCCTAGTTGCCTCACACATGACTGCACCCTTGTGTAATGATGCACGCCACAAATTTCGGTCTCTGGCGCAGTCTACCAGGTGTCATGATGAATTCCAAAAGCATTCAGAGAGATTTTCAGAGTGTCTTTAAAGTGTTTCCTCTGGCCACCTTGGGAGCGCTTACCACAACGCAGTTCGCTGTAAAACATTCGTTTAGGGAGCCTGTGATCTGGCACTGCGAGTCAAGTGACCAGCCCAGCGAATCTGATTCTTCATCAGTAGAGTGTGGATACTGGGCATGGACGCTCTTTCTAGGACTTCAGTGTCTGGGATCTTGTCTTGCCATTTAATCTTCAGTAGCTTCCTTAGGCAGACTGTGTGGAAGTGGTTTAATTTCCTAGCTTGTCGCTGATAAACATTCCAGGTTTCACAAGCTTATAGCAGTGTGAATAATACAACTGCTTTGTAGACTTTCAGCTTTGTTTGCAGGCTTATTCCAGTTCTGTCCCATACATTCTTGTACAGTCTGCCAAAGGCCACACTGGCCTTGGAGATTCTTGCATTTACTTCGTCATCAATTGTGGCAGCTTGTGACACAGTGCTGTCATGATAGGTGAATTTGTCCACAACACTTAGTCTATGACCATTCACTTTGATATTCAGCACAGTGTGATTATTCCCTGGCTGGTACATAACTACAGTCTTCTCCAAGTTGATATTGAGCCCAAAGTTGGCACAGGCATGTGAGAAAGCTGTGACATTATGTTGCATGTCCACCTCCAAGTTGGCGTATAGAGCGCAATCATCAGTTAACAGGAGCTCTCTGACGGTGTCGCTGTTAATTTTGGTTTTAGCTTTCAGCCTTCTGAGATTGAATAACTTTCCATCCATACGGTAGTTGATGTCTATTCCAATGTCGTCGTTCTCGAAGGCATTCATCAACATGGCTGAAAACATGAGGCTGAACAGTGTTGGTGCCAGGAGCCAGGACACATCCTTGCTTCACTCCATTGGTGACAGGAAAGGGTTCAGACAGTTCACCATTTTCCTGTACTCTTGCCCGCATACCATCATGAAATAGCCGCACTATTTTAACAAACTTTCATGGACAGCCATATTTTGCCATGATCTTCCACAGTCCTTCTCTGCTGACTGTATCAAAAGCCTTGGTAAGGTCAATGAAAGTGGAGAACATTTCGCAGTTCTGTTCCTGACATTTCTCTTGCAGTTACCTTGCAGCGAAAATCATGTCAACAGTTCCACGTTCTTTTCTGAAGCCACATTGACTCTCAGGAAGAAGACATTGATCGAGATGGGCCGTGAGGTGATTGAGAAGAATTCTGGTGAGTATCTTCCCTGTAATTGAAAGCAAGGAGATGCCTCGGGGGTTGTCACAGGATTGGTGGTTCCCTTTACGTTTGTAAAGGTGGACTATTGACACGTCCTTGAAATCTTGTGGCATGGTCTTGTTTACCCATATGTTTGTAAAGACTTGGTGAAGCTGCTCTGTTAGGACCGGCCCACCTGCCTTGTATATCTCTGCTGGGATGGAGTCAGGACCAGGAAAGTTGCTGGATGGCTTTGTTTACTTCCACTATGGTTGGCAGGTCATCAAGTGTCTCATTGGTGGGAACTTGAGGAAGGCAGTTGATGGTTTCATCATCGAAGAAGGAAGTTGCATTTAAGATGTTGCTGAAATGCTCTGCCCAGCGTTGAAGGATTTCTTTCTTATCGGTGACCAATGTTCCCCCGTCTGCACTGAGGAGGGGAGCTTTGCCTGGTGATGTAGGACCATAGACCACTTTCAGAGAGTCGTAGAAGTTTTTCATATCATGTCTGTCAGTAAAGCCTTGAATTTCATCAGCTTTGCTGCTCAGCCAGGAGTCCCGCATGTGCCGAAGTTTCTGCTGCACTACTCTCTGAATGTTCTTGAAGGCATCTTTTTTTTATGTTGACTTCAGGTCATTCAAATGTGCCTTGAGGAGAAGATGTTTCTTGGCCAGCAATTGGTTGATGTCTTCGGAATTTTCATCAAACCAGTCTTTATGCTTTCGGGGGGCTGGACCCAGGATTTCCATGGCAGTGTTGTAAATAATGTCCTTTAGGGCTCTCTATTCTGTTTCTGTATCCTGTTTAGCAGCAGGATTGGGCTTGAGGCAGTCTTCCAGCATATTTTCAAACAACTGCTGCATTTTCTTACTGTTTAGGCGGGTGACATTTAGTTTTTTTTTGCATTTTTACCCCTTGAGGACGCCGTGGTGGCCTGATGTGATTGTTTATTTTCGAGACAATGAGACGATGGTCTGTCCAACATTCGGCACCACACATGGAGTTTGTTACCCGAACGTCTTGTCTGTCACTTCTCCTGACAATGACATAGTCAATGAGGTGCCAGTGTTTCGAGCGAGGGTGCATCCACGATGTCCTATTTCTCATGGGGAGATGGAAAATTGTGTTGGTAATCAAGAGATCGTGCTCAGCACATGTCTGAAGGAGGAGGAGTCCATTGCTGTTACAATTTCCGACTCCATGCTTTCCAATAATGCCACTCCAAGAGGTGGTGTCCGTGCCTACTCTGGCATTGAAATCCCCAAGGAGTATAAGTTTGTCTCCTTTGGGAACAGATGTTAATACATTGTGCAGGTTCTCATAGAACTTGTTCTTGACATCATCTTCGCTGGTCATAGCTGGTGCATAGACACTCACAATGTTTGCATGCTTCCTTCCATTCAGCAGAGGCAACTTAATGGTTATGAGCCTGTCGTTTATAGCCTTTGGAAATCCAGCTAATTTGCTGACCAGGGCCGACTTAATGGCAAATCCCACACCGGATTGGCGTTTTCCTCGCATTTCCTTCCACTCCAGAAAAACCTATTTCACAGATTTGGCCTTCTTCTGCAAGTCGTGTCTCGCTCAAGGCTGCAATGTCGATGTTGTAACTGCCCAGCTCTCTCCCAATCAGTGCTGTTCGTCTCTCTGGACCTGACACGTTCCTATAGAGGGCTGCTCAGTCACTCAGGGGGCTGCCGAATCCCATTGCTGCTCCGGTCAGTAGAAGACGACCATATGGCCTGAGCCGCCTGTGTGCAGGTCTGCGACTATGGCTGCCAGTGTACCCACACCTGCCGCTTCACCTCTCGCCCATCGCCACAGGGCTTGAAGGTGATATATGACGTTGGATGAAGAGTGACTTGCGCGATGACTTGGATTAAAGTGAAGAAGATTTGTGAAAAAGAGTAGCCTAATGGCGATGCCCTGGCAAACTTTTGAGTTAAAAATCTACCCAAAGTATTTCAGGATCCTGCCGGTGCTATGGAGTTCGTGCACTGAGCCGAGATTCTCCGAACTCAGGCTTAAGTTAGGAGTAGAACAGAGCACTTATGGGTTACACCCGTGTGCCGTGATGTTGATCTGTCGACTAAACTAAACTGAAAGGGAAAGTTTGACTGCAGATTTACAGGTGGCAGTAAACAGGGTGACAGAGTGGTGCTTGGACGCAGGGACAGTTATAAACCCAGACACGGCATCGGTTGTGTGGTACTCCCTGGATAACCGGATTGTGAAGATGTCCCATGAATTATATTGAATGAATGTCCTCCTAGTAGAGAGAGTAAGTTGAAGTACTTGGGTACCACCTTCGACAGGTGTATGTCTTTTAAAGATCACATGGAGGTTTTGGTGGTGAAGCTGGCAGCGGACTTAATGCTTTGAGGGCAATAGCAGCAACCAGAGTAAAGCAGAGGATGCTTTACAGGCTCTTTCAGCAGTTAATAATTTTTGTCACTGAGCATGGTTTGGAGCTCCTGACAGTATCAAAGAGCCAGCTTGAAAGGTTGGAGAGTATACAAAATGAGGCCATGCGGGTGATTCTGGGTGTACAAAGGACACACCAATTATATGCATGAGGCATATCCTGGTGCTATCAACAATGGCGGATAGGCACAGGGTCCTTCAAGCCAAATGGTACCTGAGAGTTGCTGCTTTAGGAATCACCCCTTGCATGAAGCCATGGATATAGTCAAGGGTCATAGACTAAGACGAGGCAGGTCCTGGATGGCACAGGCAGAAATATCTATGCGTCAGGTTTGTGATCTAGAGATCATCAATCTTGAAAAAAAGTGGGTTGAAGTACCGGCAGATAGGACAGACTGGCACAATGTAATAGTAACACTGGGTTGTGAGTGCAGAGAATGGGCAGTGGGTGCACAGAGTTTGAGGTGCAACAACTGATCCAGAGTAATACACATTAAAGTGACATAGTGATCTATACTGATGGGTCAGTGGTGAGAAACAGACGGGGTGGTTGGAGTTTCATTGCGAAGGCTAATGGATGATTCTTGAAAAAGGAGAGTATGGCATATGAGGCTACGACCTCCAGCATGAGAATAGAGGTGGAAGCAGTCACAGCGGCATTCCGTTGGTTAAAGAAGACCACTGCAACACACATTGTCTTCATCAGAGACTCAAGGAGTATTCTTAGTAAAGTGGAGAAAGGAATGTTTCGTGTGGAATGGCTCACTTCGCTTCAGAGGTTACAGATTTTAAGAATTGTATGGATTTTTTGCCCTGGCCATGCGGGCGTGCAGGAAAATGAACAGGCTGATGAGTTGGCAGGGAATGCACCTCTTGGTGGTCGATTACCTATGAAAAGGGAGAGGTGATCTTTCGCCTGTGGGACCAGATGGAGAAGGTGGAGGAACAGATTGAGAACCCTTATGTGGAAATGATGAGATTACGGGGGATTAGCAGGGGTTCTGGTAGAGTCTCAAAACTGAGAGGGAAGACCAGGAAAACTTTCAATCAGACAGCGATGAGAACAAGTAATAGTGTGATTCTTCGCTGGCTGTTGAATGAGGGGCGCGTATGGGAATGTCCTGAGTGCAGTGATATCGGTTCTTAGCTCACCTCAACTCAACTCAACATCATGTGTTGTGCTGATAAGCAGGGGCAGTCATGTTTCGCCATCTCACACGATCACCATAGTGGATCAGCTCACTTCAGTGTTCTTGTCTAGACCATACCACATGGCCAAGCATCCAAGTATTTACTTCTCTGTCTTCCCTTTTGTTTTCTGCCCCTCGATCTTGCCAGTTGTCACCAAGTTCTTCCATTCTTTTCTTCTCATAATGTGACCAAAAAAATTGTGACTGTCTATGTCTAATTTCTCTAATCAGTTTACGATTTTCATTTGTTTCTTGTTGGTCTTAGTCATTGGTTTTTCTGTCTGTGGTATTCTTTGCATTTTCCTCAGAAACCACATTTCCACAGCCATTATATGTTTTTCAGATTTTTGTTCATTGTCAACGCTTCACATCCATTCAAAAGTACAAGTTCTATATAGCACTTCAACTTTTTCTCGTTTCAAATGACATCTTTTTATTAGTTAGTATGTTTTCCATCTGGCATAAGGCTACCTTTGCCATAGCAATTCTTGTTCTAATCTCTTCAAGGTATCTCCCATCAGATGTTATGACTCTTCAGAGATAACTGTACCGATTCACTTGTTTCAGAATATTTCCATTTACTTGTATATTGTATTGTGGCATTTCCTTCTTCCTAGTGATGACCAGTGATGATGGTACTAATCAGAGAGTTGCTTTTTGCGGATGATGCTGCGATTACGACCCACTCTGAGGAAGAATTACAACATCTACTATCTGCATTCTCCAATGCTTGTTCTGAATTTGGTTTAACAATTAACAAAAAGAAGACACAGATTATGTCACAAGGTGCACATGGTGTACCATCAATCTTTATTGACGACGCCGAACTGGAGATAGTAGACCATTTTACATATCTAGGATCAGAGGTAAATAGTAAATTATCCCACGATCAGGAAATCAACATCAGGATTGGCAAGGCAGCAACAACAATGAACATGTTAGCAAAAAGAGTCTGGGAGAACAGGAAGCTTACTGCCAAAACAAAAGTCCTCGTCTACCAAGCCTGTGTCTTTAGTACTTTTCTTTATGGCAGTGAAACCTGGACAACTTACTCACGCCAAGAGAAACGTTTAAACAGCTTTCATATGCGGTGTCTGCGAAGAATACTTGGTATTAAGTGGCAAGACAAAATCACAAATACTGAAGTATTGGAAAGATCAGGTTGTGTGACGGTGTATTCCATGCTCAGTCTTCGTAGACTTAGATGGATAGGACACGTTAGGAGGATGGATGATGGTAGAATACCAAAGGACATCTTTTTTGGTGAATTACAGACGGGTAGGAGATCTCAGGGTCGGCCTCTACTACGATACAAAGATGTGTGTAAGTGGGACATGATTGATACAGGCGTTGATAATGCACATTGGGACCACGTCGCCGCTGAACGTGTTGCATGGAGGGCAACTATCAGAAATGGAATAAAGACAAAGGAGAAAATGATTGCAGATAAAGCACACACAGAGCGTGAGAGACGTAAGATGGTGCAAAATGGTGGAAGTGACCATGTTTTCACATGCACCTACTATGGGCAAACATTTGCAGCAAGAATTGGCCTTACCAGCCACACTCGCCACCGCCATGGATCGTAGTTATTAAGCCTTTTTAAAGCACAATGTACCAAACTATCATCTGTCAAGACGGAAAGGTGCCAATGATGAAAGTGATGACCATAATCTGAGTCTTCTTACAATTTAATTATAACCCTAGTTGTTCACTGTGTGCAACAACCACATCTACTAAACGTTGCAGATCCTGCTCATTGTCTGCAATCAATACTGTATCATCAGAATATCTAATGTTATTGATGATACATTCACCAATAGTGATTCCTCTCATATCTTCTAAATTTCTGAAAATATTTTCACTGTATTGGGAAAAAAATCCAGAAACAAAACATCCCTGTCGCACACCTTTCTTAATAGGTTTATTTTCACCTACTTCATTATCAATCTTTATGGCAGCTTGTTGTTTCCAATATATGTTTTTTATAAGTCTAATGTCTATCCCATCAATTTGTAGATCTCCAATCAATATCTACCATGTTGACATGTCTTACTTTATCAAAAGCCTTTGTGTAGTCAATAAAGCTTAGATGTAGGTTAAACACCAACATGAGAGTGAAGATGTTAAAGAAACATAACAAAAATTGCAAATATTCCTCATGAGTACATAATAAGAGGGAGCCTGGTGGCATAGTGGCGAGACATTCACTTGCCAGCACAGTGGTCATGGGATTTGAACTTTAAAAACTGGCCTGGGTTCCCAGGTCTACCCAGCCTAACATGGGCACCAGGAAATGTCTTGGGAAGTAAAGGTGACCGGTGTGATAGTGACCACATCATCCACCGAGTGCTGATTGGTTTTTAAACATGTGGGTCCAGCACCATTTACCCAATGTGCCTTTTATGGTGTGTACAAGGGTCTCTACTTTTACTATATAAGAAGAAAACATGATTTAATTATAGAAGTTACAATTCCAACTATTTTACCTCTCTGGATGTTATTGCTCTTGGATGTCGACGCAAGGCTTGAATTGCTTTCTGATAGGCAAATACTCTCCATTTCTCATTTGTACTTTGATAGTTTTTCACCATTTCCTGCATGATGATTTATTATTGATAACATATACAATGCCAAGTGCTTACTTAAACATATTTAGCTTTCTAGAGGTCAACAATAAATTGTGCACATAATTTTTTTTTTATCAGGACAGTAAACTGTAAAAATAATTCTTCTGCTAAAATATCATACAAATTAATAATTTACAAAACCAGGAACATACGAGCGTATATTAATAATTCTCCCAGTACTGACTGGAACCATGCCATCTGGACAGGCGATAGTTACAATGTGCTTCCAAAAAGGCATAATAACTACAACCCATGACTGGGACCAGGGATTGAGTTATACCTCTCCATAGCACAAAGCCTGGGCTGAATTGTAGAGACCGTGTGTTGCCCTTGCAGCATGATCCCTCTCTTGGCCTGCCTAGCTTACTCCAGAAGAAAGGTAACACCAATAAATCTCGAACAAGACAAGCTGCAGAAGCTGTCAGATCAGCATAGAAATGCTCTAACTGTCCACCTGTCGGAGCTTCGATTCTAGACCAGCTGCCAACCAAGGCTTAAAGCCTGATCTGCTCTGCCATGACATTTAGTCTTTAGGTTGCAGTTCCTCGCACTAGGATCAGGCTTTTACCCTCCCAATTGCGCTCTTCCACCCAAAGCCATTGGCACAATGTGGGGTGTCAGTTTTGGTGAATGCAGCCCATTATTCGGCACTAACAGAAAGCAGGTAGTACCATCTACTGTTATATGGTAGCTCAGTCATATCTGACTACGACCTAACATAAAATTCTCCCAGGAAAACATTGCATAAATGAATGTTTCATAACAAATCATGAATCTATATTAATATTTTCCAAGTCAAATGTTTGTAACTATGCACTATTAACCTTTATAAGAGTCATCTAGCAGACAGTATTTATAATCATCATTCAGTGCCATCATCACTGCGAATGTTCGCGGCAATGGCTGCACATTCTACCAGGCTGTAACAGGACCATATCTTGTTATTTACTACCCATCATAGAAAACCTCCAGCTATTTTATTTTGCCTGTAATTATTCTCTACAATATTGTTTTCTCCATATGGAATGTCATTTATGTGACCAATGTATCTTGTCTTTCTACTTGTTATTTCGTTTATAAGTACCATTTTATATTGGGATTTGTTCAGAACCACTTTATTTGTCCTTTTTTCCATCCAAGAAACATATCCTTTTCTTAAAACCAGCATTTGAGAAGCTTCAGACTTATGCTCTATCATTTATTGTTAGGTCAAGTTCCATGTTGCTATAAAATTCAGCAGTGTTGAATGCACATAACATCTGATAAGCATATACTGTGAGCAAATACTGCAGGTAGTGAAATGCTGTTATTTTATATATACCAGGTCATGGCTTTATGAGGTGTGTTCAACCAGTTGAACTTATCAATTTCTTTCACCTTCATTCTCTTGTTTCTATGGCTGCACAGTTAGTTACTTAGTCACAGTTCCAACTTCACATAATTTTTGTAACTCAATGGTGTGTGTAAATTTTACCAGCACTCTTAATTAAATAATCAGAATTTACCTCTAAGAGAGCCAACTGTGGTTTACGTATTTGTATTAAGATTGTAAAATGTCAGTTACAAAAGAAGTGACTATTCAATTACATAGCCTAGATGGTAAACAAGTTGAATTAAGACATGTGTGTGTGCGTGCATGTGTATTTTGTGTGGGTGTGTGCGCTTGCAAGCTGAGGATGGCAAAATATACTTTCCAAAATGATCGCTAACATTTATTTTATTTCAATGTGAATGCAGTGGCCAGAATTCTCCAATACACATTTTAAAATGTTCACACTCGATTTTAAGTGTTCAATTGTTTACCAACAAGGCATACATTTCTGTTGCCATAGCTGGTAAATTTAGTACCACAAATCTATGGTGACTGGTTGGTTGGTTGGTTGGTTGGCTTGCTAGTTGGTTGATTGGTTGGTTGGCTGGTTGGTTAGTTTGTTGTTGAATCCTTAGGAACACTATTCTAACTCTTAGGCCCAATGCACTGATGTTCAGGTCGTCTGTGCCCTGAAATAGTGGGACAATCTTACATAGCTGTCCTTCCCCTCTCTAAGCTCAAAACCCAGCAGGGTGTGCACGGCCATTACTGGAACTTCACAGCTGTGGAGGCATATTAGGATGTAGCCAGGTCATGATTCAGCACATCACATATGGAATGGATGGGGTAAGGCCCAGGCTGTTATTTCTCACAAGTTTTAGGTATTTCAGTATCAACAGACTTCAGACCAATGCACTGAGGGTGAATCTATGGTGATAATTATTGGGGGAAATTGTATGAGCTAAACATAGAATATACACAATAAAATAAATAATACAATAACCCTCGACACTTGATGGCAAAAGTGGAAAGTTATGATAATGATGATCAACCAATAACTTATGAACACCGAAATGGTCAGAAATTTTCACCCAACACCAACATCACACTGACAGTTTGCCTATATGTGCTCCATGTCTCTCACAAGATTTTGAAGAGGTCGGATACTTATAGTTCCAATGGCCAGTTAGTTATGCAGGATCTTCCAGAAGCAGTTACTGAGAGTCGACCTGGATGAATGCCTTAATGAACAGTCTCAGAAAGCCATCTCAGAGCCACAGTGACCACCTCCATTTAAACTCTTTCACCTTGGTTGTCCTATTTGAATATGTTCCATTTTACTCTGAGATGATCTTGCCCCTCCAGTCCCATTCCGGGCACTCACCTCGCTGCAATGCTCTATCCCAATCTCATACCTCACTGCAGTAGTTATGAACTATTAAATTATCCTGTCCTTTGATATCCTCTAGCAGCTGTCTTATTTCCTACTGTGCTCTCCCATTACACCAATCATTATATTCCCTTATTCTTAAGTCCCAGAGTCAGAACCATTAAACCAATCACTATGCTCTGTGATTCTTAAGTCCTAGAGTAGGAATTGACAATGTGTCTGTATGTGTTCGGACCATCACATTTTGTAGACGTAATTGCATGTAGGAGTTGGTGGCCTGCCTTTCTCTCTTAGCGGACAGCTGACATTATCAGCATAGTCTTCTAAAAAATACACTAACATGCTTACTCCTATAATCTTTGCCAAGGTTTTGATGATATTTTGCCTGTCGTCATATGAAGACAATGAATCCGTGCAAATGAAATCTTAGTTTAACTATAGTCTATTTTCTTGCATTCAACACCTAAGGAAATGAAATATTCACCTCTAATTTGTCGGTAATTTTCTGGTTGAAATTTGGTGAAGAATTCTTCGATGACTGTGCACATATCCACTTTTCAATCTGCAAGGAAATTATAAGATTATAAACTTGGTGTGCAGCTCAATCCCAAGAGTTGCTGGTTTACTTCCAACCAACATAGCTATTCATCTTTGTGTTACTGGGGTCCATGGGTGAAGCAAAGAATAGTAACACTGTAACCTAACATGTATGACATACAAGGTGACTTGGGAGGGTTGGTGTAATACCGGCTATATCAATTCATGAAAACTATTAAAAAACTAACCAATCATTAACTTTTTTTTTAGTTGCATTTCCTTCACAGGACGTAGCAGTCTACCCCAGCATTTCTGCTGTTCGTGATTCCTGGGAAAATTTTACGTTCAATAGATCGCCATTGCTTTCTGAACGGCCGGCACCTATACCTTTTTCGAAAAAACCAGCACCGCTGTGTTTCAAACTCGGGTATACGGGCTCACAAACCGCGTTCGCAAGACCTTAGCCACGGAGACCAGTAATCATTAACTAGACTACAGAAAAACAAAGAATTAAATAATTTAACCACCCAGATAAAAGCAGGCTCTTCTAGAAGAAATATGACGTGATCTGGAAAAAGCCATAATGAGTCTGGATTTATGACTTAACATCTTTCATCTAAGAAAAACTCCAGGATTTGCAGCTGGAATGTTTGAACTCTATAAATTGGAAAAAACATAAAAGCAGTAAGGGAAACAGTGCCTGCACAGAAGAGGAACAAAAATGTTATGACAAAATACCAATACAGAGCTCATTATGAGAAATAACCAAATTCCAGTGAATCGCAGTGAGGAAAAGATGCTGTGCACTGGACAGCACACACACAAAGAATATCTGTTAGTATAACAAGAAAGTCTTTCCTCTGGAACCCACAGGAGAAAATGAATAGAGGGAGATTTTAAATCACACAGGTGATGAGAATTATAAACAGATGATAAATATGGGGAGGCCATGGAAGGAGCTGAGGTAGACAGCAAAGGATAGAAGGGATTTGTTGTGAGATAATTGAGGATATATTCTCCATAGGTAAATAAATGGCAGAAGAAGAGGAGTATGGCTGGTGACTCAATTCAAGCTTAACATGAAAAGGTACCTGAGATCACTTTGGGGAAAGTAAAGCATGACATTGATCTCATCACCCCTGATATTCCATCTGATCATTAACAGCATGAGAATAATGTTGCATTCTCAATTCACAAAGCTCTCAAGGAATGGAAGTCCAGTTTTTGGTGGGTTATATTTTGCATTGTGAGTAACGGAAGGTCAACTGATATTTTCTAGTGTGAGCATGACAGAAGACCAGTATTCATGGCTGGTAACTTAACACAATTTATAGCTAAACATGGTTATACTTTTTTTAATATTCCTTTATTTTCATGAATAAAAATATAGTCTTCAACAACAACAATTGTGGAAATAACTAAACTGTACACTTTAACTGAGAGCTGTGGCAGAGTGGTGGCTAGCAAACTTGCCTGGTGAAAGAGTATTTTTACAAATTGAGCTGGCCTCTCAGTTCAACCCGATCTCAAATGAGTACCAGGAAGTGTGTTGAAAAATAGAGGCAGCTGGTGTGATATTGATCACACTCCCCTTGAGTGCCAATTAGTCTATAAAAATATGCAGCAAGCACCATATGCTAAATGTGCATCAAGATGTGTAAACATTGTTCTGTACTTCACTTTTCTACTTACACTTTAACATTACAGGAAAACAGTAAGATTTTAAATACAGAAGCAACAAACAATAAGTTGCACAATTTATTGTCTGGCATATTTTGTTGAATCTCATCAGGTTCATATATTATTATATATTATCTAGTATATATTAATTATTAGCCGGTCTCTTGGTCTAGAGGTTACACGACTTTCTCCATAATCTCATATACTCTCATAAGTAACGTGACGTTGCATGCGAAAATTGGTATCGGTTCTCTCCACTGTCAGTAACTTACGGGGTATTTGGTCACTCAGAAAGCAATGGCAAACTACTGAGCGTAATCTTGCCAAGAAATCAACAATCAGCTGAAAGATGCTGATGTTGACAGCGATGTCCTGTAAAGGATATGCGGAAAAGAAAAAAAGTATATATTAGATGAGTTAATAGATTAATCACATTTCAGTTTCAGTAATCTATCCCGTCGATTCACAATTGATAGTGGGAGGCGATGGTTCAGAAATTCAAAACAATGTATTCCCTTAGAGAATTTCAACACAGAAGCCACAAACAAAACAAAGAAAAACTAATCCTGAACTACATGTGGGAAAACTCACACATATTTGAAGAGTTAATGGCATATCTACATTGTTACTTAACTTTAAATGATAAAAAAGAGTGGTTTGCTTACAGAAATTTGTTTTGGAGAACTCAACTTTGTTGATGTGGTCGCAGAAGATGGTGATTCCCAAAGTCTACTGTTGATGGTGTCATCACTGGACTCATGCTCTGATTCACTATTACTGTCAAGCAAGTGTGACACATGATCAGTCTGACCAGATTTAGCACACAACTCATGCTCATTTAAAACAGGTGGATTCAGGGGTAAAGCCACTTCTTTTTCTTCAGTGGTTGTTTCAATTGCTTCTTCTTCAAATTGTGTAGATGCAGTTGACAGGTTTTGCAACTGAAAATCTTTAAATGGAACAAGCTCTTTCTTCCGTAAACATAAGCTCAGCCATGCTGATTTAACAACTGGTATCTTTGGAAACACATCTAAGCCCAGTAGCCTCAGCATTCTTGAAACTTCCATCTTATCATCAACTATTATGTGGGATATGCTGCCATGTAAGTCAAATCTATCTACAATTTGCCCACCATTTTTAAGAATCTGGCTCTTAAAGATTTCAAGTCGAGTTTTCTCAATGCTTGCTGGTACTATGTACACATTTATGTTTGTAAGAAAGCCTCCTGGGTTAACCTGTTTACTTTGATTATCTTTATTATCTTCAGTTCTATTGATTCCTGACTTCTGAACTTGAATTTCCAACTTTATTTTTTTACTGCTACTCCATTTCAACTCAGCTTGTCGTTTCCTTGACCCCATGGTAAGTAACCTCAGTGATGATATTATCAAGAACAAAAATCTGAGGTCATATTTTTTAACATTTTGACTCGTCACTTGGGGTAAAAATCAAGTTTATCAAAAAGTCTGAACTGTAGAGCACTGGTCAAAATACTATTGCAGACTTGTGTAGAATCAGTCATCCATAATTAAGCAGCTGAGATTATATGTCAAATGTATTTCTGAAACACAAGAGTAAAAGACCATATGTCAATCTTACTTAATATTATAGTATATGCAAATAAAAGAAAGCCAGACATTTTGTATAGTGTATGGCAAATCTGAATTGTGTTTTATGCCTACTATTTACAAAGTGCAACATAGAGCCTATACTATTTTCTTTGGCTGGGAGACTTGGACAATAAGCAGATAAAATGAGAAGCATCTGAAGGCAGCAGAAAGTAGTTTCTGAAGAAAATGCAAAGAATAACATTGACAGACAACACAAAAAAACACATGAAGCAGTACTTAAAAAAGCAGAAGACAATTGCAAACTGATTCGAGAAATTAGATGCAGATGGTCAAGATATTTTGGGCAGGTTATGGGAAAAAATAAACTTGAAAACATCAAGACAACTAGTAGACTTAATGACTTAATGAGAAAATAGCAAAAGGAAGACAAAGATTATATATATATATTAAAAGAACGGAAACATACAAATACCTGGGTACAATCTTCAACTGCTCCAACATCATAAGGGAAGAAATACAAACTAGAATCAACTCTGGAAATAAGATATACTATGCACTACAACATCTACTAAAATCAAAGGCGCTATCTCGTAACACCAAAATCACAATATACAAAACACTGATCAGACCAGTTGTGCTGTATGGCTCTGAAACCTGGAGTACAACGAAAGGAGACGAAGCCTTGTTACAAACCTTTGAGAACAAAATTTTAAGACGCATCTTTGGACCCATTAGGGATACACAAAGTGGAGAGTGGAAAAGAAGAAGTAACAAAGACATTTATGATTTGTTTAAGTCCCCGCTAATCACTGGTATCATGAAGGCTAATAGACTACAATGGCTGGGGCATATAGAAAGAATGGAAGATAATAGGGAAACAAAACTCGCTTACACTCAGGAAATAAATGACCGTAGACCCCGAGGTAGACCAAGAAGGCGGTGGAGAGATAATATACATACAGACCTACAAGCACTTGGAATCAACGACTGGCAAGAGAAGGTCCACCAGAGAGACGAATGGAGACAGATTGTATTTGCAGCAAAGAACCTCAATGGCTCGGAATGCTGAAGAAGAAGAAGAAGAAGAAGAATATATATATATATATATATATATATATATATATATATATATATATATATATATATATATATATATATATATATAGGCACCTTGCCGTATTGACATTCGATAGTTTGATACATTGTGCTTCAAAAAGACATAATAACTACAACCCATGGCGGTGGCGAATGTGGTTGATAAGGCCAATTTGTGCTGTAAATGTTTGTCCACAGTAGCTGCATGTGAAAACATGGTCATTTCCACCATCATGCACCATCTTACATCTCTCACGCTGTGTGTGCTTTATCTGAAATCATTTTCTCCTTTGTCTTTATTCCATTTCTGATAGTTGCCCTCCATGTAACACGTTCAGCGGCAACTTGCTCCCAATGTGCTTTATCAATGCCTGTATCGATCATGTCCCGCTTACACACATCTTTATATCATAGTAGAGGCCGACCCTGAGATCTCCTACCCATCTGTAATTCACCAAATGTTAATTATATATATATATATATATATATATATATATATATATATATATATATATATATATATATATATATATATAATTATTATTATATATACAATTTATATGAGTTGCTTGTTTGTTATGCAAAAAGGACTATGATGCCATCTATCAATCCTAGAGAGGGGTTCATTGACAGCTAATTAGTATAATAATCGGTCTGAGCCCAGTAACATCTGTTTGTTACTATATATTAAATATTTGGGTTGATAGCTATATATATATCATCATATCATATCATTGGCACCTTGCCGTCTTGACAGACGATAGTTTGTGCTTTAAAAAGGCATAATAACTTTTAACTATGGCGGTAGCGAGTGTGACTGATAAGGCCAATTTGCGCTGTAAATGTCCGTTCACAGTGGGTGCATGTGAACACGTGGTCATTTCCACCATCATGCACCATCTTACGTCTCAAACGCTTGGTGTGTGACTTTTCTGCAATAATTTTCTCCTTTGACTTTATTCCATTTCTGATATTTGCCCTCCATGTAACACGTTCAGCGGCGACTTGCTCCCAATGTGCATTATCAATGCCTGTATCAATCATGTCCCGCTTACACACATCTTTGTATCGTAGTAGAGGCCGACCCTGAGATCTCTTACCCATCTGTAATTCACCAAAAAATATATCCTTTGGTATTCTACCATCATCCATCCTCCTAAGATGTCCTATCCATCTAAGTCTACGAAGACTGAGCATGGAATAAACTGTCACACAACCTGATCTTTCCAATACTTCAGTATTTGTGATTTTGTCTTGCCACTTAATTTAATATATATATTTAGATTTATATATTATATATATATATATATATATATATATATTTAGTATATATATATATATACTTAATTTAATATATATATAGAGAGAGAGAGAGAGAGAGAGAGAGAGAGAGAGAGAAGAGAGAGAGAGTAGAGAGAGAGAGAGACTATAAGTATAATACTATTTAAAATTTTACTCATCAGTTTCAGTTACTGATGAGTAAAATAGTATAGTCTCTCTCTCTCTCTATTTTACTAATAACATGAAATTATACATAATGATAATGTTTCATAATTAACTTTGTTTTCACTAACTGTGTTTTGTAAAGCAAAGCAAAGCTGCATTACTTTGTGTTCTTCTATTTGAAGCATTTCATTTCTATTTATTGATTATTTACTATACTATTTTTTTTTCTAATAATTTTGATTTGACAGTTTGCATTTTACTTTTACAAAGCTTTACTGAGCCTTTAGTTTAGCGACGGTTCAACTAATTTTATTCATATATAATAATTAATGGTATGATCGATCACAGCATTAGTGATGTAATATGCCATTAACCAGGTGAATTTGTCCAACCTTTGTGTATACTGTCGATTCTGGTCTACACTACAAATAAAAAAATCCAGTATCTGATTCAATCAGGAGTTCAATTTCATAAGCAAGCTGCAAAAAAGGGAGTCGCCGGGTCAAAGTTCGTAAGAACAAGTCCATTCCGGTAGCAGGTAAAGACAGCTCCCCTATAAGGCTATAACTATTGCGTGAGTGTAAATAGATCAGATTTGCACACATTGCCAAATATGAATACAGTTTGGTGGAACTGCGGTAAAACTGTGGAAACGTAAACAATATAAAATAACACAAAGTAATGCAGCTTTACAGAACAGAATTACGACACATATAGGACGTTGTGGCGACTAGCCTTCATCAGCAAACAAGTACATTCACGGAACACAACATATATTATATTAAATATGTATATATGGCTATATAGTATAGCCTCGGACTCTGAGAAAAGTAGCAACATTGTTTTTGTTTTTTTTTTTATATTTTAATTTTCTCTTTATTGCTATCACTTTTTTTTAAATCTTTTTTATTCTTCTCATCCTGTCCTTACACATTGCCAAAGAACATTTCGAGCCAAAATAGGTCTTACCAGCCATCTTAGAACTCACGGTCCATAGGCCTACTTATTACTTTCAACCTCACCGGATGAAGTGAATGGACATCATCTTTCTTGATGGACAAACAACAGATCAGATTTGAAAAGGTATTGAAAAACCCATCACGTTAGAGAGCAACACCCAGCCGCTGTTACTAGCACTGCCGCTACACCAAAGTAAATCTGAGAAGAAAATTGATTGACATGGAATAACGGTAACGCCAGTGCTATACGCACGGATACGTGGGGCCCTGAAACGTTGATAATCCTCCCCACGACGCTTGAAGGCAAATGTGGAAGATGATGATGTTTGATTAAAGGAAAATATGTGGCTTGCAGTTCTAGCTGGAGAACAACGTTATTATAATGACGATCAGGCGTGGCATGTATTAATGTTAAATGCTGCTGACAACATCAATAAACAGTGTATCCCTTGGATTAAATAATGTAATGTTACTATTGTTAGTAACACTGAACAGCGGAAATAAATGTTCTGTACTTCAAGGAAAACTGAAAACATGATCTTAGGCTACCCCTTCCTTGGGTTATATAATATTCAAAAGTTAATACGAATAAAAGCGGAAAGTATAAGTTGGGCACAGAGAAATACTGCTCTACATGTGTGGTGTGTCGCTTAAAAAGTCACTTAAAAGTCGACAAGGTCGACATCATTGCACCGGATTTTTATCCCAGATGGCTGCGTGTGGTGTGTGTGTGTGTGTGTGTGTGTGTGTGTGTGCGTGCGTGCGTGCGTGCGTGCGTGCGTGCGTGCGTGCGTGCGTGCGCGCACGCTCGAGCGTGCACGCACACACATACTTTTTCTAAAATGCATTTAATCTTTGTGAAATTTTATATTAACGCTAAAGAGCAAGCACTATTAAAATTGTCTCAAAAGATTATTATATTGTATGCATAATGTGAAACATCGAAATTGAAACATTGAAAGTGTTACATAAACTTACATTATCTGAAAATACTATGTATCCCTATTACTATCCTCAAGGGCTGAATCGAATGTTACCGGTATAAATACAACGCAGTATTGAAATTGACTGAACTCTAGTTTAAATAATGAGGAAAATGTTACACAAGCAATAAAAATAAAACATCATCAACGGAAGTTTTTCTGATTTCAAGCTGACGCAGGAACACGCAAGAAAAGTTTATTTATGGGAAATATTTGTATTACAGAAGTGTAAGGTATGCTGATTTCCGCGTGGTACAGACAAAAATGCAATAGTAATATCGAGGAGCAACTAGAATGCCGGATTCTCCTTCGGGAGTCCATGTTCGAATCCTCGGTAAGGTGTGGATTTTTTTCTGTCAGGGGGAAAAAAGGCAACCCTAACCTGCACAGTTCGCGGACACTGCACTAGCCAGGCGACCTTAATTCCCCAGGCTCAAGACACACCGCAAGGTACTATATTGGCAGTAAATGACACTGATAGTATTAGTAATATCGGAAAAAATTTCCATTACAAAGAATACAAAAGAACGGTATATGTATGTACATAAGGGGAAATATTTTTGTTTTACATAAGTGTAAGGAATCTAGTTGTATTGGCGGATGCTGATTTAAAGGTGGCACAGACTTAAACAAAAATGTAATATCGGAAAATATTTCCATTACAAAGATGATAGAACCCTAAAATTATATTTATCATTGCTATCATGGCAGGGGGTCGAGTTTAGGATGAACATACCTTAGTCAAATACCTTCAAGGCGTATGCATTCATTACTTTTGACAACAAACGTTCAGCTCCTGGCCTTCACATTGTGGAACTGTTTAGACTTACAGGAGAAGGGACGACGGTGGGTCTTTAGTGCCGTAAAACCGGAATGTTCTCGCTACGAAAACTCATATGTCGTGCGGACTGGGTCTAAAAATATTGGCTGCAGTGTGACTAAAAGGTCATTAACATTGTTTACATACTATCTACTCTATAAGGTTGTCCACTTTATCAAGGGCAAGCTGACATCAGGACAGTCAGCCACTGCCCATATATGTATGTACATGTTGTTGTTTGTCCATCAAGAATGATGATGACCATTCATTTCATCCAGTGGGGTTGAAGGTGTGGAGCCGTGGGTTCTAAGATGGCTGATAAGGCCTATTTTGGCTCGAAATGTTCTTTGACAATGTGGACAAAGAATGCTTGACGTCTCCGGAGGAGGATTTCCTGCAGTGGTTTTTCTGTCCTGCCTTTTCTTCACAGCTCTTGCAGTCCTGGTTGCCTCACATATGACTGCACCTTTGCGCAATGATGCACGCCACGAATTTCGGTCTCTGGCTGCAGCCCTCCCAGGTGTCATGATGAATTCCAAAAGCATTCAGTGACATTTTCAGAGTGTCTTTAAAACGTTTCCTCTGGCCACCTTGGGAGCGTTTACCACAACGCAGTTCGCTGTAAAACATTCGTTTAGGGAGCCTGTGATCTGGCATGCGAGTCAAGTGACCAGCCCAGCGAATCTGATTCTTCATCAGTAGAGTGTGGATACTGGGCATGGATGCTCTTTCTAGGACTTCAGTGTCTGGAATCTTGTCTTGCCATTTAATCTTCAGTAGCTTCCTTAGGCAGACTGTGTGGAAGTGGTTTAATTTCCTAGCGTGTCGCTGATAAACAGTCCAGGTTTCACAAGCATATAGCAGTGTGGATAATACAACTGCTTTGTAGACTTTTAGCTTTGTTTAGCAGGCTTATTCCAGTTCTGTCCCATACATTCTTGTACAGTCTGCCAAAGGCTGCACTGGCCTTGGAGATTCTTGCATTCACTTCGTCATCGATTGTGGCAGCTTGTGACAGGGTGCTGCCAAGATAGGTAAATTTGTCCACAACACTTAGTCTATGATCATTCACTTTGATATTCGGCACAGTGTGATTATTCCCTGGAGCTGGCTGGTACATAACTACAGTCTTCTCCAAGTTGATGTTGAGCCCAAAGTTGGCACAGGCATGTGAGAAAGCTGAAACATTATGTTGCATGTCCGCCTCTGAGTTGGCGTATAGAGCGCAATCATCAGCAAACAGGAGCTCTCTGACGGTGCCGCTGTTAATTTTGGTTTTAGCTTTCAGCCTTCTGAGATTGAATAACTTTCCATCCATACGGTAGTTGATGTCTATTCCAATGTCGTCGTTCTCGAAGGCATTCATCAACATGGCTGAAAACATGAGGCTGAACAGTGTTGGTGCCAGGACACATCCTTGCTTCACTCCATTGGTGACAGGAAAGGGTTCAGACAGCTCACCATTTTCCTGTACTCTTGCCTGCATGCCGTCATGAAATAGCCGCACTATTTGGACAAACTTTCGTGGACAGCCATATTTTGCCATAATCTTCCACAGTCCTTCTCTGCTGACTGTATCAAAAGCCTTGGTAAGGTCAATGAAAGTGGAGAACATTTCGCAGTTCTGTTCCTGACATTTCTCTTGCAGCTGCCTTGCAGCGAAAATCATGTCAACAGTTCCACGTTCTTTTCTGAAGCCACATTGACTCTCAGGAAGAAGACCTTGATCGAGATGGGCTGTGAGGCGATTGAGAAGAATTCTGGCGAGTATCTTCCCTGCAATTGAAAGCAAGGAGATGCCTCGGTGGTTGTCACAGGATTGGCGGTTTCCTTTACGTTTGTAAAGGTGGACTATTGACGCGTCCTTAAAATCTTGTGGCATGGTCTCGTTCATCCATATGTTTGTGAAGACTTGGTGAAGCTGCTCTGTTAGGACCGGCCCACCTGCCTTGTATATCTCTGCTGGGATGGAGTCAGGACCAGGTGCCTTGCCGCTGGAGAGTTGCTGGATGGCTTTGTTTATTTCCACTATGGTTGGCAGGTCATCAAGAGTCTCATTGGTGGGAACTTGAGGAAGGCAATTGATGGTTTCATCATCGAAGAAGGAAGTTGCATTTAAGATTTTGCTGAAATGCTCTGCCCAGCGTTGGAGGATTTCTTTCTTATCGGTGACCAATGTTCCCCCGTCTGCACTGAGGAGGGGAACTATGCCTGGTGATGAAGGACCATAGACCGCTTTCAGTGAGTCGTAGAAGTTTTTCATATCGTGTCTGTCAGCAAAGCCCTGAATTTCATCAGCTTTGCTGCTCAGCCAGGAGTCCCGCATGTGCCGAAGTTTCTGCTGCACTACTCTCTGAATGTTCTTGAAAGCATCTTTTTTTTATGTTGACTTTGGGTCATTCAAATGTGCCTTGAGGAGAAGATGTTTCTCGGCCAGCAATTGGTTGATGTCTTCGGAATTTTCATCAAACCAGTCTTTATGCTTTCGGGGGGCTGGACCCAGGATTTCCATAGCAGTGTTGTAAATCGTGTCCTTTAGGGCTCTCCATTCTGTTTCTGTATCCTGTTTAGCTTCAGCATTGGGCTTGAGGCGGTCTTCCAGCATATTTTCAAACGACTGCTGCATTTTCTTGCTGTTTAGGCGGGTGACATTTAGCTTTGTTTGCATTTTCGCCCCTTGAGGACGCCGTGGTGGCCTGATGTGGATGTTCATTTTCGAGACAATGAGACGATGGTCTGTCCAACATTCGGCACCACACATGGATTTTGTCACTCGAACGTCTTGTCTGTCACTCCTCCTGACGATGACATAGTCAATGAGGTGCCAGTGTTTCGAGCGAGGGTGCATCCACGATGTCCTATTTCTCATGGGGAGACGGAAAATTGTGTTCGTAATCAGGAGATCATGTTCGGCACAAGTCTGAAGGAGGCGGAGTCCATTGCTGTTACAATTTCCGACTCCATGCTTTCCAATAATGCCACTCCAAGAGGTGGTGTCCGTGCCTACTCTGGCATTGAAATCCCCAAGGAGTATAAGTTTGTCTCCTTTGGGAACAGATGTTAATACATTGTGCAGGTCCTCATAGAACTTATTCTTGACATCATCTTCGTTGGTCATAGTTGGTGCGTAGACACTCACAATGGTTGCGTGCTTCCTTCCATTCAGCAGAGGCAACTTCATGGTCATGAGCCTGTCGTTTACAGCCTTTGGAAATCCAGCTAATTTGCCGACCAGGGCCGACTTAATGGCAAAACCCACACCGGATTGGCGTCTTTCCTCGCTTTTCCGTCCACTCCAGAAAAATGTGTAGCCGGCACCAATTTCACAGATTTGGCCTTCTTCTGCAAGTCGTGTCTCGCTCAAGGCTGCAATGTCGATGTTGTACCTGCCGAGCTCTCTCCCAATCAGTGCTGTTCGTCTCTCTGGACCCGACGTGCCGTCTCTGTCAAGTAGGGTGCGTACATTCCAAGTTCCAATTGTTAAGGGAATATGGTTTACTCTTTTAGCTTTGCTTGTTTTATCTTTCTTTGTATGTCGACCGCAGTTTAGGGTACCCACCAACCGCGGCTAGCTGGTTAGGTAGTGATGAAGCAGACAATGTTTAGGGCACCTTTTCTAGCCCCTTCCTCATGCTATGGAGGTGAGCAGTGTGTTCCTATAGAGAGGCGGTCTTCCTGCTGCAGCCGCTGCTTTTTCTCTCTGTTCCTATAGAGGGCTGCTCAGTCGCTCAGGGGGCTGCCGAATCCCACTGCTGCTCCGGTCAGTAGAAGACGACCATATGGCCTGAGCCGCCTGTGTGCAGGTCTGCGACTACGGCTGCCAGCGTACCCACGCCTGCCGCTTTGCCGCTCGCCCATCGCCACAGGGCTTGAAGGTGATATGTGACGTTGGATGAAGAATGACTTGCGCGATGACTTGGATTAAAGTGAGGAAGAGTTGCGCAATTCGTCGACCTCACTCTCTCGCCTGAGTCCATCTGAGTCCAGTGGCAAGACAAGTCGAGACGATTGGAGACGAATACAGGTGCAGTGGATGACCAGGGCGCTCTACGTGCCTTGCCGTGCTCATTACGTTCCACAACGCTTTGCAAGTAAACGCCGTCTTGCCCGTTGAATCAGGAATGATTTCTTCCGCGCAGTCTGCCGGATCCTGTCTTCACATGCTGGGTAGGCATACCTTAGTTTACCTCTTGGTTTGACACCAAATCGGATACCCATGCCTGGTTTAGCCAGCCTCTCACAGCTGTTGCCCGGGGGGTGGCCGCTGTCGCATGCTGACAGCTACTAGGAGCCACAGGCACGAGCTGGGTGTCAGACTTGGACCAGTGGGGGATGGGTCCTGAAAGGACATGAGAGCCATCCTTACCAAAGGTGCTACCAATGCCTGACACCCCGTACCCCCCAATGTATGTACATAAACTTGAGTAACACCACAATCTATCCTGGTAAAATACGGTGCTTAAGACAGAAACTTCTTATTATAACAACAGGCCGTCGACCTTTTGCCCACTCATTTACTAAAAAAACAACATTGAAATCAGTCCAGAGAAACAGCAAGAAATTCGAGAGAAACAGCAACATACTGGTCAAATAAACAACTTCGGCGGTGCTGGAGGGACACAGAAGTAAGCGTTGTTAAAAGTGAAAATGAGAAAGTCACCAGAAATCGATGGAATTTCCAATGGTATGGCTGAACGGATGGAATTTCCAATGATATTACCAAGAACGTAAGAACCTCCATTCCCCCCCCCCCCCCCCCCCGCTCCCAATGAAAATAAAGTAATCGCAGACCTCTAATAACTACTGGACTTAGGCAAAGCTCAGCAGACTTGGAGAAAAGCAATCGTTTCTCATAAGACCAGGGAGAGATAGTTTCATTGTCTCCAGCTAGACCAATTAGCCTTACCAGCAGTCCCTGCGCGCACATACACACACACGCACACACACAACACACATACACAACACACACACACACGCACACACACTCAGAGCACCACTTTCAGCATCAGATGTGAAAACATTTGTATGCTGCAATGGGCTGCTTTTGAGTGTTTTCTACCAAAGAACAGACAACTTATCTATTACAAGAAATTAAGGATGCATTCCAAGATAAGAACCTGCTGCTTGCGGCATGTATATGTCTAAAGACAACTTTTCATAGGGTTTAGAATGATGAACTGACAAAGAAAACGAAGAATTATAAAGTTATTTGGTGAAAGCATACTTGCACAGTAAAAAAAAAGGGGCAAGCACAGATAGTCGGACACAAGAGCAAGAATGTTCTACCTTACCTTGTTCCCCCCCCCCCCCCCGCCCCGACACCCCCCACCCCCACCCTCCACATGCTTCATAATCTATATCAAAGACCTTGTTTGCCGAATTACCACATGGAATTAAAGTGGCAATGTTTGTTGATTACCTAGTGATATTTCGCACACTTGAGCAAGTAACAGTGACCACCAAACTGCTACAAAGAGTTATAGATGCATTAGTGATTAGCCATTAGCTACACGGATAGATAGCTGGTGTGTCATCATCATCACATTCAAGTTAAGAAACATTCACACAACACTCTCCTCTCACCCAAAACGAAAAGCAAGAGTCATCTAGATAAATGGAATACCCCTCAGAGAACATAAAACAGCCCACACACCTCAAAGATGCTTGTCATATCCTGACACGGAAAAAGCACATGACAAGACAGCAACGCCAGCAATGCAGAAGATAGCCAACTAAATCCAGAGTCCTTGGGAAAATACTTATCAATGTTTACCAACAGAGCAAAATAATAACAACTGTACATACTATATATTGAAGATGGATAAGATAGAAAGGACTTTGGCATAGAGAGAACGCAGAGACACGATAGGGCTAATAATACAACAGAAAGGTCCTAAGTATGCTGGGCCATTCTATGAAGAACAGATGTCAAAACCTAGCAATGGGCGGTTGACAAAGAAGAAATTAAAGCCATTAAATCCAGCGATTCTGTACAAACTACTGACTCACTGTCTGCAGTCGATAGCCCTTTAAAAACTAACTATGACTGTGACCACATTAGCTCCGCCAACTAATCTGCCAATGTTCGCTTGCGTTTTTGAACTGTGTGTCAACGACATCTCTCTAGTTTCTACGATTGACACACTTGCTGTGTTTCGCGTATCCCTCTCATGGCAATATGCCCCCCCCCCCTTTTTTTAATGTTGTAAACATTTTTACTACCTTTACTCAGTCTTATACTTCTTGACATCAGTTGGATAAGTACACACTGCCGTTTGTTTTAGTGAACTCTATGGTCGCATGCTTTGGTCTCTCTTAATATTCGTATCATATCTGTACATCTATTGTCACTACATATGAGCTTATCTCTTCCATGATTCATTTAGACTCGTGACAAGTTTTCATCAATAAACAACATCACAACAAAACAAACAAAATAATATAATATATTATGCGGACACGGTAACCCGTCTACACCTAGACTTCCGTGTAGTCACAGCCTCCTTTTCAAGTTCAGAGGTTATGTGATCTAGTCTGACGTAGGATCCAATGTTTCATCAAACATCCCTAGCAGCTCCTCAATCATGTACTATGCATGAGCATCCTACTCAATCCAAGCCCCAGGCTCTGAGTAAGGTATATGTGTGTGATTATGGACTATGGCTTTCACTGCCCCTTCTTGTATCAATGGATTGCTCTTGCTTTGACTTTGACGTTAATGAGTTATGTCTGACCTTGGTGCTGCTTTGGTGCTTGTAGTGTATTCATCTCTTCTGTACTCTACATAGATATTTCTGTTTTGAGGTATGTTTACCTGATCTCTCTTTGTCTAGTAGCTATCATTGCCCATGGATGTTATAGCGATGCTGGTTTTCTGTTTGTTCTATACCATGTCTCTATGCAACTTATACCTTTGTCATTTCCAATTATACATTTACCAATGAGATGAATTTACCTCACTGTATCATCATATCCATGCAATGAATAAGTTTTCTATAACACCCATACCTACTAATAATATATCCATGTCATGTATACACATTGCATCATAGTAAATTAATGAAATATATATTCCATCCTATGTATACATATTCTATCCTTTATCATCACTGTAC
This sequence comes from Cepaea nemoralis, assembly GCA_014155875.1. NCBI lineage: Eukaryota > Metazoa > Mollusca > Gastropoda > Stylommatophora > Helicidae > Cepaea > Cepaea nemoralis. The sequence continues at coordinate 452,147 of JACEFZ010009417.1, forward strand.
ATTGAAGCAATAAAGTAATATAATACATATATACAACGTCTGGTTTAGAACATTTCTGCAAATTTGTACTTATTTGGTTTCTCTCCAATTTTTACATTTCCACTTGTTGAACTTTTGCTGACCTGTGACCATATTTTGTTTTACCACTTGTCTCAATTATGCACCTTGTTTTAATTGTGACCACATATGTTGTACTGTTGGACTTGTAGTTTTCTGTTTCCAACATATAGTTATTTTGTTGTAGTGACTTCATGTTGCAGATTCATCGGTGTCTCTAGTACTATATGTAGTGGGTCTTCTCATAAGATCATAACTTGAAGTAGAACACCCAACTTCAAATCTGTGGACATCTACAACAGTGTATGTAACTATACATTAATTATCGTAATGATGATGGATGAAATAATAACAATATCAGGGGAAATAATCTTTTTTTTCCCATTATTTTCCATTGTTTTTTATTTTTCCCATTTTAAAACAATTTGTTTTTCTGAGTTTGTTTTTTTTTTTTTTTCAAAAATTTTTTTGATGATGATGGTGATAATGATATAAATTATAGTTTTAAATTCCTGTGTTGAACCTAAAATCTTTGGTGGATACTTGTGAGATGTAGATCAACCTTGTATCCCTTGAACAGTGGCTTGTAACTAGTCTGGTGGACTATGGACTTGTATGGTGCTCATCTTATGCTCAAGTGGCGTAGGACTTCTATCTGCAGCTGCATTCTTAATCTCCATTCAGCTTCAGATACTCTAATACTGTCTGAGAATAATAACACAATAGGATGTACATATGCATATACAACCAGTATTAATACAAGAGATAATAGTAACTAATTTTAAGCTGTTTCCATTGACATGCAAATGTCCTGATTAGCAATTCAGAGTGCAATTAAGTTGATTCAGCAAGCACCCTGGCTATGAGGTGATTTACAGGTGATGTGATGTGCATTTGCAGTGTTTTCTTTGGTATTTACATCAATGGTTTACATATTTGCATGACCTTTCATAGATATCAACATCAGAATGAAGTCGAAGTATCATTTTAACTGCATTTGACATCTGATCATAATATACTATCATGATGGCATCACTTGGACAGTATGTGATATCACTTTAGCTCCTCTATATGAGAGCTGTAGTTAATGTTATTATTCTGACATTTGATGTTTTTATCACAGTATGTTCATTCAACCAATACTATCATAACTAAGCATTCATTCTGTTAAAAAGAGTATATATATACTAAACTATCTTCTATTCTAAAATATCTATATCTTATATATACATATCACAAGACTAGGGTGTTTCATTGTGAAATATATGAAATGTTATCTATACTTTTTATGATAGTACTTCTCATCCGCCGATGTATCACCCAATCTTTCCTATTGATTTTCAGCATAACATATGGGTTGACTGAGACTATACTCTGCACATCTAGAAATCTTAATTTTAGTTTGATCATCGAAATATGGTGTTAACAATTGTTTAATTTTTGATGTACTTTCAGTAAATGATGGAATGATAGCTATATAATGTTTAATGAGACAGGCTAGCTTGGTTTTATCTCTCTCCGTTAAATTTGGTCTGAATGATAGTTCTTTCCATGTAATAATTTCTTGCGTGGATGGTGTTGGTGTGATTGTTGGCTGTTCATGTGTCAGTGGTTTATTTATCTCTTTATCAGTAGCTTGTTCTATGGGGTGAGTTTCTGACTTCTCGTCACTTTGTTGACAGTGTTTCTCACCAGTGTTTTCTATTACTTGTTTGTTGTCTTTCTCTATCTGAGTGGCTGGGATCGGTATATGTCTCTGTTGGCACAGTTTACATGATCGGATATAGTTTCTGATGTCTTTCTCAACACCTGGCCAATAGTGTAGAGATAATAATGTCTGTCTAGTCTTGGCTATTCCCATATGGTCTGTAACTGACATGTGGTGCGCGAAGTGGAGTGCCTCGCTGCGGTGTTGCACTGGTAGCACTATTTGTGAAATACGCGTTGTGTGTTTCTTGTATATTCTCATGAGCATATTATCTATTACTTTAAATTTCCATCTACCCCCTTTTGCTTTTTTAGATGGTTGGTTTACTTGCTGAAAATATGTTTGTAACGTTTCATCGTCTCTTTGCTGTTTTGCTAAGTTATAGTTCTGCTTGTTTGCTACCTGTTTAGTGTCACTTTGGTTATTCTGCAGTATGACTACTTTATCTTCTCTTTATCTTTTCCTTGCATTGACTATTGTGTGACCTTTGTTACATTGTGTTTTAATTGCCATGCTTGGATTTCTTCCTGTGTACAATCTTTTATTCCAGGTATGTTACCTAGCATTAGTCCAGCGTACGGGTTTGGTAGCATTGCTGCTTGTATTCTGCCAGTATAGTATGGGCTGTCGATTTCGATCCATGCTGTGTCATACTTTTCGAGTGTTCCACCGAATGTTCGACAAGTTACTGTATTACCTGTGTAGTCTTCCTTCTAACAAACCTGTGGTTTACTCCCACCATCGATGTTCCAGTGTTTCTTATGCATGTGGTTGGTATGCCGTTGACAAATGCTTTATGGACTTTCAGAGTTGCACTGCACATGTTTTTCGTATTTGTCTGTTGTGTAGGTACTTTATGACTATTTACAGGTTTATCAATCTGTTGTCTATTATTTTTGTTTGTAGCTATAGACAATTTGCTTGTGTTTTGGTCATGTTCTTCATTTCTACTAGGTTTGACATCTGTTCTTTTAGCTTCTTTCATCATTAGTTTCAGTCTACAATTCTTGACTTCATGTCCAAAACTATGACAAAGATAACATTTTATTGTTTTATTTGTTATTTTTTGTATCTTTGTGCTACTGGTAACGTTATTCTCTCTTTTTCAAATTTCCACTTATCTATTTCAAACTGTAGTCTTTTTGCTTCGAGATCTAACTTTTGTCTCTCTAGAGTTATCTCTTTATCTCTTTGTTTTTCTTGTGCCTGTCTAAGCTCTCTAGCTGCTACGTTTTGTAATTCAAAATTTTGTAGTTCCAGTTGTTTAAGATCTTTAGCTGCTGCGTGTTGTGCTTCTCTAAGTTCTTTAGCTCTATTTTATCTTAACTGACTTCGAAATTCGAAGAGTTTGTTTTCTGCCTATGTCAAAAGATCTAGGCCTGTGAGACACAATTTCTCACCAAGTACTACAAAATCTATTAATGTAGACATGTTGTGGTTGAGTACTTGTCTACTATATATGTGTCAGTAGCTGGAATCAATGTCGACACTATCTGTATCAGTGTCTTCAGATAATAGTATCTGTGATGACAATGATAAAGAATCTCAATAGCAAGAATATATCTGCGTCAGTGTCGCTGCTGATCTTGCTCTGGCGAAGCCGAGTGTGATGACCTTGGTGTAGTAATGCTGTACTACAATAATGATAACACACTGGACAACAATAACGCCTATCAGAAGTGTTAGCTAAATGACATAACACCTGTGGACAAAATAATCACAAATAATAGATACATTAATGACGTTAAAGAACAACAAATAATGGACTAGGTTACAAAACAAGACAAAGTTCTCGCTAGCAGTCGAAAATTTACTTAAATTCTAAGTCAATTTCGAATGCTAACCGAACGGAACGTACTTTTGGGTGATAATGAAATAGCACCAAAAGTAGCCCTCCAACCTCCCACTAATGATGAGGGTGAGTAAACATAGTAATGGAAGGGTGCCTGTTGACTCTGAACTACCAAGCAAGACACATACACAAATCAAATGGAAGCAACTCAACCTGTGTATATTCAGCTCCGGTGTCCTTGATGGCTTGGTCCAGATGCTTGGCTCCACTCCGGAATTGGTCAGAACTTGATAGGGACTCGCTTAGCTGCACTCTGGGTTGATTAGGAATCAGTCCAAGTTGGCTCCTCTAAAGGTGCTGCTCCAGAAACGTGATGTGAAAAGTTCTTGCCCTACTACTGCTGCATGTTGACAATTGAATCTGAAAAATATTCTTGAACCTGACATTGTCATTAGTTTAATAGTGCATTGTAGTGCGTGAAGCACACGAGGATGGCTCTAGTAGTGTTGCTTGGTGTGGCTGAGTGCCATAATTCTCCTTGAAATCAATTTTGGAATTTTGATAAATTGTTGCAACTGTACACTGATTTATTATGTTAGACAATCACGTAGTGTGATTTTGGGCTGAGACGTGAGATGATCTGTTTTAGTGGTAGCCATCTTTATCTGCTGACCTCGATCAATGTCACTCTCTTTGACTTCGTGAACACAACTTTTCACTGTTAATTCTATGTTCTGATGGCACTGTTTACTTGTTATTTCACAACCTTTGATGTTGAAGTATCATTCTTTATTAACTTTGGGTTCAATATCAAACGGACGTAGCACCCACGTGCCAAGTGCCGCACTTCGTGTCTGTTATGATGGATGACTAATTCAGACACAATTGGGCCACGTGTCTACAGCAATTGCCCAATGTCCGACATCTTGGTATTTGTCTAGGTTTAATGTTTATAATGGGCTCGTACAAAACCTTTATCACTCTCAGATCTCAGATGCACACAACAGAAAAGTCAGTCGCGTCCTTAAACGATACAAGCATCTTTATTGTTACACAGTACTACACGGGTCTGGCATAGACCGCCGGCTTCTACCGTTTCGCGTTCTGCCTATGCCCAGCACACCGTCTGCCACCAATATATAATATCTTGCTCATCTAATCGTAAGACGACTATCATTGCTACATCTGATCTGTCTGACGAGAATACATTCTATCTATTCAATGATTTACCAGTTAACACATTACTACTCATCACTACTCACACATCCTGGTAACCACCAGCTCTGGTCACGGCGTGTATCTGCCGGCCATTCTTGTTGAAGTGTTGTCACACCAGGGCCAGCCGTCTAGCCATCACGTTTGTGTTCATCAAACGACAGCTTCGGTGCGTTGCTCCATCATTGCTGTCGTTCACAATAGAAACAATCTTCACTCAACTGCATCTCAGATGTTTCCCATTCCTTTGAATACTTTAGCACTGAAACACTTTCACAACTCTTCAAAACACAACCGTCTTTGCTCACGTCCCATCGCCCTCTGTCCAGATCGCAACCTTTTCCGGATTTGACCTGGGCGCGTCACGTGACCACATTAGCTCCGCCCACTAATCTGCCAGTGTTCGCTTCCGTTTTTGAACTGTGTCAACGACATCTCTCTAGTTTCTACGATTGACACACTTGCTGTGTTTCGCGTATCCCTCTCATGGCAGGTATTATTTGCATTTTCCTCAGAAACCACATTTCTGCAGCCATTAGATGTTTTTCAGCTTGACTGCTCATTGTCCAAATTTCACATCCATACAAAAGAACAGACCGTGTAGCACCTCAACATTCTTTTTCTCGTTTCAAGTGACATCTTTTTATTGGTCAGTATGTTGTTCATCTTGCTACAGGCTACTTTCGCCATGGCAATTATTGATCTAATCTCTTCAAGGCATCTCCCATAAGATGTTATGACTGTTCCGAGATAATTGTACCGATTCACTTGTTGATGAATATTCCCATTTACTTGTATATTACATTGTGGTATTTCGTTCTTCCTAGTGACGACTATAATCTGCGTCTTTTTACAATTTAATTCTAATCCCAGTTGTTCATTGCATGCAACAACCGCATCTACTAATTATTGCAGATCCTCCTCATTGTCTGCAATCAATACTGTATCATCTGCATATCTAATGATACTGATCTTTCGTCCTCCAATGATGATTCCATTTATATCTTCTACATTTCTGAAAATAGTTTCACTGTATATGGAAAAAATATCTGGAGACATTATACATCCCTGCCTAACACCTCTATTAATAGGCTGATATTGTCCCACTTCATTATTTATCAATCCTTATGGCAGATTGTTGTTTCCAATATATGTTTTTTTTAATAAGTTTAATGTCTGTCCATCAATTTGTAGATCTGTAAGCATATCTACCATGTTGACATGTCTTACTCTATCAAAAGCCTTTGTGTAGTTAATAAAGCAAAGATTGTTTACTTCTATAGAACGTTCAATAACTGATACATAGCATATGCGTATACACATAATTTACGGTACCCTTTCCTTCTACAAATCCACATTGTTCTTCCCTTATTTCAGGTTGTATTTTCTTCCTCACTCTTTGCATGATAATTCGTGGCAAAATCTTTGTGATGTGACTCATTATACTAATTGTTCTATGTAGATAACATTCCAAGGCTCCTGATTTCCTTGGGATTGCAATAAATTCAGAATTACATAATTCATACGTAGAGTTCCTAAAATGATTGAATCAATGAATGGTAATTGGTGCCCGTTGGAATCTGATATATATTATACTAGCTGACCCGGCCCGGCTTCGCCCAGGCCCTGGCGGGGATCTATCTATCTATCTATCTATCTATCTATCTATCTATCTATCTATCTATCTATCTATCTATCTATCTATCTATTTATCTATCTATCTATCTATCTATCTATCTATCTATCTATCTATCTATCTGTCTGTCTGTCTGTTTGTCTGTCTGTCTGTCTGTCTGTCTGACCCGGCCCGGCGTCGCCCAGCTCCTGGTGGGGAGCATCTCATTTAATACATATAAGTAGTCATATAAGCTCCCGTTCCCGTTCCCGACTATCTGTCTGTTTGTCTGTCTGTCTGACTCGGCCCGGCTTCGCCCATCCTGGTGAGGAGCATCTCATTTAATTCATATTAGTAGTCATATAAGCTCCCGTTCCCGACTATCTATCTATCTATCTATCTATCTATCTATCTATCTATCTATCTATCTATCTATCTATCTATCTATCTATCTATCTATCTATCTATCTATCTATCTATCTATCAGTCTGTCTGTCTGTCTGTCTATCTACAGCCAAGGGACTTAACTTAAGATACAGCTATGCTACTAAAAGTTATGTCCTTTGATATAATTTTTCTTATGTTAAGTCATGTAATTACAATATTAAATTGTAGTAAGTAAATAGCTGATTGTTCACTAAAAAAAACTATGACTATGACAGGCATGCATGCATGCATACATACATACATACATACATACATACATACATACATACATACATACATACATACATACATACATACATACATACATACATACATACATACATACATACATACATACATACATACATACATACATACATACATACATACATACATACATACATACATACATACATACATACATACATACATACATACATACATACATACATACATACATACATACATACATACATACATACATACATACATACATACATACATACATACATACATACATACATACATACATACATACATACATACATACATACATACATACATACATACATACATACATACATACATACATACATACATACATACATACATACATACATACATACATACATACATACATACATACATACATACATACATACATACATACATACATACATACATACATACATACATACATACATACATACATACATACATACATACATACATACATACATACATACATACATACATACATACATACATACATACATACATACATACATACATACATACATACATACATACATACATACATACATACATACATACATACATACATACATACATACATACATACATACATACATACATACATACATACATACATACATACATACATACATACATACATACATACATACATACATACATACATACATACATACATACATACATACATACATACATACATACATACATACATACATACATACATACATACATACATACATACATACATACATACATACATACATACATACATACATACATACATACATACATACATACATACATACATACATACATACATACATACATACATACATACATACATACATACATACATACATACATACATACATACATACATACATACATACATACATACATACATACATACATACATACATACATACATACATACATACATACATACATACATACATACATACATACATACATACATACATACATACATACATACATACATACATACATACATACATACATACATACATACATACATACATACATACATACATACATACATACATACATACATACATACATACATACATACATACATACATACATACATACATACATACATACATACATACATACATACATACATACATACATACATACATACATACATACATACATACATACATACATACATACATACATACATACATACATACATACATACATACATACATACATACATACATACATACATACATACATACATACATACATACATACATACATACATACATACATACATACATACATACATACATACATACATACATACATACATACATACATACATACATACATACATACATACATACATACATACATACATACATACATACATACATACATACATACATACATACATACATACATACATACATACATACATACATACATACATACATACATACATACATACATACATACATACATACATACATACATACATACATACATACATACATACATACATACATACATACATACATACATACATACATACATACATACATACATACATACATACATACATACATACATACATACATACATACATACATACATACATACATACATACATACATACATACATACATACATACATACATACATACATACATACATACATACATACATACATACATACATACATACATACATACATACATACATACATACATACATACATACATACATACATACATACATACATACATACATACATACATACATACATACATACATACATACATACATACATACATACATACATACATACATACATACATACATACATACATACATACATACATACATACATACATACATACATACATACATACATACATACATACATACATACATACATACATACATACATACATACATACATACATACATACATACATACATACATACATACATACATACATACATACATACATACATACATACATACATACATACATACATACATACATACATACATACATACATACATACATACATACATACATACATACATACATACATACATACATACATACATACATACATACATACATACATACATACATACATACATACATACATACATACATACATACATACATACATACATACATACATACATACATACATACATACATACATACATACATACATACATACATACATACATACATACATACATACATACATACATACATACATACATACATACATACATACATACATACATACATACATACATACATACATACATACATACATACATACATACATACATACATACATACATACATACATACATACATACATACATACATACATACATACATACATACATACATACATACATACATACATACATACATACATACATACATACATACATACATACATACATACATACATACATACATACATACATACATACATACATACATACATACATACATACATACATACATACATACATACATACATACATACATACATACATACATACATACATACATACATACATACATACATACATACATACATACATACATACATACATACATACATACATACATACATACATACATACATACATACATACATACATACATACATACATACATACATACATACATACATACATACATACATACATACATACATACATACATACATACATACATACATACATACATACATACATACATACATACATACATACATACATACATACATACATACATACATACATACATACATACATACATACATACATACATACATACATACATACATACATACATACATACATACATACATACATACATACATACATACATACATACATACATACATACATACATACATACATACATACATACATACATACATACATACATACATACATACATACATACATACATACATACATACATACATACATACATACATACATACATACATACATACATACATACATACATACATACATACATACATACATACATACATACATACATACATACATACATACATACATACATACATACATACATACATACATACATACATACATACATACATACATACATACATACATACATACATACATACATACATACATACATACATACATACATACATACATACATACATACATACATACATACATACATACATACATACATACATACATACATACATA